>OY284480.1:7687337-8007368 GCA_958336345.1 Dorcus parallelipipedus | reverse complement strand
TAAAAATAACTAATATCATAAGTAATTATCTTAATTCTTCAAAAACTAATAATAATCGTTATGTTTCTGAATTCAATGACATTTTCAATCGTTCTAAAAAATTTATCAAAGATAATGATGACATTATTCTATCTAATGCAGATAAGGGCTCAGTAACAGTTCTCATATCAAAAACTGATTACATTAATAAATCCTTTGATTTACTGAATGACAACACAGTTTATAAAGAAGTTAATGGAGATCCTTTATTTAGCTTACAACAAAAAAATAACAACTTAGTTAAAAAATTATTTTCAAAAAATTTTATCGATAAAAATACACGAGACAAATTGATCATCAACAATTCAGTTTTACCTAAATATTACGGTTTACCTAAAATCCATAAACACAATGTTCCTCTTCGACCGATAGTATCTTGCATCAACTCTCCAACTTACAATCTTGCAAAATTCATATCAAACATTTTAACCACTAGTTTGGCAAACAAATATGAATACAATATTAAGGATTCATTCACCTTTGCTGAAAAAATAAAAAATGTCATTCTTCCAGAAGATTACCAACTCATCTCCTTAGATGTAGTGTCTCTTTTTACTAATATTCCTATGGAATTAGCTGTTGATATTATTTCTAGCAGCTGGAATGATATTAAAAATGATTGCAATATTCCTAAGAATGAATTTCTTAATATCATCGAATTTATTTTTAATAATTGCTATTTTACATTTCAAAATGAGATTTACCTACAGATACAAGGTACTCCTATGGGTTCACCTTTAAGTCCCATAGTCGCACAAATTGTTATGGATTTTATACTTGATAAATGCATACCAAAACTATCTTTCCAACTTCCTTTCATATACAAATATGTTGATGATTTGATTTGTTCTGTTCCTTCTGAAAAAATTAATGAAATCTTAAAAATTTTAATAACTTTAATGAGAAAATTCAATTTACTATTGAAACTGAAAATAATAATTCAATTCCATTTTTAGATACCAGATTAATAAGAATGCCAAATAATACCATCATCTTTGACTGGTATCAAAAACCGACATTTTCAGGAAGATTCATTAACTTCTTTTCAAACCATTGTCTCAAACATAAATTAAATACCATCCTTGCCATGAGAAATCGCATTAATAGAATATGTCATGAATCATTAATAGAGAAAAATCTTAATAAATTAGTAGATATTTTTGTTAACAATGGCTATCCACAACATCTTGTAAAAAAGATAATTTTTGACATACGTAATCCTGACGTGACACATGAAAGAAATAATACTTTAACATCAAATTTAATATATAGTAAATTACCTTTTATCAAAAATATTACTCCAAGAATAACTTCTTTATTAAAGACAATTCCAATCAAAATAGCTTATTACAATCCTATAACTATTAAACAAATTTATACTAGTTTAAAAAATCCAACTCCTCTCTTGCTTAACTCTAATGTTGTGTATAAAATTAATTGTGATACCTGTAACAAATGTTATATAGGTCAAACAAGCCAATGGCTCAAGAACAGACTTACACAACATAAAAGTGATTGTAGGATTGGAAAAAGATCTTGTGCATTAGCCATTCATACAATCGATGAGGACCATCGATTTAATTTTGATAGCGTTAAAATTTTGGAGAAAGAACCTTCTTATAGAACCAGAATTTTTCTTGAAATGTCTTGTATTCAAAAACATAATGACGTAACTGTCAATTTTAGATCTGACACTGACGGATTAAACAATATTTATTTCAATCTGTAGCAGATGATGATCTAGTAACTTGAGTTATATACGTTGTTATGTACAAAAAAAAATATTGATTAATAAAAATGTTATTTAGAGTTATAATACTCTACAATTGGTGACCCCGACCACTGAAATATTTTGCCTTACTGGAAATACTGGATCAATCAAATCTGGAGGCTACACTGTGAAAATTAAATAATTAAACAACTCAACAATGCATGAAAACCCTGAAACTGAAGTCGAAAGCCAAACAGAATTATCAGAAATTAAAAACGTAAAGCTTCCAAAATTCTGGCAAACGAACCCAAAACTCTGGTTTACACAAACGGATGCTCAATTTTATGTTCACAAAGTTAGATCTGATGTCAACAAATATTATTCTGTCATCAGCGCACTGGACTCGACAGTTTTAGAACAAATTTCGGATCTTTTGGCAGCTCCTCCTGAAACAAACAAATATGAAACATTAAAAACATGTCTTATTGAAAGATTTACTGAATCGCAAGAAGTCCGTTTTCGCAAGCTTTTATTAGGTATTGAACTTGGTGATAGGAAACCGTCTCAATTGCTCAGAGAAATGCAAAATCAAGGGGATGGAAAAATCAGTGAAGAATTTTTGCGAACACTCTGGCTCCAACGTTTGCCTTCGCAAGTGCAAGTGGTACTTTCAGCCAGTTGTGATTTATCTTTGTCAAAAATGGCAGACATTGCTGACAAAATTTTAGAAGTGAGCAGCAGTCACATTCACCAAAGCATAGCGTCATGTTCTCACGGAAATACGGAAGAGAAACGAGCAGCAGTACAAATGGAAGAAGATCCCAGTCCCTCTTCAATCAAAAAGCTAGAGATTCAAGTAACCGAGCTGACCCAAATGGTTGAAGAGCTTCGAATTAACAGGAGTAGGTCAAAATCTCATATACGCTGGAACAATACAAGACAGAGAGGACGCTCACTTTCTTGGCAAAGAAATTTAAATGCAGAATTTTGCTATTATCACCAAAAGTTTGGAAAAAAGGCCAGGAAGTGTCAAAGACCCTGCACTTTCAACAGGACGCAGGAAAACTAATGAAACCATCATTATGTGAGACGTCCACTGATGGGACTCTACCGCAAAAACGTCTCTTTATTACGGATAAATCCACAGGATTACGTTTCTTAATCGATTCAGGTGCTGTAGTGTCAGTCATTCCTCCGCGTTTCTTAACAAAAACTTTAGCTCCCACAAACAATAAACTGTATGCTGCGAACGGTGCCGAAATTAAAACTTACGGTGCAAAATTGTTAAGTGTTAATTTAGGACTAAGAAGACAATTTACTTGGAGGTTTATTATTGCGGACGTTGCTCATGCAATCATCGGAGCAGATTTCTTGTACAAATACGATCTGCTTATAGACCTTAAACGTCGCTGTCTTATTGACAATGTCACCGGACTGTCTACGTTAGGGCAAGTCATTTTTTGCAAAATACCGCAAGTGACTACCGTCGCAACGGACAGTAAATATTCCGAACTATTAAAAGAATTTCCTGAAATTACAAGAAACTCTCTTACAGCAACGAATATCTCACATAACGTCGAACATCATATTTTTACGAATGGCCCACCAGTTGTTGAGAAAGCACAACGCCTAACACCTGAAAAACTTGCAATTGCAAAGATGGAATTCGACTACATGATGCAGCAGGGAATTTGTCGACCGTCTTCTAGCCCATGGGCCAGTCCATTACATCTGGTACCGAAGAAAGAACCAGGTATTTGGAGGCCGTGTGGAGATTATCGCCGTTTAAATGCAAAAACTAATACCTAAATACCAGATAGGTACCCTGTTGCCCACATTCAGGATTTTGCCCAAAAACTTAAAGGTCAGCAGATTTTCTCAAAAATAGATTTAGTCGGAGCATATCATCAAATACCGATATCTCAAGAAGATATTCCAAAAACAGCAGTAATTACACCATTTGGATTATTTGAATTTACTAAAATGACTTTTGGTTTACGTAATGCTGCGCAAACTTCCCAGCGCTTTATGCATGAGGTTCTTTATGGGCTCGATTTTTCTTTCGTCTACATAGATGATATATTGATAGCTTCAACTTCACCTGAAGAACATATTTTGCACTTAAAAGAAGTTTTCAAACGTCTTCGTCAATACGGTCTAGCTATTAATCAAGCAAAATGCAGTTTTGGTTCAGCAGAAATTGAATATTTGGGATATTTAATAACACCAACAGGTTCAAGTCCACTTCCCTCAAAAATTGAGGCTATTAAAAATTTTCCAAAACCTAACAATATCAAACAATTACGACGTTTTCTAGGAATGCTTAATTTCTACCGTCGTTTTATTAAAAATTCAGCAGAAAAGCAATCACTACTGACTGAATTTTTGAAAGAAAATCACCGAAATGAAAAATGCAACGTTCAGTGGACACCTGAAAGTGAAAAAGCATTCGAAGATTGCAAGACCGACCTAAAAAATGCAACGCTCCTAGTTCACCCCGCAGAAAATGCTCATCTTGCACTGACAGTGGATGCATCTGATGTTGCAATAGGTGCTGTATTAGAACAATTTTGTGAAGACACATGGCAACCTCTAGGATTTTTCTCAAAAAAATTGAATTCGGCACAACGAAAATACAGCGCATACGATCGAGAGCTTTTGGCCACTTATGAAGCTGTTAAATATTTTAGATTTATGGTTGAAGCGAGACATCTTATTATCAAGACTGATCATAAACCATTGACTTATGCCTTTCATCAAAAATCTGAAAAAGCAACACCACGTCAATTTCGCCAATTGGACTTCATTGGGCAGTTTACAACACAAATAATACACATCTCAGGATCGCAAAATGTAGTTGCAGACGCCTTGTCACGTATTGAAACAATTATTATGCCAACGGCTATCGATACTTCTAAATTAGCCGAGGCACAAGAAGGTGACATGGATTTAAATAACTTATTGACCAACGAAACCGCTCTTAAGCTTCAACTCTATACTCCACCCAACGAAACCAAACAGCTTTATTGTGATACATCAATCACAAAATTGGGTTGCAGTTCTTCCAACTGTTCTTTTAGGTCTGAGAGCTGTTTATAAAGAAGATCTTAAAGCTACCACCGCTGAGATGCTATTTGGTACCACAATACGTTTACCAGGTGAATTCTTCGTAAATGGTTCTCGAAGTTTGGAAGAAGATCCTGCAGGTTTTGTCACACAATTACGAAATCAGATGAGACAAATTCGACCAATTTCCACAACAAGACATACTGCAAAAGGAACATTCATACATCCAGAACTTCACAAATGTACACACGTTTTTCTTCGTGATGATACCGTTAAAAGGTCGCTACAACAACCATACGTTGGTCCTTATGAAATATTAGAGCGATCTGATAAGGTGTACAAAATTAAGTTGAATAATAAGGAAGTTAGAGTATCTATTGATCGACTTAAACCAGCATTTTTAACAAGCAATTCTGTTTCTGTAACTTTATCTGATTTGCAAGAAAAATCTACACAGAAAACGGTTACCGCCAAAGGTAGAGAAGTTCGCCTTCCAGTGCGTTTTCGTATTTAACATACTGGGGGAGGAGTACTGTAGCAGATGATGATCTAGTAACTTGAGTTATATACGTTGTTATGTACAAAAAAAAATATTGATTAATAAAAATGTTATTTAGAGTTATAATACTCTACAAATCTAATAAGTCAGGCCATCTAGCGTCCTTTTGTTATTTAAATATTTGTATAAATAAATAATTTTTGTTCAAACATCAACTTCAAAATTCTCAATTTCTAATACATTTTCAAATAATAAAGGAGAAATAAATTATTTTCACCTTCAGTAAGTAAATAATCAGCTTCAATTTTCATAAGTATACAATGTAATTTATTATTGTAGCAATTTTTGGTCCTGATGAAGTAATAAAAACATTACGAAATATTGACCAACAACAAAATATATTTTATTTACAATAGCCGTTAATCCCCGTTAAAAATAATTTAAGAATTGGTTTATATATATATATATATGTTCGGATTTAATCAAAGTATTTACTTTTTTACGTTTTTATTCTGTGCTCTCTTTTGACAGATGTCTTATTATTATTTTTCTATGCCTACTGTCTTTTAAAGTTAAAGTTAATAACATGATAATAATCTTAACATTTCTTCGCCCTAGTGAAGGCTCTTCACTTTTTTTCTTGTAATTTTTCTTTTCCCGTTATTTTTTAACTTCATATTAGTTATAAATCGGAGAATCCAAGCAGTTGTACGAATTAATCTCAAATATTTTGAAAATCTATTTACATGAGGTAAAAATTCATTCGTTCTTTTAATTAGAAAGGTATTAAGATTTTTCTTCTTTTCTAGTTGTTCTTCATTCATTTCATAAATTGGTTCATTTTTAGTAAAATAACAGAGATCGGCATGCTTCAAGAAAGGCGGACCGCTTAACCATCGTTCTGTTGAAATTTGTCCGCGCTTTAAAACTCTGGTAGCTTCATCAGCCACGTTTTCTTTTGTCGTAATCCAGTACCAGTTCTCCTTTTTTGAAAGTTCCAAAATTTCTCCAACTCTATGAGTCACAAATTTTTTAAATAAGGACGTATCCGATTTTATCCAGCACAAAACTGTTTTTGAGTCTGTCCAGTAGAAATATTTCTGGATTTCTATTTCTAATTCCGATTTTACTTTGTCCATCAGCCTACTCAGCATCACGGCGGCTTGCAGTTCCATTCTTGGAATAGAAATTGGTTTTAATGGTGCAACTCGAGTTTTTGCTAACACGAATGATGTGTAAAAATTATTTTTATACTCATATCGCAAATACACTACTGCTGCAAATGCTTTTTCACTTGCGTCACAGAAGCCATGTAATTCGATATTTTCCGAATCTGCCATTTTTTCTCCGTAACATCGAGGTATTGTAATAGATGGTATCAGATTTCTGAAAATTTGAATCCAATTATTCCAGTAGTCAGCCAATTGATTTGTAATTTCATCATCCCAGCCAATTTTTAATCTCCAAATTTCTTGTAAAATTATTTTCAGAGTTATAAGGACATTACATAGAAATCCGAAGGGATCAAACACAGACATTGCCATCTTCAAGATTTCTCTTTTTGTGGGAATTTTACTACCATCTAGAATTTTTGGATTAACTTTTCTAAAATTCAGTAGAAAAATGAAGTCATCATTTTTGGAATCCCACTGAAGGCCAAGAACCTTTTCGACGAAATTTTCTTTATATTCTTCTAAGCTCTTCATTCTCCGCATTCTCAAATTCTCAGGAATACTTTTTAAAACTTTTTCAGAGTTTGAAATGAAATTGCGTAATTCAAACCCACCTTTCTGATGCATTTTAATAACCTGTCCAATGCAGTTAATGGCTTCTTCTTCAGTCTTCTTGCTATCTAAATAATCATCCACATAATGCTTCTTTAAAATTGCTTGACATGCTTCTTCACAATCTGTTCTATTTTCTTCAGCGTTTCTATTTTTAATGTATTGAGCCAAGCTGGGTGAACACGTAGCTCCGAACGTCATAACTTTCATTTCATATACGTCTGCTTTTCCGCTTCTCCTCATGCCTCTCCAAAAAAATCTTTGAGCACATCTGTCTTCTTCTCTAATCAAGACTTGGTGGAGCATTTCTTTAATGTCACCGGTGTATGCTATTTTATACTGTCGAAATTTCAACAAGACTCCAGTTAATGATGTTAATAAATCTGGACCTTGCAGAAGTTCTGTATTCAAACTAACTCCTTCTGTTTTCGCTGCAGCATCGAACACTAATCTTAATTTTCCAGGTTTATTAGGATTGACGACTCCAAAATGTGGTAAATACCAAATTTTCTTGTTTATCTCTTTCGATTTTAACTCATCCCGTTTTTCAGCATATCCTTTCTTCACATAATCTTCAACTATAAGACAGTATTGTTCTGCAAATTTCTTGTCTTGATCCATTTTCTTTTCCATACAAAACAGGCGTTTTAATGCATTTTCTTTGCTATCAGGAAAATTTACTTCATCCAATTTCCATAATAATCCAACTTCAAATCTTTCTCCAACCCTCCTGGTAGTGTTGTTCATAATTTTTTCACATCTTTCTACTTCTGGAGTTTTCCCGTAATTGCTTGACAATTTAACTCCAAATGATTCTGTTTTAAAAGATTCTTTTACTAAGTTGTAGACTTCTTCATCAAAAGATTGGCATTTGCAAATTTGACATAAAAACTGTTTTGCAGCTTCTTTTATTGAATTTATTTTTCCATGTAGTACCCATCCTAGAGCAGTTTTAGACAGAATAGGACCGTCCCGTGAAAGTTCTACAACTTTTCTTGGATATGCCAGTTGAGAGTAATCTTGGCCAATTAATAATAAAGGACGTTCTTCAAAAAATGACTTCAGTAAACTTAATTGTTTAATTTTAGGGAAACTTTCTTGAATTTTCTTTACGTCAATCGTTTGTTTGGGTAACATCATGTTCTTCAAAGTTCTTACTCCGTTAAGAGTATGAGTTTTGCCTTTTTCATTTAAAGAAGAAATTTGAAAATGTACTTTCTTAGAATGCTTGTCTTCATGAGTGATTCCATTCGTCCATTGGTAACAAACCGACTCTTCTTCTCCATCTAATTGCAGTTTTCTTGCTAATTCAGCATCGATAAGACTTACTGTAGCGCCTTCATCAAAAAATGCGTAGGTGGTTACTTCACAAACTGGACCCTTTACTTTTACTGGTAATATTTTTAGCAATACCGTATTTGGAAGTTTGTCGACTAAACAAAGTTTTTCATTTTTTGTTAATTTATCATGTTTTTGAAAATTTTTATGAAGTAACTTATGATGAAGCAATTGACAGTTATTAAGACCACATACCTTCTTGTTTCTACAAATTTTTTGAGAATGATTTCGTTTCAAACAACAGAAGCATAATTTATTCTTTTTCACAACTTCCCAACGATTGTCTACATCCTTGCTCTTAAATTTCTCACAATTATCTAAAATGTGATACTCTTCCTCACACACGAAGCAACTTCTAGTCTTCATTGAAAATAAATTTTCTTTTTTCTTGTAATCGACCTTTCCCACTTGTGTGTCGATTATGCATGATATTCTAGCCTTTGTTCTTAACCAGTTCGAAAAGTCTTTCAAATTCAGTTGTTTTTCATGTCCTAAAATTTGGGAACCCCACTCCATTTTCAAAATATACGGCAACTTCTGTACCAATTCGTCCATAAGTTGTGGATTTGACATATGTCCTTCACTTTTTAACACTTCCATTGAAGCAGCGAGACTAGAGACGATGTTTGAAAAGGCGAGCATCGAATCGGGCTTTCCATCTTTTGGTGATTGGATTTTTCGGGCCTTTTCAATTAACATGGAAATTATTATTTCTGGTCTTCCAAATGTCAACTCAAGAGTTTCAATTATTGATTCTAAATTTGCAGGAGATAGTAGAAGTGGTTTCACGGTTTCTCTAGCTTTTCCCCGTAAGCATCTTTGTATTCTGATAATATTTTCTTCGTCACTAAAATTACATAATTCGGTTGTCCGTTTAAACTGTGAATAAAATAAGGGCCATTCTTCTGGATCTCCTGCGAAAGATGGTAATTCTTTTCCAAATGAATGTTTCATAAATACATTTTCAAATGTATTTCTTTTTAAATTTTGACATTGATACATTTGTGGGTCGATGTCCGCTTTTGTTTTAATTTCCGTCTTCGGATCATCCATAAATTGAGATTTCTCTAGCCAAGTGGTTACCTTTTCTATATCGTTATCTTGTTCTATTTTTCCTGCTTCTTCGAATATATCGGAATTATCAGTTTCACTATCCAATCTGCTTTCCGTTTCACTCATCTTTAGTTTCATTTCCATTTCGATCATTTGTTTTTTTCTTAGGAACATCTTTTCCCTTTCTTTCTTTTTTTCATGATGCTTTTCTTCCTCTAGAAGAACTAATTTTTTCATTGCTTCTAATTGTATACTTAATAATCTTCTTTTTGAATAAGATGTAATAATTGTTTTCTGAGAGTGAGATAAATTTGCCTCTCCGATTACCGCAGCCGGTGGATTTTCCTTTTTTTCCTTATTATCTTCACCGCTTACGTCTTCATTCTTGGAGAAACCTGTGAACTCAAGCTCAGACGACGTACTTCTGTCTTTTCGTGAAGTAAGTGCCATTTTTTTTCTTTTTCGGTTACAATCTTCGTTTTGGACGTTTCTTTTATGTTTCCTACAGTGTCCAAGTGCTGTTCTTTTATGCTCGAATGACCAAATGTTCGGATTTAATCAAAGTATTTACTTTTTTACGTTTTTATTCTGTGCTCTCTTTTGACAGATGTCTTATTATTATTTTTCTATGCCTACTGTCTTTTAAAGTTAAAGTTAATAACATGATAATAATCTTAACAATATATATAATTAGTTATATATAATATAACCCACAACCCACTATTTTCCTCGTTCTAGTTGTTCATATACACGCCGACAACTTCGCGTCCTCGCTATTTCGGTTTCGTATAACCTTACTGTCAACACTTGTTTGGCGGTAAATTTAAAATCGTCTTCTAACAAGTCACAGCAAATAGGTCCGGTCCTATTCCCAAAGAGAGCTATGATTTGCTAATGATTTCATCTATGCTGGCGCTTATGTGTCGTTCGCTGTGTCAACTCAGACAGTGTAAATATCAACAAAGTCGCTTTATGATTTATCACAGGTTAAAACACATGCAAAATCACATAGTGTAAACTAGGCTTTTAGGTTACTTATAATCACTACTTCTCAATCAAGCGTTTCGCCCGTGCTTCGATTCGTCTTTACTCGAGTATAGTAATTTCCTACGTTGAACAATACTTCGGTCCACTTTTGGGTATCTCGGTTTACTGTTTTACATTACGTTCACGTTCATTGAGTTCTCTTTTACCTAAATTATTGTTATATTATTGATTTTTGTTATTTGTTACATTACTATTGATATTATTTGTTGTTGTGGGTTCCAATTAGATAACTGTTATTTCTTGTGGCACGTGACAGCAACTGCTTTTTTTTATAAACAAAGACATATCACTTTACTTTGGTTAAATTGGACAGAGAAGAACATTTAGATTTTGTGGAATTTATTAATAGAGTAAAAAACGCAAACAATGCCCGAATGCCGAAACGCTATCTTCGTGATGCCGAAAATCTACTTGAATTTTATGATGACCAAAATTTTCGCTCTCGCTATCGGTTTACCAAGAATAAATATAATTATCGATGTAATTTTACCCCTAATTTATAATAGACTGGTAAAAGTTAATAATCGTGGATTACTATTTCCACCAGTTATTCAATTGTTAATTAGTTTAAGATTCTATGCAACAGGAAACTTTCAGTAAAACTATAATTAAAGTAGTGTTATACAGAGTGGTCCCGAAATAACGTGCCAAAAGGAAATCAGTTATAGGAGATGATGAGTAAAACATATACAAAAAAATTTTCTAATAAAAGTTTTTTCGTTTTTGAGATAAAAATAATGGAAAATTTGTTGAAAATCTGATATACGCTAATGTTAATCGGATTGAAAAGGTAATTCTGGTTGTATGGCGACAATATTTGCATTTTTTTAGCAACGTTAACTGTAACATCTAAACTCATTAACATAGAGGAAATTTTCAACAAATTTTCAATTATTTTTATCTCAAAAACGAAAAGACTTTTATTAGAATATTTTGTTATACGAGTTTTACTCATCATCTCCTATAATTGATTTCTTTTTGGCACATTATTTCGGGACCACCCTGTAGAGTAAAGTAATGGTATTTTTGTTCTAGATTATATGCGATGATTTGAGGGGAATTAGTCAGCAATCCGTTAGTGTGATAATAAAAAGTGTCGGAATTAATTGCAGAACACTTAGGAGAATACATCAAAATATATCAATTTTACTAAATTCACTTCCAAAAGTTGATAATAAAAGAGGTACGGGGCGTTAAAATCAAGATTAAGGCCAGTTGTTATTTCTCGTTCCAAGAAATCCCCATACGTAAATTTTTAAGGCAATATGTCATAAACTTTTAAGACTTAGGCCCGATTTTACAATCGTCGGATAAGCATTATTCTTAGAAAAACGTGACGTAGGTGTGACATTAAAGAATATTCGGCGAACAGTTATTCCGTCCTTATTCCACGATTGTAAAACTGGGCCTTATTCAAGAAAATAGAAATTAAAATTTCGATTTTAACTTTCTGTATCTTCTTTATTTAAAATTTCGATTTTAACGCTCTGTATCTTCTTTATTATCAACTTTTGGACTAACTGAGTTTAACTAAATAGCATTATTTTGATGTCAGGAATCCACTGTTGCTCTATGTCCCATTACTTTTGGACCACTTGTATAACCGGCATACATTTTTAAAATTGTGCTCACCTGTTCTCCATTAATAATAGCAATAGTAATAAACTAATAAGAGGAATAATTAATAACAACAACGGCAGCTGACTATCAGCACGAGCATGTATCTCATTCAAACAGCCGACTTTTAAATAATACACGGTTCGTCTGAATACAACTTTACTTTGAAAAAAAATGTCCACGTTTAATTTATGTTTTTATCAACTTTTGACAGTTTTCTTTACTAAAAAATATTAACCTTTAAATCTTTTTACGACGAGTTTTTTTTTAATTAAGATTTATTTCAAAAATACCTAGCTCTTCTATGTATTTCACAAATTGTATATAAAGAAATTAAAAGTCAAACAACAATCATTTTGTATTTGTATGCTAACTGTACAACATTTCAGCTTACAAATGAATACTATTGTAGAATCTTACGGGGTTCAAAAATTTTGATGGAAAATGAGGATGAGTTTTTGGGACTTCATATCTCTCTCACACTTTCTTAAAATCTCCGTCACATATCAATCAAAATGAGACTAAAAGATTGTTCTATATTTTTATGTTAGTATAATGACAGTCCGAAATTTTCTGTCCGCAGTTGTATAGTTGCGGAATTTAAAAAAGCATACATACACTTAAAACGTGTCGCTGTGAACTTGGTTTTGTTTGAAATGTGTTTGAAATTATTTTCGCTTTATAAGTCAAAATCATTGTCAAACCGACATTAACATGCCGCATTTAAGTTTACCCGAAAAACGCAAATAACTTTATACATTATTGAAGAAGGGTGGTAAGTAAGAAGTTTATCCGAAAGATTTGGGGTTAATAAAACACCATACAGTTTTTTTTTCTTGACTCCTAAAAATGAAAGTGACCTGATTTAATTTTATCAATGTTTATGTTAATCAGACAGAGATCGATTTACTATTCTAATATTGCAAAATAAAGCCTAAAGACTTTTTTAAATTGCACAACTGTACATTATTTACACTTGTATTAAAAAAAAATTCTAAATAAAACTGTGACTTGAGATTTAGATTTTTTTTACATTTCGTCGAAATTTCAAAGGAATTTCATTCTTTTTTTTTGTGAAATTTCATGTCATGTCCCGCTGAAAAGTTTCATATTAAAAATAATGAAATTTCCGCACTTCTTTCAAAAAAAAAAAAAATTCTTGTCTGAAATTTCCGCATCCCTACACGGAACTCTTAGCGGCAATATGAGTGGAGGGACGATAGGCGTACGATAGCCGTTGTTTACACTGCAAGTCAATAAGGGCGAGGATAGCATGCAGAGGTCACGATTTTAATGGTCATCACTGTACAACGGGAAGCCCTTCATGGAGATTCTTTTAATGATAATTCCTGTCGCTAATTGCTTTCGAAAATTGACCTTTTACGTTCCATTTCTTCAATTAACTGTTTAAAATATGTCAAGTGTTTATCAAGTTTAGAATTGGTTGTTAAGTTATATTTTGGTAATAACTTGGCATTTGATTTTGAAAGAGCAATTGATCAATTCCGGCAGAATTTAATTGAATTAGATAATAATATGTTAACACCATGCCATATTTCACCATGTTCAAGAATTCTGCATTTCGAAATGAGAACAAGAGTTAGAACAATTCAGTGAACAAGCTTAGAAGCAGCACATGCAGATTTTAAGAAAGTATGGCAGAAGTCATCCTGATTTTTCGTCCAAATTTTTGAAATCCATTGGATACAATAGCATTCATTTGTAAGCTGAAATGTATAGTTAAAATACAAATACAAAAAGATTGTTGTTTACTTATTAATTTCTTTTCTTTTGTACATACAATTTGTGAAATACCAAAAAGAGTTAGATATTTAGAAATAACTCTTATAAAAGAAAACCCGTCGTACGATGATTAATAGTTAATATTTTTTAATAAAGAAAACTGTTAAAAGTTGATAAAAACAAAAATTAAAGATGGAAATTTTTTTTAAGTAAAGTTGTATTCAGGGGTGCGTTTAGAAAAAGTCGGCAGAGCTTGGGCAGAGGGAGCGTGAGGGGAGATCACGTGACGATTACCTTCATATGAGTTTTTAAACGGTTGACGTTAGATTAGGGGAAAATTCCGAATATTTTTATAATGTTCTCAGTTGCTGGCACCTACACGCAAGCTAGTGCTAAAACATACATTACTTTTGTTAAATAGATCTTAAAAATGATGAGTTTTGATCTTACTTTTTCTATTACACAACAATATCTTGTGATTTATGATTTCTCCGTTTTCATCGGTCAATAAATCATGACTACACGAAGTTACAATTACATTCTTGTCACTATTCATTTAATTTTTATAATTCTAGATGTGTAAATACTACTTTCAGATTTGAAAACATAAACCTAACCTCACAAGGTAACTTTTCCCGCAGTCTCTGAGCACGGGAACTTGGGTTTACACAGTGTGCACGCTCCGGTGTTTAGAAATGTGGAACAAATCTAACCGGTAATTATTCATCTCCTTTTATAAACGGTTTGGGTACACACTGACAATACTCTACCTCTTTTCTAAACGCACTCCAGACGAACCGTGAATATGTATTAAACGGATGACATAATTTGTTGGGGTTATGTAAATAATCAACCGCAAAACCTAGCAACCCGCTTAAAATAACCTATGATAAAGCCTAACAACTATCAAATTCACCGCCATTCATATGCCGTTTACTACTTGACCGAGCATTCACGAAGGCTGCACTATAGGTTGGCTCAAGTATTCTCTGCTGGAGTCGTTCTCCGCCAAGTAGATCTCAAGCACAAGGCCGAGTACTGACTATAGGTACGGGCCTAAGAAATATCAAAAAAGAATAAAAAATCTTCATCCGTGCATAATAGTTATTTATGCAGGGCGTAAAGAGGCTTTTATGGCATGGCGCCTCGGGCTAAAAATACGTCGAAGCCCATAAAAGCAAGTTACATACAAAACTTTATGCACGGATGAAATTTTTTTATTCTTTTTTGGTATTTCTAAAATAAGTTGAATTTTGCACCCACATCCAGCGTTGCTTTGATTAGATTTAGATTTTTGATTAGATTAGATTAGATTTTTGAAAAGATTTCAAAAACGTAACTAAACTACGGGTAAACAACGGTAACCATATTGTCTAAAATGCTGCTTGTATTAGGTATGACATCGCTATTTGACGTTTCATTATAGCCCAGCTATATTGGGCAGCAATAAAGAGTTCCATGGGATATAAAAAGACGTTTATGACAAAGAAATTCGTGTATAATTGTCATTTTATGATACATCCGTGCATAATGTTTTGTATGCACCACGGACGTAACTTGCTTTTATGGCCTTCGACGTATTTTTAGCCCTCGCCTCGACTGGCGCCACGGGCTCAAAATTACGTCTTATGCCATAAAAGCCTCTTTACGCCCTCAATGAATAAATAACTATTAATTAAGAATTTTTAGAAGTGATTTTAAAATTTAGTAAATATGTGTAAATGCAGCTAAGTTTCTCAACATCTGTTCTTTTATTCATGCTTTTCTTATTACCAAAAATATGACACATTTCAATAAAAGTTCTTTGATTCAAATTTAGTTCAATATCAAGTATTTTTGCATCTTGAAAATTGATGTGATGGTCCTGTTTATTGGCATGTTCAGATAAAGAGCAAGCGGAAGGTCTGACTCTAATATCACTTTTATGTTAGATTATTCTGGAGTGAAGAGTTCTAGATGTTTGTCCAATATAAACAAAATCACAATCAAGACATGGAATTTCATAAATAGAATTAATTTGTTGGAGTTTGCCAAAGGGTTTTGTTCTTTATTACTTTTATTGGTCGAGATGTAATATTAGGAATAAATTTTAAGGATCTGAAAACTTTATTACCATAATTTAATCCTGAATTATTATTACCTTGTGATTGGGGTTTTATTCTTTGCCGAGTATTGAAAATTAATTTCTTGAGCATCGCATTAGGATAACTATTCTTTAAAAGAATGTTTTTTAGTTTATGAAGATTTGTTATCAACAAGGAGGGATGAGAGATCTTTTCTATTCGGTTTTTTAATCCTAAAATCATATTGAGCCTTCAACAGGGACTTCATTTGCATCGCTATCAGTGTGATGCGCACTACCAATGTTTAATGGAATGGTTTTTGTACGCATTAAGCACATAATTCGACTAAAGGCCAGTACACAATGGATTTTGCATAAAACATAAGACATAGGATATAAGCCGTAACAGTAATTCGACCTAGAGCTGAAATCAAAAAAATCGGGAAATGTCAAAATAAATCGACACGTTTTTTTCAATATTTTCATAGTGTGAACATGGATTTATTAGAAATAGGTTAGAATTATTTGACGGTATGTCAGTTTATAGGTAAATAGGTTAATTTTTTTGAAAGGTATGTATGTATTGTCAAGTAGACAATTAACTGACAAATTGAACCAAATTTACAACTGGAAAAAAATCATTTCTCGTTTTTTTTTTAATTCAGCTGTATGTAAAGAAGTGCGCTGTAACACAATAGCTCCGTAACTAGAACAAAGCAAATGTGTTTCTTACGGCTTATGTCTTATATCTTATGTTTTATGCAAATCCATTGTGTACTGGCCTTAATGCGATAAAACGTCGCTGTTCAGGTTACGTCAAATAAACCAACAAAAACATATATCCGGTTGGTGTTGCACTTGCAAATAGAATAAAAAAATGCTCTTAATTGTATTTGTCTTCTGCGTATTTTTCGTGATAAAGTTAAAAATGAAACAGAAATAATTACATTTATTTTATTTCTCAATTCTTTACTAAATCAAATGCCATTTTCCACGTTTCGTATTGAAGAGGATACATTTTCGACTAGATATTGAAATTATTGGAATAAAATCATCTTTTTCTCGAACATTACAAAGTGCAATTATTTATTAAAAATTCATTAATCTGTTATCTGCGTCAAAAGAGCAGTTCCCTTAAGAATCCAATAGCTCTGTTCATAATCAGAAGGCAGTAAAACTGGCAGCACAAAATTCGTACTGTGCCCGGTTGTTGACAGTACACCCGCTCTAACTGAGGTTTTATACAGGGGAGTTATATATCTAGGATCATCCTTAGGCAATTCAGTAACAGGCAAAAATAAAGTTGCCGGCAGTGGAGGGTTTATTTCACCTGCAAAACAATTTTGTTCATTTCTAAAGGACGTTTTTATAATAGAACTAAAGGAGATTTTAATTTAAAGTCACTTTAATAATAATATGATAACAACATAATTTTTATTTTAAAGTAACTTTAAATTTAAAATCCTATTATGAAAACGGCTCTATAGGTTAAAGTCACTTTAAATTTAAAGTTCTATTATGAAAATGGCCTTAGGGGAAGTAATATTTGACTTAGGTCAAATATTACTTCTTTAGTACTCACCTGGTTTAGCATCCACCAACTTCTTGCTTTGAAGATCCCAGCGTCCCGCATCTACATACAGTCCATGAATAATTAGGCCATCTGGCGGATACTTGAGGCTTCTGTATACGCTATAAACCTAAAAAAAAACTTCATTATTTTAGGGATTAAGAAAACAATAGATTCACCTCTTTTCCCAATGCTTCTTCATGGGCCATCTTCACATCTTCTTGATCAATGACTTCTTTGGTAATGTGAAAGTCGAATTTTAATTGATCTATTGGTAAGTTGTATTTTCGAGCGTGAGTTTGCAGAGTGCCAGTGAGAAAACCTTGAGGGAAGTAAAATCCAGAAATCCAAAACGATGTCGGATGACCTGATCTAACCCATACCTGCAGACCTTACGCATAGACAGATTTTATTTTTATTTATTGATTTCATACGCATATGAAGTCCAAGCGAAGTTCTAGATCATGTACCCAACTGCCCAGACTTTTCAGTGATGGATACGACTTTGAAGACCACATTTTTGGAACCTAAGAAAAAATTAATTTGGACTGATTTACTGTTAAGTTTGAAGTTAAACTTGCTTACCATGTTGTTTATGAAAGACGTGAATACTTCTTCTAGATCCTCTGACATTACAACGAGACCTTTTATTGCCTTTTGTAGATTTGTCATTGATGTGTGTATCAATTTCAAAAGTTTGTTGTAGCGATCGATTTCTTGTAACAACACAGTCGTCAAAGAAGGCATTCTATTTCTGTCATCTCTCTGTTAAGAATGAAGTAAAAATAAACCAATGATAATCAAATAACTACAAACCTCAAACATTCGTTGATAAGCATCATCAAGTTTAATCTTCTTAATAACTGCGGCCACTACTCTTTCAGATAATTCATAGACGATGTCATCGCTTGATTTCCCCTCTTTTCCCCTGGAAGCACGAGGTTGACTCTCCATTATAGTACGAACAATTGAATGAGTTTCTTTGATCTAGACAATCAGAACCCAAAAGGTGAAAGAATTTTACAAATAGCAAGCCTTATTAAGTACCTGATAAGCGATGTTTGCGTTCTCATGCATTCCAAATATTTCCGGCGCTTCAATAATTGGAAGTCTATCAATGAAGTCACGGTAGCTCTGAATATCCGGAAAGTCCGGGCAATAATACACGCCAGACCCTGAGTATTTGTAGCCCAGCTCTAGTGTGTGTGGGGCAAAGAATATGTGCAGGATGGTTTTTAGGCAACGTAAATCCCAGTTATCAGTTACTCTGCCTCCATAAGTTATTTCACCTGAAAAAGTGAGATTGAAATTAAATTAATACTCGCCCTTAAACGTACCAGTGATGTATATTAAAGCATCCCAAGGGATGGGAGGCTTTTCGCAATACATCTTCAAAGTGTTGAAGGCAAATTCACGGTCGCTGTCATTAAATTCGTAGATTATATTCCAACCAAGTGGTCCAAATTTTTTCCTCTCCTGTATAATTGCATGGAACATGCACAGTCCAAAGAGCAATGCTCTCCATTTTCTTCCGTAATAAGCTAAAACATGGTGAGATTTCACGTTTTTTATTTGGAAAAATTAATTAATTTCTTACGGTGTGAGAATAAATCTTCTGTCATGTCTATGTAAGCCCGTTTGATGTTAGCACGTACTCCCTTGGGAGGTTCATTCGTCACTTTCACAGAGTTCTGCAGCACGGCCACAGGAAACGCTTTCGATGGCATCGAACTCAAGAACAATCTAAATTCTTCGTTCACGCCGGCAGCATTATCAACTATTGAAAGTATCTTTCGCTCCATTGCTAACATCCAAGAAGTTGCAAGATGGCAATTCTGTAGAACCAAAAACTCGATTAAATTTCGAATAATAAGGATAACTTCACAGCCCCAACCTGTAGGAACACCCAGTCACCGGTTACAATTCCCTGATCAAGCATTTTCTCAGCGACGGGGCCTTGACCTTGCCCCAAGGAAATCGCCCTGATTCTATCTTTGTACCCCATATCTGTGGCGAAACGTTGGAATGAGCCGAATGGATCTGAGCCAGTGCTGAGCACGAATACAAGCGGGGTTACCTTCGATGTATCCTGAAACCTACCGCCATTTTCCTCTCACTGCCATAGGTTCTTTTGCTGTTTTAAAAAATACTTACAGGACTTGTAGCGATACCTGCGGGCTTTCGATGAAAGGTTGGCCCAAGTTCGATCTCACGTATTGTGTGATGGCAAACACAAGTTTTTCTTCTTGTAGAGTCTTCAAGAGCATCAACTTGCTGAAGTCATTTAAAATATTATTCCAATCCACTGCACTTTTTTTTGTTATTTCAGGAACGATTTGTATATTCTGTAGAATATAAAAATTATCACCAAATTTTACATTCTTTAAAAAAAGCGACACTACTACAATAATTTATATACTTATAGTCAACACATGCAAATGTAATATTGTTAGTGGAGTAACTGATGCTTGTGGTAATAAATTTACCTCATCTACAAAGGCAAAACAACAACAAGAAAAGAAAAATTATTGTTTCTGATTTTTCTCAAAAGGAGGAACAGTTGATGATTTTCCAATTTACTTACGTGTGTGAAGTCTCCAATTTTAATATAAATCACATTCATGCATTCATCAGCAAGTTCATTAAAATACTTGAAAGTGTTCGATAGATAATTTATAGCCATCCACATATTATCAGTGATTGTAGGAACATCCGGTTTCTTAGGCAGAAAGGCCTTGCTAACGATTGGCCCCCTAAGCAAATAATTCCACTGAGAATCTTCCACTGCTCCCTTCTGGAAAAATATTGCCACGCAGACCATGAAGCTAAAGACCAGTTTGTGTCTCTCAAACAGGCCCCGTGATACGTTGGTGTAAACGGCAAGGGTAATTTCTTTGTGTAGGATGGTCAGTCTTATAGATAAATCTTCGTTTTTTTCACTTGTCTCTATTACAGTGTTAAATACCTGCAATTAAAGAATAAACTTATCTTTGGCAATTGAAAGTTGAAAGCATTAACTTACCTGACTGAAATATTTCAAAGAATATTGATACATAGGATCTATATCGGCTAACTGTGCGACTACAAAATACAACACCGATCCCCTAATGGCAATCGAACGGTATTTTTCCCTGGCTACGGAAATTTTCTCTTCCGTCGCCTCAGTTTCTATGAGCCTTGCTGCAATCACTGCTGAGGTTTCCTAAAATTGAATCAAGTGTCTGCTTTTCGGTTCAGTTGGGGTTTGATGTAGTTTACTTTGCTTTCATTGAGGGTGTCGATTAATTCTTCGTCGTCCAGGATGTTTCCTTGCGACTGGTAAAGAAGTCTGAGGATTTTGATTTCTATGTTCTTCAGTGTTGTCTTGTCATTGTTAATGCGAACTATGAGGTCCGTCCTTTGGGCTTCTAGCTCCGGTTTTTCCAGTCTTACAACATCACTGTTAATACACATTTAATAATGTAAGTTATAAGTTGCGCTTTGAAAATTCTTACGCTAACAACTGATCTTCTAAGCCAGAAGGTGTTACAGTAAAATTCACAATAGTAGCTTGAATACAGATTTCCGGAAGATAATGTGGGTTCGCTAGCTTCGATGTGAGATAAAACCTGAAATTGTTATCATAATCTATGTCAGAATCACCCAAGTGAATCAACATTCTTCCCGACTAGAAAAAATCCACTATCAATATTAATTTTTTTCTGTGTTTTATTACGTACCACCGAAAAAGTCTGCTTGAGTAGTACCGGCCTGAGCGTTGGATCAAGCGTTTCTTCCACCTCTTCCAGCAATACGGGCATGCCGATCCGAATTGCACTTTCTAACACCCTCAAAAAATTCGCGTCCGTCATTTTGACGATCTTCAAGTTGTTGTCCACTTCCATCTGGCGAATCCAACTGTTCGCCTGCTCTTGGGGATCGATCATTAAAGGCCAACGTCCGGCTTTCGTTACCATGATGGCATTCTCTGTTGAAACGCTGTCTCTTGGTAATCCACAAGTGTTCCACATGCGAATATCGTATGGATCAGCCAACACAGTGATCAGGTTGAATGTTTCAGATGAAGGTATTTCGAATCTGTGACATTCAATTTGCCATAATTCCATTAGCTCTTTGCGGTAGTTGCTGGTGAAGGCACCGATGTATGCAACACAGGCTGCTGCTAAGAGTACATCTCCCACGATGTTTACAAGTTCGGACTTACATTGCTTTAAAAAAAAAGTTAATTAGTGAAGTGTATTATTATGATAAATAAATAAATACAATAAATAAATAAGGACAATAAGGATAATAGTCCACTCCAAGAGGGGTTCGTATGATTTTTAAAGTTATTTAAGAAAATGAAGACGATTCTAGCTAAAAGTTAGTAATATGTATATTGATCCTATGCTTTGACAGAAAGTTACAAAGGGTTAAAGATTTCGTATAGTGCAGAAAGGGCATATTATGTGCCGAACATATTTCCTCTCTGCTTTACATAACCAGCCAAGTTATACTGACAGCTTTGAAGATTAATAACTACTGCTGCTGTGGAAGTTAACAGAAAGAGTTTAAATTCCTACTTAAGATTGTGATTTGGCTGTTTATTTTTATTAAGCATGGAAAAATTTTTAGTGCGCTCATTAACTGTTAAAACAGGCATCACGTGGTCGAACATAATAACAATCGAATAGAATAATGATTCAGAGTAGCTATTCTAATTTCCCCAATTCTCTACTTTGTCTTTTATTTTAATTTTTGACCCGTCAGACAGCAATTATATCCAGATGTATTAATACTCAAATAATCCGGAATCTTTTCTTGGAATTTTAACTCGCTTAATCCGGAACTCAGGTAATCACGACTTTACATTTTACTCATTTTTTATTTGCCTTTTGCTTTTAATTTTTGTTTCTGTTTTTCATTGGTTTTTTTTCTCTTAATTTGTGTGTGTCTGTCTTAAAAGTATATAAGGTTTTCTACCAAACCAGGGGCCAATAGACAATAGTTGAGTCAAGTAGTTAATGGGAGTAATAAACAGTGTTGTCAGATCTTCGAAATTGTCTCTAAATTGGTCCTTCTTTTCTTTCGGTTTGGAACTGTGTTGATTTTCTTTGTTCTTTTCCTTTCTCTGAGAAAAGATCGATGCAGAAGCCAAGAAGTATGAATGGGAAGAAATCTGCAGAAATCTTCGAGACAGGTGAATGGAAATAATAAGCAGTGTTAGTTATCAGATTTATAGAATCGTTTCTAACGTGGCAATTCTTCTGTTTCGGATTGGAACTGCGTCCATCTTTTTTCAAAGGAAGGGAAAAAAGAAAGGAAATTAGCCCAGAAGCTAAGAAGTACCAATGGACAACAGCTGCAGAAATGTTCGAATTAAGTTAACGAGTGTAAGAAGCAATGTTGTCAGATCAGTAGGATCGTCTCTAAGTTGTACTTGTTCGTTTTCGAATTGGAACTTTCAAAAGAAGAAAAGAAATCAACCCTTTTAGTCAAGTTCATGAGAGTAACAGTGTTGTCTCTAAATTGGTAGTTCTTGGCCCCTAATTAGAACTGCGGCGATCTTTTTTCAAAGGAAAGAAAAGAAGGAAAAGTAATATAGTTTCAGCCCGGAAGCTAAGAAGTACCGATGGACAACATCTGCAGAAACCCCCGAGTCAAGTCAATGGAAGTAATATAATTGTTAGATTTGTGGAATCGTCTCTAAATTGATACTTCTTCGTTTCCCAATCGGAACTGCGTTGATCTTTTATCACAGGAGGGAAAAGAAGAAAGAAAATCAGCGCAGCTCCAATCCAGAAGTTAAGAAGTACCAGTGGAAAATACTGCAGAAACCTTCTATTCAAGTCGATAGCAATGTTGTCAGATTTATAAAATCGTCTCTAAATTGATGCTTCTTCGCTTCAGAATTGGAACTGTGTTGATTTTTCCTCAAAGAAAGCAAAGAAGAAAGAAAATCAACGCAGTTCCAACTCAGAAGCCAAGAAGTACCAATGGACAATAGCTACAGAAACCTTAGAGTCAAGTTAATGATAGAAATCAACAGTGGTAAATTGGTACTTCTTCGCTCCCAATTGGAACTGCGTCGATTTTTCCTTAAAGAAAGGAAAAAACGATAGAAAATCAAGGCAGTTCTAATTCAGAATCAGAACCCAAGAAGTACCAATGGACAATAACTGGAAAAAGCTTCAAGTCAAGTTAATGGGAGCAATAAACAGTGGTAAATTGGTACTTCTTCGCTCCCAATTGGAACTGCGTCGATTTTTTCTCAAATAAAGGAAAAGAAGAAAAAAAAAATCAACGCAGCTTCAACTCAGAAGCTAAGAAGTACCAATGGACAACAGTTGCAGATACCTTCGTGTTAAGTTAATCACCTATAAAGTCCGACAAAATGAAATCGTAAACCCTGAGGTCTAAACAAAAATCTATAATTTATTCTGAATTTACGTTGATGTTTATTATCGTTGTTTCCTGCAAATGTTTACCCCGAGTAATGAAGTACGTTTATTTGTAAATGGTTCTGTGGCGTCATCTGTTGGGAGGTACAAGGTTAGTTTGTTAATGTTAACCCTCCTTTATTATTTTAATTATTAACCGATTCAAAAAATGTCCTCTTATATGGATTTTTATGTAGATTTCACTTATACTATCAGTTTTGCGATAACGTTTTATATATACCGGGTGGACAAAAAAATATTTTTTTAAATGGAACACCCTGTATATTTTTACAAATTTTTAATCCTTGAGTCCCCCTGATAACAAACATATACACTGCGTTCGTAAAGTATGGAATAAATTCATTTTCTACGAAATAAACGATTTTTATGTAAAATGCTGAAACAGGTAGATTTTTAATTAAAAAATGACACTATTTTAGTGTAATTTTGTATCTCCCCCTCCAACCCCCTCCGAGTGACAGTTGCCCCTTTAAAAATTTTAAATGGAATGAGGGGTCATGTGATACCTCATTTGGAAGAGCTTTTCATTCTCTATTCAGTAGTATAAGAATTTTTTTTAAATTCCTATTTTTTCTAAAAAGAATAATACATTTTAAAATCAACACACAAAATTTTAAAATCAAATAATTTAAATGAAATGTTCGAACTAGGAACCGTTTGATTTATGACAATAGTACAAACGTTGCTGACATTCATCTAAAATATTTCATTTCCAGGGTAATTTAATTAATTTTATGAAAACGGCCTCGTAATTTCACGAAATTCGTAATGACAATTAATTGGCCTTGATTTCCTAGTTTAGGTCGTGCTGGCGCACTTGGTTTCAGCGACAGATATAATTGCCTCACATTGGCGACATGCCTGTACAAATCGAAAACAACCGTTAGTGTGTTTCCAACTTGCCGGAGAATAACCCCAAGGGGAGAACTATGTCTAAGAGTACACTGTATTGAATTCCCAGGTAGATTTGGAGAATAGTTAATTGCTGCTGGTTGGTTAAATCACAGAACGGGTCTAATAATTAAAGAAACAATGACCAACAAATTTTTCTAAGGTGAATGTCACTAGTGAGTTTAATACTCGCTTCAAAGGTAAATAAAATTAGTTTGATTAAAGTTATCTAAATGCAATGGTAAAAACGAACTTTACTGACTCTTTAGCCACTAATCAATGCGAATTAAATTATCCCTACGCAATTGTTACCACCAAAGGTGCGATGAAGAAATACAAATAAATGTCAATTACCTAAAACCGTGTATTCCGTGTAACACCCGCGCACTTCTCACTCTGATTTAAGCACTCGCGTAGCGACGCTCACGTGTTTGGTCTTTTTAATTGCCCTTTCTTAACACACTGTATTTTAACCGTATCGAAATAAATGATTTATCTAGAAAAATTAGTAAATGACTGCAAGCGCTACAGAAAACAAAACTGCTAAGTCAGAATTTAAAATATTCGACCGCTTGTTCCAAGAGATTCGAACGTTTCTGCCCGTTTTTTGCGTCCCGTCCTTTCCAAGTAAAAATTATTAAAACACACCCCACGAACTTATTAAGATCAATTTTGAAATCACTTCGACCAATGACCATCGCTGCTTCGAATCTCAAACTACGTCTATTCCAGATGCCCAGCATGTATCAATCAAACCCCCCCATTAGCTTCTCAGGGACACTAGCTGGTGTCTGTCGCAAATGAACCCTTCATAATTAATTGCCCCGGCCGCATTTTTATACCGTGCAGTTTTCGAACACGTTCGTTATTTGAAATTAAACATGCAACAATCGATTTTGTTTTGAAAACAAATTCCGCGTACATTTCATCATATTTGTTTTTACATTTGAAAGTGACTTTAAATTTAAATTTTCCTTTAAATTTGAAAATGAAACTGGCCTTTAATAAGTAAACTCAAAACATTACGATCCGCTTTTTTTGCGTCAAGAATTAAAACCGCCTCTGAACTAATTAAACCCTTCAGCTCCACGCTCGTTTTAATTATGAATCTCTTCAGAGAGGAGCTCGAACGACATGTGTTTATTGGGGGTACGGAAACTTTTCGGCCACTCGCAAAAAAGTGGAAATCCCTAATTAACTCCCCGCAGCACGCCTCTGAACCAAGCGAAATATGAAGGCACCGCGCCGTGGCGAAATGAACCGGAATTAAGGAATTTGCTAATTAGTCAGAAGATGCGACTGAATTATTTCAGCGCGAGTGTAAGGTGTAAGCTCCGGGCGAAAACGCAGCGAGCAGTGTTGGGGGTATATAGTATACAATGTATATAATGTACAATGTATATAATGTACAATATATATTAGATACTGTATACAATCTACTTTGTAGATATATTGTATTTGTACATAATATACTATGATAAAAAAGTATATTGAATATTTATACAAATTCTAGGATATTATGAGTCTTATGATCCTTTTCCGCACATGGGAAATATAATATTCAGTATATTATACAGGGTGTCCCAGCGAGACCTTTCATTAGAAGTTTATGGGGTTCTGGCCAAAATAGAAACTTTTAGAATTAGATACAAGTGATTGCATTCTCTTCAGCTAAAATATTTTCAGATATTTAGCACTTCCTGTTATACCGGAAGTCGCCATCTACTTTGTTATTTTAAATGGAACACCCTATTTATTTTTACACTTTTAGATGGGAATCATAATTTTGAATCTTTTTTATTGAAACCATACCATGTCTATCTATTACAGTTTTTGAGATAAAAATTATTTTCCGAAATCATGGCAGGTGGTTGACGTTTTCAAAATGGGCTGTAACTCTTATTTGAAACGAGATAGAAAATTGAAATCTAACTAAGTTTATAGTTTAAATATTCCTTTATCGTAGGTATTCTTTAAAATAAACATCTTTGCCTGAGAATAATTCTTAAATTTATATTTTTCATCTAGAGTTAAAAATGTAGAAAGATCGATTTTTTCAAATGGAATGCCAGATTTTTCGTTGCGTAATCAAATTGGTGATAAAATTTGGCACAAAGTGGTATTACATGTTCCTATACCTAAATCAAACCGTTTTAGAGTTATTTCCAAAAACGGAAAATTTTACCATTATAGAAAATAATTTTTCAAATGTTAAGTTATTGAAACTCATTAATTAATAGAAAAATATAAATTTAAGAATTATTCTCAGGCAAAGATGTTTATTTTAAAGAATACCTACGATAAAGGAATATTTAAACTATAAACTTAGTTAGATTTCAATTTTCTATCTCGTTTCAAATAAGAGTTACAGCCCATTTTGAAAACGTCAACCACCTGCCATGATTTCGGAAAATAATTTTTATCTCAAAAACTGTAATAGATAGACATGGTATGGTTTCAATAAAAAAAATTCAAAATTATGATTCCCATCTAAAAGTGCAAAAATAAATAGGGTGTTCCATTTAAAATAACAAAGTAGATGGCGACTTCCGGTATAACCGAATGCTCCAGAAAATGATTTTAACGCATTAAACATCTTTTAGATGAAGATAATGAATTAACTTCATTATTAAAGTATCCTACAGCTAAAATGAATTAGAGAACATTGGGAAATGAATTGTAACATTGGATAGAGAACATTGTGAAAACGTTTAATATTAATTTACAAAAAATACTGAGTTGAAGAACACACATTTTGTATTAAATGAAATAAATATACGAATGTGCAAACTATAAGTAATAAATATTAAACAAAATAATCACAAAATTCCTTGGCAGCTGTAAATAAATAATAAATAAGTAGTAAGTAGTAGAATAAGAGATCATTCGGAATCGAGTCGAAACGAGAGGCGCGTATGATTTGCGCAACTTGACTTGTCATCCTATCGAATTAAAAATTATTCGAATTATAGGGACCATGCACACGCGAAGCCAGCGCCACCAATGACCATATTCTTCATTAGTGGTATGAAAATACGAGTTGTTTAAAATTATTAGTGTACATTTCAACTTGAATATTGTAATGTATTTCAATACCAGGAAGCTCAAGTATTATGTACTACAATCGTAAATTGTCATAAGAGTGATACTATTCCCATGCAATGAGTCTCAAGAAATGTTTTCATATCACTAATTCACAAATCACCACGCCAGACGGCGCTAATCGCAGAGATGTGCATGGCGCCTATAATCCGATTATTTGAATAATCAAATCGGTAGAATTCGATTACTGAAATAATCCGATTATGCCCATCACTAGCTTCAAAGCAGTAACCAAATATCTTAAACTTGATTTAAAATGGCCGATTTCTTCACCATGTTTAACCTAAGGTTAATTAATCTAACAGTTTGAATGTTACGTATAGCTGGCCGTACACATACTATGTGTCACATTCTAACTGACAGATAAATTTAACTTCAAGATAAGGCGATGAAGAAATCGGGCACTAGACGAGAAATGAAATGAAGTTTATTTATGTAGAAATGTTTCGCTGTTGATTTCTTGCAGTGATGAGAATTCAAAAACGTTCTGTTGATTCATACTCATTTGTCTAAAGTATATAAGTTATTCTAAAGTAAGTTCTCAGTTTAAAATGGCTATTAACGTTTTCGATTGACCGCCTCAGAGTATCTTCATCCCGTGTTATTACTTGAGGTTAAAAGAAGATGCAAATACACTGAGTGCAACCGGTGCACGTGAATCGAAAACGGTACTTATCTTCTGTAGATATTAACAGTTGGGTTCCTTATAGATACCATTTTACTTTATTCGCGTCCTTGAACGAAAGAGTTGCCGCGGGCGGAATTATCATGGGATTATGCGGAACTTGTCAAATGGTCATGTGTGTTTGGGTGCGTTTCGTTTGCGCGCTTACACACTTTAAGCGCTCACGCTTACAAGCGCTGTTTTCTGTTGTTTCCTTTGGGGTTTAGTCGCTTAAGGCGTTATACGCAAAGGTGTTTCTTTTGACTTTTGTTTGCACAACGAATTCATAACCTCAAAAATATAATTTCAATAGTGAAATTGATTCAATCATAACTGCTGTAGCTATTTCTAAAGTGTTGATTATGATTAGCTGATCTCCTCATATGCATCTCACACGTTCCATTTGAAACATAAGCGCTTACGCTTTTGCTGCTCTACCTCGATGGAATAAGCGATTGTGAGCGAAGACTATGACGTCATAAAGACGTTACTATTTCGTCAGCCGGCGCTTTGTGAGTGTTTGCAAAGCCAAAGAGAACGATTTAAGCCAATGCTGGGCAAAAGAGTCGTGGTGAGTCAATCCCCTCTATCAGCAACGACGCGACACCGAGCCGATTTTAATTTAAACGGGAATAAGCGCGAAACATTTCAGCGGAGAAGTAATAAGTGATGGTGGCACTCTTCCCCTACCTTGCTCGGCCCTGATTTAAGCAATGGGCGCGTTTAGCGAACAGCAGCTGCTGAGTTGCTTACTCAGCAATCGTTTGTGTTCACATTAAGGTAATAGCCAATCACAAACGATTGCTGAGTCAGCAACTCAGCAGCTGCTGTTCGCTAAACACGCGCAATGCTTATGAGCGCGCAAATGAAACGCACCCTTTGTCGATCGTTTTTGGCGCGAACTGGTAAAAAGGTAGTAAAACCAGTGAAAAAGTATTGTATTTGCTATTATGGCTGCGTATAAAAGTACTAAAAGTACTGGAATGTGTTCCGTTGTTGCGTACCGCAGTGTGAAAATCGCAAAAGCCAGAATGTATCCCTACATTCCGCCAAATAAAATACTTGAAAAGAAATGGCAGGTTTTTCTTAAAATTGGAAAACCGATTACAAAAAATACGTTTGTATGCAGTGAACACTTCAGTGAAGACAGTTTCTTTTATTTTGGTAAGTTTAATATTTATTTTTAGGTTAGATTAGGTGAATACTTTTGCCCGTTTAAGACAGAAAATGGACCGACAAGTAGTGGTGGGCCTATCAATAGTGTTTAATATCGATAGTGCTATTGACAACAAAAACTATTGTAACAGAAGAAAGAATCATGTAAGATCCGTCCCCCGTCGAGATCCTTATTGAAGTGCGTGAACTCATGTAATCTAAGTAAAGTGCCTTTACAATTGGTCATGTAAGTGTATTTGCAACCCCAATAAATGTACCTTATGTATTTTGTGCTATCTTAATTCTGACTACGCTCTGCAACCCCTTAAGTATACATTACTTCTTGGTACAAACTTGATTACCAAAAAGAAACATTACACTATTGATAGTACTATCAATAATTCTGTCGATAGGAGACTAGCAAAATAGCAAAAACTATCAAGTAATTTCTAGTAATGGTTTTATTAACCTTTCTAAATATATTTCTTTGGTACAATGTAATAACAAACATACAAATGTGCAAGTTTAGGTAAATACTTACAAACAACAAGCTAACGAAGTAATGCGTCCTAGCGCCAGTGAACAATTCGTTTTTCGGTAAATTCTTTATCAAAAATATTTATAAATATAAAAATAATTTTCATTATTAGATTATTTAAAGGTATTCAACGACTTCTTTAAAATAATAAAATAAAAAAATTGAAATCCTATAACAGATTTATGGTTACGTACATTATATTTAAAACAGGCTCAAAACTTGTAATAGTGCTTGTGTCTAACAGAATCCAGCCTTTGAAGCGGCTGCATGTTTTCTACAGCGTTGACGTTAGACGACAGCAGCAGAAAATTGCAGAAAATTGCAGCAAATTTTTCGCTGGCTGCTTGTAAAGCGCTTTCGAGGAACAAATTTGTAGGTTATATTTTTAAATACGTTTTGTACCAGAGTGTTGTTTAGTATTACAGGTCTTTTATATGTGCAGGTACTGAAAATTAGTTAGAGCTGATAATTTTATTTCTTCTAAAGTTGCAATTTTTTGAAATGCGCATTTATTGAAACTTCAGATTAATCTGATAAGGTTAGAGTGACGTCAGCGTTCACTTAAACCGTATAATACGTGTGCAGCAAGTCATTTCGCGCTTGAAGTCACATTGCTGAAACGCTGAATCCTGTTAGACATAAGCGGTGATTGTAATCTATTGCTTTCATTTGCAACATTTCAATTTCGACTAGCATGTCAAACTACGAAAGATATTTATAAACAAATGTAACAATGTATCACAATAAATAAATATATTTTATTTTTCTGCAAAGAAGTTTTACGTAGTCTTAATAATATTTAATACTTTTAAATTATGCACTTAAGAAGCTGAATTAAAGGAACTACAACTTAAAGAGGCAAAACGGTGCCGTCAGTCTGTAATTTCGTATCGTTGGTGCTACTAATTTGTCGCTGTAAGCTTATACTCTGTGCATTATTGTCTGTGACTGCAGACTGAAGGTTGTTGCTGCTTATATTGTTAGATTCAAATTTGGATTCCAATTTAGTATTCGACAGTGTTGTTAAACTTGGCTTGCCTTGACTCGAGGCGTGACTGCTAGACCTGGAAAGACTTAAACCAATTGGTTTTTGTATTAGTGGCGTCGGTGGAATCTTTGTGCCCGAAGGTATTGCACCGGACTGCATCTGCATATGATACTTGTAAATATTTTCAGTCGATTCAAGAATACCCTGAGTCAAGTTGAGACTTCTCCCTCGAATTCCACCTTTCTTTGATTTAGGTGACCACCAATTAACGAACCTTCTTGCCATAACCTTTCTTCGTTTTCTTTTTGTAAATCAATTGTCACTGTTTCGATATTTCGATCCCTTGAAAAAAAATTATCAATCACTTCGTGCTTTCCATAAAGCAACCAAAAAGTTTACCTTTTCGAACGATTTCACCCATTGTATCTAAAACCCGTGAGTTTTCTTCTACTGATTGTCCAGCACGAATGACAAGATTGAGGAGTTCCTCAACATCAGATTGTGGTGTGAGCATGCCGAAACGAACACACATCAAACCATCTGTGCCTTCTCCGAGTGAAAACGCAGAGTCTGTTGACCTCAGACTATCCACGAGTGCCATATTCAAAGTATTTGTTCTTCCTTTGCCTGATCCATCAGTAATTGTTCCCAGCCCTCCGGCGCACATCGAACTTCACCAAGACCTAAAAAAAATTATTCCGCAATCTCCCTTTCTTCTGGAATCAAAGAAAGTATTTACCTGCCCACTCTGGTAAGTCTACTAATTTTAAAACTGGCGAAGCTTCAACTAATTTAAGAAAGTCAAGTAATTTCTAGTAATGGTTTTGTTATCGGTCGAGCAATGTCTACGTACTTTTATAAAGAATAAAAAGCTCATATGCATAGTCAGAACTCAAGCATAAGCACGTGCTTATGCATGCCTCGAGTAGTAATTGGCATAGGCGAATTGCTACCCAGCGCTTGCTTAAGCACGTGCTCAAGCTTGAGCTCCGACTTGAAACGGTCGCGAATTTGTATATAAAACAAATAGAATGCGCTTGATGTAATTGAGAATTTAAATCACAAACAAATGTTCATTCATTAGAAACTGGAGCCGAGTTGCCGGCCGGAAAGGACTCGTAGGGTCATTTCAATAACCATTTAACAAACACGAAAGGCCATAAATTCTTATCGCACTTGAGATCGTTTCAATGGGCTTTGAAGGGACTGTCATATAAATTTGTCACGCGAGTTTCGGATACAAGACTGCTTTTCTTTAAAAGTTGCAATTCGATACGCATAAGTAAAAGTAAGATAATACAGCATTGAGAATGACACGTACACAAGAAACAGGAAATATAAAAACGTCAGGGTAATTTGAAAATTTACAGACGCTGCAGACATGTGGAGCATCCCGGGTGGGCCTTGTGAAGTCGAAAACACATTCCTAGAAACTGTAGGGCGTGCATTTTTGAATGCTAGACGCAATTCTATTGGCCAAAGTGTATTTTGAATTTTGTTTCCGATCAAAGGGAGGGGCTTTAATTAGGGGCAGCTGAGAAATGAATTTTAAAATTACAGACAGATAGCCACGCGCTTTCAAAACGAACAGTCGTATCCATTTTGGCTGGCAACTTGCTTTGAGTTACTTACTGATTTCTTTGATTATTTTCACTAGAGGGTATAAATTAATTAGTCCTGTCCGTTTAAAATACCAGTGTTTTTGAGAGGCAATTAAAATAAAATTAAATACCGCGGGCGTGACGTGTAATTTAATCGCGAAGTGCATCTAAAATTTTGTGCTGTGCGTGAATTTGGATTCTTATTCCGCGGCGCGGAGTTAGGTAATTTGCTTTAATTTGTATCTTATTCGTTACATAATTGGTGGTATTAAATGATTAAATTTCCATAATCTATAAATTTCAGTACTTGCTTGGTTTGTGAAATTTATTCTTAGTCTTAATTTGCATCCGAACCAAAGTTAAAAGTAAATAAGTGGCATCCACTTTAGTGGCGTTGATTGACCATTGTTATATAAATTATTAAACTAGTTTGTTTGGCGTTTCTGTAACTTAAATCAACCAGAGGCAGTCAGCCGACGTCTTCAATTTATAGTGCAATTCATATACAGGGTACTTTTGTAAAATTAGTTAATAATTCGATATTCTCTGGCAAGTTTGGAAACACTCAAACAAAGTGTCCTTCCGATTTGCGCAGTGAAATCGATTTGTTTATACCACTGGTCTAAGGCAAGTTCAGATCTGCCACTAAAACCAAGTGTGACCAGCACAAATTAATTCCCTAAATCAAGGCTAATCAGTTGCATTACTAGTGCAGTAAAATTAAGAGGCCAAACCAATTCTGAATCACGTAATCATAGCCATCTTCTCAGCCGAGTTTCCATCACACTCTGTGTGTGGACCAAAGTGTAGTCTTTGTCGGGAGATCTGTGGTTAATTAGAAGTAATCCGCTGTGAGACCGAAAGACCATAACTACCCATAGTAGAGTGTCGTATAAAACGGTCAAAACATTCCATTGCGTACAGGTTTAGATCATCGTCGAAACAACGCAATCAGAGGTTAATTAATAAAGCGAGAGGCACTGACCCTCCACCTCAAAATAGCGACAGGAGTGGTCGAGCAAACTGCCCCCTTCGCAGCGTTATTAGGTTATAAAAATCGGGCCACGCGTCTCCCCAGGAGAGCTTCCCTTGAAAAACTAGCGATTACTATTGATTCTCTCGCAGATTGATCGCCTGGCAGGGTTGGAAAGTTTAAAACAAACTGTTTAAAACATTGTGTTTAAAACATGTTTAAAACACCCAATTAAAAACAAACACTTTGTTTAAAATAAAGGGTTTGTTTTTAATTGGGTTTTAAAAATGTTTTTAAACATGTTTTTTTTTACTTGATGTTTTAAATTGATTTTTGTAGTTTTAAGCGTAGAAGAAACACTTCTGATGTAAGTGTTTTGTATTATTGATACATATAATATGTATTTAATAATAAAAAATTAGTTGTCTTATTAAGGGCCAGTTTGATAATGAGATTTAAAAGAGACCTTAAAATTAAAGTCACATTCGTGTTACATCTGTAACATCTTTCAGAATTTATTATTTAATTATTATTCTAAATTAGATGTACAGTATATAAATATACTTGGTGGTCTAATAATCAAAATAAATAACTATAAAATTATTAACAATACATAAAATTTGCTTTTAGAAAATTACATCTTAACTTTTACTTTCTTTCCACATTTCCTATTAATTTTATCAAATTTATTTCATTTAAATTATTTCATTCTTGAATTGTTCTAGGAAAAAAAATTATGAATATTTGTTTTCGAAAATGGTATTTTATATGTAAATTTATGATATTTTCTAGTACTTGAATCATTTACTTTTTATTTTTTTATATTTCGAAACATAATATGTCGTTTGCATTTATTAAACATCAACAGATCAACATAAATAAATTTAGGCAGCCTGTAGAAAATTGCCTATAGCAAATGGCAACATGAGTTCGAATATTTGTATTTTGTATTTTTATTGTCGCAATAACACAATCAAGTGTTTTACAAAAGTCAGATATACAAATAAGTACAAATAAATACAACTAATAACTACTTTTTCCTTTTTACTATGTAATTTAGGTTGTGAGAGTATTTGAAGCAATTAAAAAAGTGTAATAAATTTAAACAAAATATTTGTTTTATTTAATTTTAAACAGTTTTTTTTTGTTTAAAACATTATTAATTTTAAGTCAATTTTAAACATGTTTTACACAAATAAAACAAATGTATTGTTTTAAAAAAAAAACAGTTTTTTTCCAACCCTGTCGCCTGGGCGGCATTTTGTATCACATACTTCCCCCAGTATCTGAGTAATTAATCAATTACATCCATTAAGGAAGTACACTGTAGGCACAAACGCCACACTGTGCACTGGTTGATATACAGAGCGTGTCTTCGAGTACGATTGAAGTGTTAAACACGAGTACCAAGATAAACATAATTTTGAAAACAAATTAATTGTTCATGTAAATTGAATAGTAAGTCCACAAATATTGTTTGGGACAAGCATAAAACCCACCAGCTGTGTAATTGGAATTAGTTAGTTCGTCACGATATTCGAACGAGAAAACCGTTAAACGAATTCTACTGTATTTCTTATACGATCGTAATTTTTTTTGTGTGTTTCTTTTGTACGGTAATTAAAAAACAGGGTTTTTTATACTCAGGTTTCCAGGCTGCAGAGCGCCTGGAAAACGGAGTTTTTCCCTTGATCTGCAATAAATAATTGATTAAATTTTAGTCCGCATTTTTATTTTTTTTTATAAGTATCCAATTCCCGCTATCTCATAGTTATAACCGTCTCACCGGGATTAAGAACAGGGTACCGACACAAGTAGAATCCGTCCTAATTAACGATCACGAGCTATTAATTATTGAAAGTTGTTTGTAAATATCACCCCGGGTTAACTCAGGTAAATTCCCAGAAGAGCCGCCGCAGGGCGTAGTGTTTGTAGGTCATTAGAGTATCAGTAGCTGCAGGTAGAAAGGCGCCTAGACGCATGACAATAGAGCAGTAAAACCCGGCTTTCCTTTTCTTGGAACCCTCTAAACGGAGTTACCCTAGGGTAATTACACATTCAATTCTGCAGACGGTAATCTTTCAGTTGCCAGTAAATTAATTTGCTAATAAATTAAATTTGTTTATTTGTTTGGATTCATTTATTACTTATTTAGTTGTCCGTAAAGGCAACAAACAATAGTAGCACATCGGCGTGTTACAGACTATGCATACAGGTATAACAGCTCCTAACAAATTTCATATTTAGCGAGATATTACCAGAGTCTCGGATATCGATAGTACTATCAATCTTTATTTTATATATTTAATTACTTACACTGACGTTTCGCAAACCACTTTGCTTGCTTTGCATGCCTTCAAGTAACTTGCCTGTTCGATCATTGAGGAAGTTTCTAATTTTGATGCAACTGTACAACACTGGGGCGTGTTCGAAAACACAAGGAGTAAGTACATATAAGAGTTATACCAACAGAATGAATAAAGTGAAAAGCAAAATGTACAAAATGATTTATATGAGAGAGAAAAGAATATTATCCAAGAGTAACGCTCTGAGCAGTGTTGGGAAAACTAGGTGTAAAAAATATTTTCTACATTACATTACGTCTAAACGTAATTTTTATGTAGTTAAATGTAATTTTTACACGACGTAGTTTATGTGAAATGTCACATTTCTAACCTCAAAATTGAATGTTCAGTTGACTTATTTCGAGTTTTTCAAGCTTTTTAATGCTTGTCTACAACAATCTTATCCATTTTACATCAAAATAGATATTACGTTGTGTATAAATAATTAATTATAACCTGAAAATTAAGAAATAGAAAACAACGTAGTTTTTACAGTAGTTAATTCATTATTTACGACGTAGATAATTACAAAATCTACGCGTAATTAATGGGTATTTATACGTCACATTATCTACGGCCCAACCCTGGCTCTGAGTTTTTGAACACGCCCCTGTATTGCTGCAAACGTAACTCGCGCGCTTTTTAAGACCATTTCTCCGCCATATTGGCATAATTTACAGCAGGGCTGTGTTCATAAGACACTCTAGAGTTACTCTTGGCTAATATTGCAGTCTCTCTGATATAAATGAATTTATGTATTTTGTTTCTCATCTATGAATCATAAAAAACCAAATCAGGCGTGGTTTCCATAGCAACAAACACATTTTCTACATCCTACTTAAAAGTACGGCGTAAAAAGTGCGCCCGTTGTCATGGTAAAAATATAAACACAAGGCTTCTTGAAACAGAGACGTGAGACGCAAAATAAGCAAATAATCATGATCAAAAGAGATACGATTACACGCCCATGGTGCACTCGAAGGTACATTTTATGAACGCAACCCTGATCATCAGCTGATTTATAGCGACATCTGTAGATGAAAAACGCGAATAGGGGTTGGAGTTTTTCGATATTAATTTTTTTTTTGCTCTGTTAATCGTGTAATTAGTAAGCATTTTCCAAATAGTTGGGCTTCTAGGTCGCCAGACATAAATCCGGCTGACTACTGATTATGGGCTTACCTCACATTTTGTAAACAAGTTGGCAACATTGCCCTTAAAAAAATCTGGCAACTCTGCGGGTCTGTTGGTAGCACAGGCAATACTGTTGAGCAACTTCAAAATAGTGTATAATGGTGAATTGAATGTTTTGCATTTTTACAATGCTAAGGGTGAGTTTACAGAAAGCAAATCAAATATTTAATTTCGAATTAAACTAATCACGATTAAGTTGACATAAGAATTACAATGCGAACTGTCAAATTAACAACGTCATTAAAATTTGATCGCAATTAAATTTTCTGTAAACTGGCCCTAAAGCTTTGAAAATAAGACGAATTTTCAAATAACCAAATCAAGAAAAGTTTAAGTACTTATTTACATAACCCACCTCAACTGTTTGTTCCCAGCGTGCCTGCTCGTCTCCTAATGCAATGTTTAAACGACCTGCTCGCTGTAATCTAGTTGCCGTTAGCGTCATCTCATCTTCAGTAGCCTGTTTTTCTGCCAAACTTTTATTGAACTGAGTTTCTAAATTCATTATGACAGCCTCCACGTCCGCCAGTTGCTTTTGTTTTTCGCGAAGCACGGACAACACTTTATTCAACTCAGCTTCTGCAGCTGCCACCCTAAAAAGAAAAACACATTATGAAGCAGTACACATCAATCAGTATTGATAGCTTGCGGTTTTCGCTGCTACAGTTTTTGAGCGCGCATGTTTAAAAACTGGCGGACCTTTCACAAACAGCTGTCTGTAGCGCAACGGTGAATTCATCAATTGCTTTTAAATGGGCGTTTTTTAATTCAGCATTTTGTGTGATGGATGCGAAATGATGAAAATGTTTGAACAGAAAACCATCTTTGTTAATTATAATGGATTTATGTTGTGTAAATAGCTTGCAGTTGTGTATAACAACATTGCATTCTATTTTTTACTTGCGATCATATTTATCTTTACCACTTTTTCAACCAGTGACATCTAGTAGCAAAAAAATAAAGGCCCGCCAATAACGGCCATATTGGATGTGAAAACGGAAGTATGAACATCAAAGGCGCAGACACGAGCTGTCCCTAATGATTGATGAGTATACTGTGCAGAAAGCCAATTTACTTACTTTTTACGTTTCGGCTCGACAACTTTGTAGACCTTTGCGTACTGATCCATTGCTCGTACCCACATGCACATGCTCTTGCACACTTTCGATACAGTCACGACCACATCCGGTTGGAAATCTTTGTTATCGATGTAAGGTTTCAATTTCTTCAGTATGTTCTCCGATATGTGGTTCTTGTCATACTCTTGAAGCTTTTTTAGGAAGTTCACGTCGGCCATCACAATTTTAGCAGAAGCCCAGTCGCTCCTAAGCGTACATTTTTAAACCAAAATTTAAAGAAAAAAAAAAAACTCGACCTACTTGGCCCCCAATAATATACACACCGCCTCCATCACGTAGGTTACCAGTTTGGGAGGTTTCTGAAACACTCTTATTTCATTTACATCGTTCTTGTTCAATGATTCTAGAGCTTTGGCTGCCAATTCCATGGCGGGCATGACTGTGTCCAAGTCTTTTTGGGCATCATCAGCAAGAGCTTGAGTCTCAAGGGCTTGTACCTGTCAAAGAAGTACTCTTCATCTCAAAATTTTAAAAAAAGAAATGCTGGGTTTTCACAGCAAATAAACACTTTTTTCCTGCCTTACTTATAAGCGGGGGGAAAAAATCAATCTGTTATGAAAATAAGGTAAAAACATAACTTTTAAACCAGATTAGTGAACAATGAACATACACTGTGTCCACGGATTGTCTGAAACATTAGATAGAGCGATACAGCGTTAGATAGAGACGGCTTTGGTTGTGCCCATTACAGATCAAATACTGCAAATTTAAAGTGTTTAACATTCCTAAAGGTACATACATACAGCTTTTATTTTTAAAATATCATAAGCTCACAATAGATACATTTGTACATTTCATATAATATATAATTTAATGTATTTTTTGACTTAAGACACATTTTGTTGTTTATTTTAACTAAATTTGTTAAAATACATCAGACATTGTTTTTAAATTTGATCTAAAATATGTATAGGTAAGTATACGCAATTTTTTTTGTAAATGAGAATTTTATGCAAGAAAATTTGTACGTAAACCAATTAATTTGTCGCTAGTAAAGCTAATAAGCATTAGTAAAAAAGCCTAGCACATTAATAAGTTAACTTTTAGTTTGGAATATCTCAGGTATGTTCTTTTGGTTAGTACTTACAGTTTTTTAATTTATTTATTTATCATGTCTTATTTTCCTATAAACGCTTAAATTTACTGTAAACTCACACTTTGTGTCAATAAAATGAAAATTTAAAGTAATTTGCGCCTTGATTTACATAAAGTATTCCAGTTTGTCATTTTTGACAACTAATTTCTTCAAGGTCAAATAGCCACTGTCAGTGTCAAAAACATATGATGGCAGTACCTGTGTCCACAGACAGAGATCGAGTGCCTTAATCGATATCGATATGAAGGTTACTGTATTTAGAAGGTACTGCCATTCATTTCCGCGGCTTCGTCCCCCAAATTAAAAAGGAAGCGATGAAACGCTAAAGAAGAAAAAGGATAGATACATAACAAGTTACTGTTGCTAAGGAGTTTATGAATGAATTCGACTAAGCCCAAATTAAAAGAGATAGAAAGTTGGCGCTACCTTCTCAATACAGTAACCTTAATCGATATGCAATCGCAAGCCGATGGGGAATACAAATTCATTTTCGTTTATTAAGATCATCTGACTAAATTTGTTCAGTTGCGGCCTCTTCAAACAAAAAGGGTTGCAGAGGTAGCATACACTCTTTTAGACATATTTACGATATTTGGAGCACCAAGTATTTTACATAGCGACAATGGTCGAGAATTTGCAAGTAATATCATTATAGAACTCTGCAGTATGTCGCCTGATCTAAAGATGATGCATGGTAAACCCAGACATTCATAAAGCCAAGGATCAGTAGAAAGAGCCAATCAGGATATAGAGAACATCCTCAGTTCTTGGCTAGAGACTAATAATACCAGTAAATGGTCAGAAGGTTTAAAGTTTGTACAATAATGAAAAATCGAGGATATCACACTGGTATAAGCTGCACCCCATATGAAGCCATGTTTGGTTCGAAATTGAAAGTTGGCTTGAAAAGTTCCTTACCTCCATAAGTATTGGTCCGCATTCATACAGAAGAAGATTTGGAGGTACTTTTTAAAAGCAATGACAATCATGTTAATCATCCAGATACTGAAGAACCTAATATAGTACAAGGCAGCACTACAAAAGAGTCAGTAATAAGGAATCTCCAACATTACAACTGAAGAACTTGAAAATTTGCATCCTGAGGTGAGTTTATCTGGTAACAATAATTTGGCTACAAATGTTACGGTTGCTGAAGAATTTTCAAACAGTGAAAAAGAAAATCAATCACTTGACTCCGTAAAGCGATTTAAAACATGGCGGCCGCTAGGTTTATCGCTCTCCCTTAGCAGAAGTTTATGCCGTGTTCCAAATGCAGTTCTGAATCGATTAGTATGTACTACTTGTTAGCATGCATACCCCCACCAAGTATACAAGTGTGCAAAGTATGAGGCTGTATGTTCCAAATGAACGATAGTGGCGCTTTCTCAGGAGAAAGTATTGAATTATGAGTAATTGGCATGTAGATCACTGTAAATGCATAAGCTGACTTCATCAACTGGGAATATTGGGGTTAGTAAATTATTATTATTGATTATTCATTATTCTAAAGTGGTGTTTATGGATTATGGACATAATGGAGAATATAAATGCTCTTGAAAGACAAGGGGATATAACTCTTCCTGATGTGCTTCTCGAGATTAGAGTAATTCAATTGTTGAATTTTCTGTCCCTAGATATACATACAGGGATTTTTTCTTTTTTGTATACATATCCCCTATGTATACTTTAAAAAAAAACGAGTCAACGCGTTGTGTAATTTTTGGTAAGAATAGTCAGCTGTGGAAAATCAAGTTATTAATGTCAGTTAATGTCAAATTAGTAGCAATTAATTTTTAATTTTTTGAATCAAGACTTTATCTTGAAACCGATATGTACAGTAAAGACGGAAGAAAGGAATGAAGGACCTGCAACAACAAGAAGCGGTTAGCTTCATTTTTGGTATTTTTGTGTTAAGTCCATTTTCTTGTTACAAATATTTTTTGTTTGGTGCAAGATTTCCTAAAAGTGCCACAAATGCAGCTAACCTCTACTTACTACATGTCTTTGTTTTGTTATTAAGTTCCACCTTCTACTTGCAAACAGTAAGCTAAACGATCTTGAAAAGCACGCACAGCATTTCTGAGAAAATCAGGATTCAACTCATTGCATTTTCTACTTATCCTTTCTTTTAATTCGTTTAAATTTTGCATTTGAATATTGTTGTAAATTTTTGACTTCAGATAGCCCCAGAGAAAAAAATCGTTAGGCGATAAGTCTGCAGAACGCGGTGCCCAGAGTATGGGGCCGTACCTTCCTCCATCGTTCCGGAAATCTAACGTTTAGAAAGTTTCTAACAGCATTTGTGGAATGTGGAGGGGCTCCATCCATTTGAAACCATGGCTCATCGATGGCCAAATTTTCAATTTCCGGAATGATTCTGTTTTTTAATAGCTCTAAAAATTTGTTTAAAGTAAGGTTCCCATCGATAAAATATGGGCCGATAAGCCTAGTATTAACTATTAACTCTGATTTAAATTTCTTAATAATGGTTTGAATAGTTCTAATAAAATAAGTCTCTAACAGTTCTTAAGCTATTCCCATTCTGGTACCACATTAATATTTCTATTTTCTCGTCTTTGCTATACATTTTGAAAATCACTTTTACCTACATTAAATTGAAGAAATTGGTCTAAACTGATATCTGTCAGTTTGTCAATAATAATTTGATGTTTCCAAAAAATAAAGCTTAAAATCAAAGTTAACACAGCTGATGTTTCTAGGCTGCAACGATTACAGTAAAGCAATGTGTTGACCTGTTTTTTATAAAAGTATACATAGGTACTATGTATACAGAAAAGAAAAAATCCCTGTATATGCAGCTATATAAATATTTGTCCTACCACATTTTGTGTTAATAAATTCATATAAATTACAATTAAAATAGGTGATGTTTTACGTTATACACTTACATATATATATATACCACACAGAATAAAAATTAATATGATTTTAGGATTAAAAAACCGAATAGAAAAAATTTCTCATCCCTCCTTGTTGATAAAAAATCTTCATAAACTAAAAAACATTCTTTTAAAGAATAGTTATCCTAATGCAATGCTTAATAAATTAATTTTCAATACTCGGCAAAGAATAGAACCCCAATCACAAGATAACAATAATTCAAGATTAAATGATGGTAATAAAGTTTTCAGATCATTAAAATTTATTCCTAATCTTACATCTCGACTAATAAAAGTAATTAAGAACAAAAACATTCACATTGCAACAAAAAATTTATTAACAATTAAGGCCTTATTTACTAAAGTTAAAGATCCTTTTGACAAACTCCAACAAATTAATTCTATTTATGAAATTCCATGTCTTGATTGTGATTCTGTTTATATTGGACAAACATCCAGAACTCTTCACTCCAGAATAATCTCACATAAAAGTGATATTAGAGTCAGACCTTCTGCTTGCTCTTTATCTGAACATGCCAATAAACAGGACCATCACATCAATTTTCAAGATGCAAAAATACTTGATATTGAACCTAATTTGAATCAAAGAACGTTTATTGAAATGTGTCATATTTTTGGCAATAATAAAAGCATGAATAAAAGAACAGATATTGAGAAACTTAGTTGCATTTACACATATTTACTAAATTTTAAAATCACTTCTAAAAATTCTTAATCTAAAAATATATAATTTATAACATCATATTGCTTTGTCTCAAATAAACAAATTTACTGTCAATTCAATTTAGTGTCAAAAATAATTTGTCAAATAATTTCGAATAATTTCTAACTTGAATTTAACTTCTTTTCTTACTCATTAAGGAGTAAGTAAAAAAATTTAGATTATTAATGAATTGTTAATTATTGCCATGTTTTTGTAGAAACCTTGAAAAAGGAAATAAAATTTTCCGAAAGCTCGGTTAAACTTTAAAAGAGTATTAATTACCGCCCTCTTGACTGCAGCCCTGTGAAGAATTTAACTTTTCCTTAACTGATCAGTCGTGATCATACTGCACTTACATTTAAATGTTTAATTTATTTCTGTATTTTCTGTCATTATTTCTACTGTTGTAAAAGACCACACTCTGTCATTCACGGAGAAAACTGACATAAATTGACACTAACAATCACCGATTATACCAACTGATGTGTTATAAAAAAAAATACTGTTTATAAAATTGGCAGCACGGGGAAGTACGCATTCTAGTCTGCTTTTTCGTTTACTAGCTTTAAGTACGCGTTTAAGACCGTATTCAAGTATGCTTGGCATTCACCACGCCTATTTTTCTGTAGGTGGGGATACGCGACCTAAAATCTAGTACGCATTCATCTGTCAAATGTGCATTTGGAACACGGCATTAGCTTAAATTTTTTTTCTAGGATGCTGAAATTTGGTATATCTCCCTAATTTGAAATGAGAATCATTTTATCTTACTAAATTTTTCTCCTAAATTCAAAAGGAAAACCACTTTACCTACACAGATTTTACTTCTTCTTGTGTTAATTCCGCCATCTTGAAGACTTTCGGCGTCAAATTTGGCACAAATTCATTTCACGCTAAGCAGGCCTGAACTGCAGAACATGAAATCTTTATTCAAAAATTTTTGGTCCATTATACGTATTGTAAACTCAATCCGGGGACATACTGTATGACGTCGCGCTACGTGGCGCACGCGAAGCGCTAACGTAGTTTTCTGCAAGGCTGAACACAGGCAATCACTCGAACACTTTCAGAGCGCTCCCAGAGTGCTCTAGAAGCTGCGTTCGTTTATTCAACTCCGTTAACTCTATTTACTCTTTTCGCACTTTTATCTCACTCTTACTTGTATTCAAACTTATTCGCTCTCACTCTTTAGAGTGCGAAAAGAGTAAATAGAGTGAACGGAGTTGAATAAACGAACGCAGCTAAAGTAGTCAGTCGAAAACGCTATTAGATACGTTCAGAAACAACGAAGTAGATCCAGATTCTTAAATACCGTGCCTTCAAATGAATTCCTGATTAAAGGTAAGCTGTGTTTTTTTTTTAGAAAGTTGGCGGCACGCAATACGCAATTCGCACAGTATAAGTAAATACTCAGTAGGGACACTTAAACGTCAGTGTCAAAAAAAACGCCATTTTGTTTGGTACCCTTATGCAATTTGCAAATCAATAGGTGTCAAACAAAATAGCAAATGTATAATAGCAGTTATACTCAAGTGTTCCTACTGTAACAGATTACATATCTTTTAATTTACATCATTTGCAATCAGTACGAAAGAATACCACTATTATAGAAGTATCTTGTGCAAGAAATAGGGTAGTGTAGAACGGTAAAACACCTGTCAGAATTCGGTTCATAATTTGACGAACTGTTGCAGTACACTTAAGACAAAAAATTGCAAAGCGTTTATCCCGACAAGTGACCTTCGATGAATTGGTACATTACTTCAAAAACTCCTTTTACTTCTAAACGCCCCTTTTATAGTTCAGATACAATATTTCTGAACGCAACTCTAGGATACATTCAGAGACTACTCAATGCAACCGTTGGATGCGTTCAAAAACTCTACATTTCTGAACGCAATACCTTCAAGATACCAAGATACCTTCATAAATGATAAAAATTGGCTCTTGTGATTCAGTCCCTCTTATGTAAATGATTTTGTAAAATTATAGCGTTTTCGATTCAGTGGTCTAGAGCACTCTCAGAATACCTCCATCTTCTATTGTTACATGAAGTTAAAAACATGATGAGTGCTCTATAGCAGTGAATCGAAAGCGTTATTAGCTTTTCGCCTCAGAATTACAGAAAAATAAATCAGGCGTGGCTACCACAGCAAACAAACACACTTTTACGTCATTAGTGAATGTCAAATGAACTTATTGATCACAGCCAATTATTAAATTGCTATAAAATTATTAAATTGGCTATAAAACACACTGATGAGCTGTTGAGAATAATTAAACGTTAACAAATGTCATTATTCATTAACCATCAATTTTTTTTTATTCAAGACGATCGTGGTTTATTTAATTTTCACCGATGGACGTCGCACTTGATGAATCGATGGAAAAAATCAGATGAATGAAAAACATGCCCCCAATAGAACATTTTGTACATTAACTTTTCATTCAGAAATATAAGTTGGCATTACCTTTGCTGATTCTTCATCTGCCTTTACTATATTCCTCACTTTATCAGCTTGCTTCTGCTCGGCAGTTAAGTTCTTCATGAGTTCAGCAACTGCATGGGACTTCTTTGCGAGTTCAGGCTCCAAAATTTGCAAAGTCTTTTTCATAGAATCAATCACTGAGTTGGTTTCATAGAGTTTCTGCAAAAAGAAACTTGACTTCAGTAAAGTATATTAGTCAAAAATATATTGGAGACCGTTAATCCATTGGCAACACGATCTCTTATCTTGATTATCAGTTCCTTTTTGTCCTGCAACATCAACTTGTACAGTTTTAGGAGTTCCAGATAACTACTGGGTGTTGTGTAGTAGTAGCGACGCATTTCGTTGTAAAAACGTTCGGTCATATCTTCGACACTCTAAAAATATTCATTTTAAACAGAAAATAATTAGAGCCGTTTTACACTATGGCAAAATTTGTTACAAATTGAGTGAGAAGTGCCAATTCAACCAATCACAATTCATCGTGGTAGCTTATCTCTCTCACTTTGTGACAAAAATTATCAAATTTAGCAAGTGTAAAATGGCCTATAGACTGTGAAATGATTTGCAAATCAGAAAGCTTACCTTGTGCATAATTACACATAAACTGGCCAAATCTTGGGCAAGCTCCGCACTTCCAATTTCGCTCAGTGCATTTTTTGCAACCGAGAAGAGAGCTTCTTCCGGCCATTTTGTAAACCAATCAATTGTACAGCAGTTTACCAATGATGGGAACATGCGACATCTTCGCCTGAAATAACAAAAAATTTTAAAATTGTATGTCTTCAAATTTCAATTAGATGAAGAGATTTTATTACAGTATATGCGTGAAAGAAATGCTGAAGTGCATCCAATCTTTCAGGAAGGCTCACCTAAACGCATCTCCTATGGGACTCATACAAATAGTCACGTGCAAATTACTCCTAACTCTCTGAATAAAGAAGTCAAAAATGCCATCTCGATTGCCCTCACTCACTCCAGCATCTTTTGCGGGAGGTCTACATGCGATGATGACCTTCTCGTATTCGTCAGATTCGAACAAATTAGGCACATCACCTAAACAAAGTATGTAGAATATTGCCGGTGGTCAAGTGAAAATTTATTCGTACCAGAATTCAGCATGTTGTTGATGTCTTCTAAAAACTCTTCCTGCACAATTTGTGTGTCGGTGAATAAAAAGACTGTATTTTCGTTGTTTGCACCGGCATTGAAGTACATCTTTCGCAGATCTTCAAAAAAGGCGTTGTGATCGTAGTTTCTTGTCAATTCGATTTGGAAACACCTAAAATTTTTTTTGAAGGTTTTAAAATGTATACAAAAAAATTGCTGGAGTAATTTGAACCGTCCAGTATTTTGAAGGCAAGAAATACTCTGTTTCAAAACATGCTGTCCATGTAGGAAGAAATTTTCTACATGTAAATTTAACTGCTTTCGAATCTATTATAACTTATGGTATTTTACAATCAAATAGTTTACTTGTATCCATTTAAGTGAGAGGCAAGTTTTGTCAGACTTTGTTTTCCCATTCCACCAACACCAACCAACAAGCAATTGCCCCTTTCTGCTCTGAGAACTCTTGCAATTCTACAGCAGTGTTCTATGGCATCCAAGAAGAATATCAATTGCATTTCTTTAGATGTAAGGAGATTGTAATCGTCAAGGTAATCCTGGAAACAAAATATCAGAAACAATAACTAGATATTGTTACATTATGAGAAGTAGACTATATTTTTATGTACTGGTCGCGCCACCTGTGCCGCAGACAGGATTTTAATCTATTCTAGACACGCACCGAATTTACTGGAAAAATCTAGCAATATTCGACGTTGTTCTCGAAGAGCGCTGGCTGCTATAAAGAGGAGCCGGAGCGCAGTTTTTAAATCAGTCTTATTTAGAAGGCGATGTGTAGCAAGCGAATTTATTAACGTTTAAGTGTTATTTTGTCGGATAAGTGTACAGCTCGATATTATTGTACTTTTATTGTGTATTAATGATCGTAGACATTAAAGTGTTTTAAAATAAATAAATAACGTTTAAATTTGTTAACCCGAAGTCGTAACAATATATTACAAAGTACAAAAGTAAATATACAAACCTGTAGAACTTGTTTCATCTTATCCATGTCTTTGATTTCCTCATAAATACGGTTTTCTCTGGCCGCCCCAATCGACATGAAATCCCCAAATATTAATATGGGAGGATTCTGTATAATCTCTTCGTCTGGAAGAGTGAGTACAGGATTTTGAAAACATCGAGTGCACTCTTCTTTCATTAAAAAATAAAAGTATGTTTTGTCTTCCTTGTTAATCAAACGATCGTGGAATACCCGCAGACATTCATGATAAAACAACCTAAAATCACAATTGCGACAATCACAAGATAAACCTACCCGGTCTCTTCAGTTTTACTACCTCAGCATCTGCACAGGCTCTCTTAACGTACCAGAATCTGCTTGCAATATTCCCTGAATGCACTTTGACAAATCTCTTAAATTAAAAACGTAGTGAGATTTCGCGGGAGTTGGTAGGAGGTCCTCAGCAATGCGTTCGTACACTTCGACCGCCGCATTTATTAAAGGATCGGCCAAGTCTCGAACTTGATGAGCAAAGTCAGTGAGGAAGCCTTTCAAAATGGCCTGAAAATCATTTAGAAAATTTACTCGGTTTCACTTTGTTGTGGCACTCACTTTAAATATGACTTTCAAATTGAAGTCGTTCGGTGGTGGAATTAACAGCATTCCGAAGTGTCGTACAAAACGGGGTGTGAGAGGATTTCGACCACCACCTGGTGGAGCACATGCCACGCTAATCACAACGTCTTTTATGTCTTTCCAAAATAATTTTTCTCTGTCGTAGAGACCTCCATAATCCAAAAATTGTCTATAATTAACGGGGTATTTCACTGCAAGGAATAACTTGGATTACCTCAGTAGTTCGATTGGGGGTTGTGCTCCGTAAGTTTCGAGTTTGGGCATGTTGACATCATCCACGAAAACGATGACCCTTTTTCCCAGAGGTGCCCCCAGTAAAGTCTTTTTCCTCTTTTCTAGTTTCAGCTCTAAAATCTCTTGTGTCCGTGCACTGCTTGTTTGTGCTGAAAAATTGAGGGTGATGGGGACGAAGTCACCGGTTTGATACAGTTTGTTTAAGACGACTTTTGTGATTACTGACTTTCCAACACCTACAAACTTTTAACTTTTAGCTTTGAGCTATATTTTATATTCATACATACCTGTATCACCGGTATAAAACACTGGATGATCAACGTATAACAACTTCTCCATAACATATCCAAATCTTAGAGAATCAATGGTTGGTACCAGCATTTCAAAAAAGGGCGTCTCACTATCATAGCGAAACTCCGGCATTATTTTATTCCACGGATCCAATCGTTTATTTTCGACATTCATGAAAAGGGCCCACAGATCATGTCCGGTTGGCAACCTACGCAGACATAACAACCGTTTAAAACCGGACTTTACATAGTAAAAGCAAATACCTTGCATCGGAATGTTCTTCAAACTGATCCCGGACAAAGGGCTCGAACTTTTCCCTTGATACCTCAGTCAAGTTTCCGCCGAGGCCCCACAGATAGGAAAATATGTACGACTGGCACAGGAAGCAACGCATTTTATTCTTGTCCGTTAGATTCGACATGGCCCCACGTGTTGTGAAGATACTTTTCAACAAAGAACATATCATCGTAACTTTACTTATGTCAACCTAAAAAAAACACGTGAAGTTGCATAAAAAATTGGAAAAAAAGTAATAACTCGGTTAAAATACCTGATGAATCGCATACACACATTGCTTTGCGATAAACTTGAACGCATCATCGATGGTCGTCGTCATCAATTCAAGCAGGAACTGTTTCATTTCATCGCTTAAAAGATTTGTGTCGAATGCATCCAACCAAGATTTAACAAAAGGTAGCCATCTTAATTCTTCAGAATCAACATACACCATACCACATCTGATTGTGTCAAATTACTTCAAATGAGTATGAAAGAAAAAAAAAAAAACAAAATATTGCTAACCTGCTGACGGTTGCCGGAGAAGCTTGAGCTAAATCCTGCACTTCAAAGATGAAGTGCACGTACGGTGTGAGTTTAATCCGTTCAGAATTAGCCAAGCATAACATTTTGTTGTCATCCAACACCGTATTCAAGTTTTCGATCCATACAGCATCGACAGGTCCGTCACATATCACCCATTGGTGATCTTCGGTGGTGCACTAAATGCGACATCACATAAAAGTTCACTTTTGAGCATTTAAACATCGACATACCTGAACTGTTGCTCTAACCATGATACCCATCAAACCATCTCTCCACTCCAGCGTGTACGGATTAACTTCTCCGTACAATTCCCCAGCTGTAACCGCTTTTGGATTTATTATGTAAGTGCGCACAGGGTGAAAGTATGGTCCTTCTATGCCATCGTCTGACATTTTGGTTAAAGACCAATTTAAAGTCTGGGGCAAGAAAGAATTTGCAGTACTTTATTTTTGGGGAGACTCAAGGGTTGCTTACGTTTAATATTGAACTCTTTCCTCCTCCAGTTGGCCCAACTAACATTACTCCCCATCTTACGATCATGGTTTCGTACAGTTGGATGACTTTCCTCAAGATACAGTGCTCGGGTTGTAATCCGTGTTCGACCATCGCATCTAAAATCGTAGTCTGAAAAACGCCGTAGTCTTGAACCGGTAAATCAATTCCAGGAAAGAGATCGGTTAAAATACCCTAAAATACAAAACTTTGAAAGATGAAGGTTTTAAAAGAATTGTACTTACAAACCTGAAATAATATAGCGTCATCCGCTAGAAATTTAGGCAAATTGCTATCACGCAATGCACATATTAAAACCACATCTTCATTACGATCAGGTGTCGCCCTTTTTAACGACCCAGCCATGACGAGAACGCTTTTAACAGCGCGCATCCCAAAATCATAGTGATCTTGCTGAGATAGCTGCTCACTGCATAACTTGTACATTTGTACCATTTTATGCGACAGCACTTTCGACGACTCAAAACCTTCCGAATACAAAGTGACTTCCGCAATCAAAGCTAGAAATGCAGATGAGAGCGGAAGCTAACAGAAAATCCGGAAAGGATTTACCATAATCGGGTACCATCATTGCTATTGGTCTGAACAAAGCCTTCAAATTATCAGGTAACTCGGTTCTTCCTGCGTATCCAGGATTCATGGTGATGAAAACTGCGCAATTTGCAATTAACTTGATCTCCCTACCCTCGAACATAAATCTGAAAGTCGTTTAATGTAAACGAAGTCAAAATCTGCAATGTGTTGCAAACCTCGTCATTTTGGCAGCTTTTGCGTTTCGGATTGTAATGATCTGCTGAGCGATGACGCTCAAAACTTCGATGTCGATGCGGTTAAACTCATCAAAGCAGCACCAAGCACCCGATTGTGCCAGGCCCGAAAAGAACCGGCCCATCATTTTGAAGTCAAGCCCCTCCGAGCAGTTGAAAACTACACACTGTACTGCCACGGCTTTCGCTAGGTCTTTCGTGGTTTCTGTTTTGCCAGTACCCGCAGGGCCTGCCGGGGAACCACCTGGATTCGATAAGACTTACTTTCGAGGACGTTTTATTGCATGAAATGCCCCAAACCTAAATCTAGTTGAAGTGCTCCCATGAGACACAGGTAACATCGATCAGTCAACGGTGTAATTACCAAAACACCTGCGGCTCCTAAGTATTCATAACCGTAAACGTAAGTAGCACTGGACATTTTTGTGACGCAGTGTCCGATGTTTTCCTGCCAGTAATAGCGAAGCATCTTTAGCCATTCGAAATTTTTGCTGAAATTTCAGATAGAGCGAATCAATCATGTAAAAAAAAGTCAAAGAAATTTACCTCGAGTAACATTTGTGCTCAATTAAGTTGCTTATTGTATCTCTGGCGTGGACATCAATGGTAATGAGTGCGATGAGTATCTTGCGAGTTACAGCACTTAAGTCAGTTCTTATCAGAGCGGCCAAATCATTCAAGTCCTGCGTTATTAATTGAATGGAAATGTTTTCGATTATTTTGGACAAATAACTCACCCCAATACACTTCTGTTCATAAGCTCTCAACTCTTTGTCCTTGTTTACATCCTGATCCAAAATTTCATGTACACCTTTAGCCCACATAATCTGGGATATGGACAAAATTATCTGATTAGGATGATCCAGCACCCACTCATTACGTCGACGCGACTGATAATCCACAATCGACGCCTTCATTATCCTCCTCAAAGATGAGAACATCGCCTCCTCGACTTTCCCAAGCCAGTCTTCGACATTCCCACGCGCCTTAAGCCCCTTCGTTAGTGGCACGCGTTCTCCTTCCGGACTGATCATTGCGATTATATCAGTGGTCAAAACTAAAACAACGGGAAGGTCGCTCTCCTCTTCTTCACCTTCGTTGGAACTCTTCGTGCCGAACTCTAATTTGGCGATGGCATCGAAGCACTTGCGAAGATGGGGTTGAACCGCATGTGGATTTCGGGTTTGAGCTAAAATGTCCAGGAGCTCGTCATTGGATAAGAAGTAGAAACGTGGAAATGCAACGCGCTTGGTTTCAAGGTAAGACTCGAGGCACTTCATGATCTGTTCGAGGAGGGAGTTGTTTTTCTGTAAGATTTCTAAAAGGTTCGGGTATGTAGTTGCTTCCATTGCTAACGGCATCTACAATTGATCAATTTCTTAATTAACCTTACAGGAAAAAAAATTATCACAACGACATAGATGTGATTTTAAAGTGAGGCACTCACAAAAAGTTGATAATTCTGACAGTAACTTGTAAATTAGATGCTATGTACCTTAGCTGTACGTCTCATTAATTCCTTCCAGGCTTTATCGACAACGAGAAACATTTTGGCCTCAGCTGGAAGCTGTCGCTGTATGTCAGGTGCCGAAAATATAACTTCTAAGTACACCCAACTTTGCTGGCATAGCAACCACTCATCCTAAATTTTGAGGCAATGATAAAGTCATGCAAAGAAAAATCGAATTTTGTAATACACACCAAAATTCTGGAAAATAGATCGAGAATGCGTATCCACTCCTCTACTCTTGGCTTGATAGGCCCGACGTGTCTGGAACTGGCTATCGTGTTTATGTTGATGCAGCTTTCGTCTAAGACGGCTTGTACTTCCTCCGTGGTGCCAAGTATGTAAACGTCTTTTGCATCTCTGTGTTGCACGACGACGAATTCCAGGGAATCCCAAGCTTCTTCCACCTAATGAACACAAAGTATAATAAATGATTTCGATAAATAAATTATGATATAAGTGGAACAATCCATACATGACAATTAATGAAATTATTAACTTGCCTTTTTAAGCAGTGCTTCCAGTCCGGCTTCACTACTAGCTTGCCCGGACACCTCCATTAATTCTTGCGGAAAATTAAATACATTAAGCGATTCCAGTAATTCGAGAGTCATAACTTCATCCGCTTTAAACTTGTGATTTAAAATAGCTTCGATTTTTAACCAATGCCGTGGTCTTAACGAGGGATTTCTTAAATATTGCACGATTGGAAGCTTTAAAAGTAACATTAAGTTAATTAAAGGATTTCAGCTGTGTCCTTTTTACACTCACCTTTTCCTTCATTCTTTCCACCTGATCTTTCAGCTTGGGAACTATCAAGTTGGGAGGCAGGCCCTTCTCAAATTGATTGATGTTTTTGATGTTTTTAGCCGTGAAGAGGTTCATTTCTTCGGTGTTGAGTGTGTGGAAATCTTGCTTGTACCACTCGTCAATTGTTTGAGCCCAAGTATCCATGCTTTCCCACAAAAGCATGCGAAGTTTCACGTCGCTCATTACTTCATCCAGAATATCGAATCGTGTGACTTCCATCTTATTAAACAGTTAAATTTAAAACGACAGAAATTAAGATGAATTTATTTGGATTACCCTGAATTCTTTTTGGTATTGATTAAATTCCTTGGCGCGTTCTTGACATTGGATCACACGCTGAAGAAGCTCTTGTAGAGCCACATTTACTTGTTCTGGGTTTGATTGTATATCATATAACCAAGGTTGCTAAAAAAATTAATAATTTACACAATGTGTAAACCTCAAAAACAAACATAAGTAAAATTTTTGCTTACATGACATTCGTCTTTTATGGCTCCAATATCGGATATTAAAGCGCTGATGTCCTTATTCATTTGCGCACTGAATTTGGTCATTATCTTCGGTTTCCTTTCTACTTTCTTATCGATTAAACTCCTAAGGCTACCCATGTCAACGCTCAATTGAAGATAACTAGACATATCATCGTGAGGAATTACTATGTCGTACTCCTCCATGATGTCGTACAATTCCTTGCAATAGTCCAGCTCGTTTTCCATTTCATCCACAGTGTTCTGGCAATCTTCCAAGAAACGAAGGTACTTCACAAAATCTAAAGTATCAACAGGTTTCTTTTCCAAGTATGTCATGTAGTCCTCGCAGGTTTCGGCTAGTTTTCCAACTTTTTCTCTTCCGATACTAAAATAAAGTAACATGTAGTCTTATAAACGATAAATATGCAACATAAACTCCTGCCATCTCGGTCAATAGCTTATCACTTTGTTCTTTTATTCAACGTAAATGTACTTGATGATTTATTTTTGACATTCACCGAGCTCTCTTGTTTTTTTATTCTACAATCTACATCAACGTAATTGATGATTCATTTGAGGTTCATTATTGAAGACGTTACACTGAAGAATCGATAGGAATCAGATAAGCTCATCAGTTTCTTTTTTTATTCAACGTAAACGTAACTTTAACACCTTTATTCATAGAATTAATAACAGTTTGCATAACTCTATTTTCTTTATTGATTTTGTTTTAACTAATAGCGGATATCAAGTACACAAAGCAAAATCGACTAAATCCATTGTGGATGTTGTTACAAACTATTCTCAAGTCCTCACCAGCAGCATAAATGACATAAAAACTACTAAATAGTTCAATCAATTACAATCATAATTCTTCCATTAATCTTAATAAAGGTGATGATAATAGTTTTTTATTGATTTAGGTGGTACTTCGTGTATTGCTGATAATTTGAAGTAATTAGCGAAGATTTGGGTCTCATCAACTCGAAATTTCATAATTTCAACTATTATTTTCAAAATGTCAAAAGTCTGAATAATAAGTTACGAAATTTTTATACTAATATCTCATTGGGTGAATTTGATATGATTTGATATTGTAGATATTGTTGAAACATGGCTGTCTCCTGACACACGGTCATCGGAATTTATCCCTCCTGACTATGTAACTTTAAGATGCGACAGAGTCTTTGAGCGGACGTGGATGTTTGCTAGCAATCAAAAATTCTTTCCTTATTACTGAAATAGATTTATCTCAAGTTAAAGTTAATGTCACCATTGTTGATATAGTGGGGTGTAAATGGCATATTCAACCAAGCAGGAACATCTTAGTTATTGTATTGTATATCCCCCCTGATATCCGCATTCAACCTATGGAAACCCTTCTTAACACTCTTAGAAGAGTTTCTCTTAGAGTCTAATGATGATAATATATGAATAATATGCTATGAAATAGAAACTAACAATAAACTACCCTTTTTAGACATTTTAATAACTAGAAATAATAATAAATTAGAATTTAACGTTTATAGGAAATCTACTAATGTTAATATATTTATTCCCGCGGACTCAAATCATTGCAAACAGTATAAATTAGCCGCCTTAAATTTCTTAGTACATAGGATGTTAACGTTCCCTTTATCAACGGTTAATTATAATACTAGAACTTCAGGAAATTATTAAAATCGCTGCGTATAACGGTTATCAACCCGATATAATCTATAACATTATTAGAAAACAAAAACAAAAATTAGATATTAAGAAAATAACCCCATTAAAATCTGATAAAATAGGGGATGTAGATTATAAGAAAATTGTAAAAATGTCATTTTATCCTCAATACACTAAAGGTTTAGATACCGTTTTTAAAAAATTAGGTTTAAAAATAGTTTACACAAACAATAACAGCATAAAATCTTTGCTAGAAAATCCAAAAGATAAAGTGGATTCGGAGGATAAATCCGGCATATATAAAATAAGTTGTAAAAATTGTGATCAAATTTATGTAGGGCAAACAAAAAGATCATTAAAAATTAGATTCAAAGAACACCTAGCTCATTTAAAATTCAGAAGGTTCGATAAATCCAGTGTGGTCTTACATATGCTTGAAAACAAACACTCGGTAAGTAAAATAGAATTAATCAAACAGATTAATAATAAAGGAGATCTAGATTCCCACGAAAGCTTAGAGATACACAGAAACAGATTGATGAATTCAGAGAAACCAGGGCCGGTCACTTCCAGCCTCTTCGACCTTTAAGTTTTCAAGGAATCCGGGTTTACACGTTTAATTTAGTATAGGGGAGAGGGAGTTCTATTTCAGCTTAGTTTATTTTATTCCTAATTTTAAATTTAATATCAGTTTAGCGCTGAATATGGTAACATTGTTACCGAAATACGTATTCGCTATCAGTGAATTTATGTGGTTAGGAGTGTATCTCATTGATTAATCTAATGATGATGTGTTAATTACGGGTGACTTTAATGATGGTAACTTGTGCTTGGATGTGGACGACGCTAAATCTGTTCGTCTTAATGCTTTCATGGAACTGCTAAATCTAAAGCAGATGAATATTAGATCTAATTCAAATAATAGAATGCTTAACCTCAATCTTTCTAACATTGTTGACCTAGCAGTTGGGGAAGAATTAAATCCGTTAGTGAAGGTGGACCCTCATCACTCACCACTGACAGTTTCATTTGATTTAAAAACCAGACTATCATCCAAACCAGTTCATAATGTGCCTGTCTAATATCGTGATTTTAAAAGAGCTGATTATCATATGCTGCATAGTGAATTATCAAGCATTAATTGGGACTTTTTGAATGACTTCATCGATGTGAATGCAACAAGTGAGGCTAATGCCCGGTTGCACTAATTTTTAAGCAGAGCTTAAATTTAAGTTATGTTTAGAATATGACATTTACTTATGGTCAGCATAATGTCAAATACATTCTATTTGTCACTTAAACTTCAACTTAGGTATCAATTAGTATGTGACTGACATTTTGTTAAACCTATAAATAATGTCATAGTCTAAACATCACTTAAATTTAGACTCTGCTTAAAAATTTGGTGCAACCGGGCATAAATGAAATAATAAATCTTGCGTGCCTATTTCTGTACGAAAGCAACATCGTTTTCCTAAATGGTATTCCACACGCTAAAAAGAACTTATCAAGTGTAAAGAGCTACCGCACAAAAAAATTAATAAAATCTAAGGATAACGGTTATTTAAAGGATTTTGAACAACTTAAAAGAGAAATAAAAACTCTGTTGAAACTCGATTATAGCGCGTTTATTGTAAATGCTCAAAATTCTGTGATTAACGATAGTAAACATTTTCGGAATTACATTAAAACGAAAAACAATAAAAAGAGGTTTCCTGATCATCTAAGTTTTAATGATAAAAATCTTACATCACCTGCTGATATAGTGGAAGCTTTTTCTGAATACTTTGCTAGTATTTATCAACCTGTAGGTAGTGATTATGGATCTCAGGACGATGATAGTGGTCTCCATCTGATTAATACAATACTGAATCATTCTGTTCTCAAAGTTACTGAGACAGATATTGTCGAAGCTATTAAAAAACTGAAAAACAACTTCACATCCGGTACAGATGGTTTTCCTGCTTTTCTTGTGAAGGACTGTGCGTCTCTGCTTGCGACTCCTCTAAGCTACCTTTCAGAGTTCAACTTTCCCTGATTTGTGGAAACATACTAGGGTGGTACACATTCATAAAGACGAAGATGTTGCTTGTGTTTCTAATTATTACAGGTCCATAGCTATTTTAAACAATTTCGCTAAAGTCTTTTGAGGTATTGATCTGCGATAATATGTACGAGGCACTTAGAAGTAATTTGATAAGCCCACACCACCGTGGTTTTATGAGAAGTAGGTCCACAGTTACTAACTTAACTAATTTTGGACGATATATTTTGAGTGTCTTGGATGGATCGGGACAGGTGGACGTCGTATACAGCGTGGAAACTAAATAGCGTATAAAATTCATAACTCCGTTAATGATTACGGCAGAACAAAAATCTAAAAGGGGTATAGCGATTCAATTTATAGCGCATATGAGGAAGTCATCTTCAGATATTTTCATCAATTTTTTTTAAGTTATGACGTCATCAAGATTTTTTTAATGACAGTCTATATTTTTTATTTTTGATTTCGTTGTGATTTTTTAACTAGTTTCACTGTTTAAACTAGTTTAGTTTTAACTGTTTAAATTTTGGACCGATTACATAACAAAAAATTCAAGAAAAACAGTCTCAAAGTTTTAATAGTAAAGTTGAAGAAATGAACAGAATATCTAGTTAGCCAGGTGCAAAACAAAAAAATTGAGATGTAAAATTTATTTTATATTCTACTGACAGTGAACTGACTTATTTGCTGATCAGGATATTTATCTGTGAAAAGTCGATATACTTCTTCATGACTTCTAAATCGATCGCCATATCCAATCATCATTAAAATTTCAATTCTTTGTTTCTCTGTCAACAATATCATTTTGGTAAAAGAAGATTGTTAATAAACGTGTAACTCCTACTATCCACAGAGAATAAAAATACGCACTTACTTTATTGTGATAGGTTCTTGTTTATTATGACAAGTCCTTCTTTAGTATGACAAGATCTTGTCAATCAAATCAATTTTGTTTGTTTTACACCTGGCCTACTAGATATTCTATTCATTTCATTCAACTTTACTATTAAAACTTTGAGACTGTTTTTCTTGAATTTTTTTGTTATGTAATCGATCCAAAATTTAAACAGTTGAATACTAGTTCAAAAGTCCCAACGAAATCAAAAATAAAAAATATAGATTGTCATTAAAAAAAATCTTGATGACATCATAACTTAAAAAAAAATTGATGAAAATATCTGAAGATGACTTCCTCATATGCGCTATATTTTGAATCGCTATACCCCTTTTAGATTTTTGTTCTGTCGTAATCATTAACGGAGTTATGGATTTTATCCGCTATTTAGTTTCCACGCTGTATACCGATTTCGAGAAGGCCTTCGATAGAGTGTTACTGAGGAAATTGGTCTAAATTAGGATTATCACCTGGCCTTGTGGAGTTTCTTAGTTATATCTGTATATGAGGCCATTTACCCAGGTATCCAGAGTCGTTCGCCAACCCCCAGCGCTAGCGCGTCGCCAGCGCTCTTCCAGATCCCCGGTTCCAGAGTCCATACACAGCAATGTTGTGATGTTTGTAAAAATATCAGTACATATACTCCGTAATAGATTGCTAGTATAGACCCATATTGACGACTCACTAATGCGTAGGTTGCTCGCCATTGTTTCTTTTTAACAATTTATTGACTTAATAGTACTTATGCCATACATTTTAAAAATACAATTCAATTAAAATATTTAATAATAGTATAATATTTAATAAATATGCCTGTTCAGATACCGTCCCTAATATAGGTATGTATATTTTGTGTTTGTTTAGTGTAGGTTATTTAGCTTTAGCTTTACCTTTGTCTGATTTATACTTAGTTTATTGAATCAACTGCTAGTTCTTTACAACCTTTTCTCTCTTTAGATTTCATTTATTTTATTGGAAACAATTTGAAAGACAAAACCGCTCTGTATTTTGTAACTTTTTAAATTCTTTAAAGTGTAAAGCATTTCAAACACTGCAATTTATATAATGCATTTCCGCTGGTTCAAGGGTAAGGACCGTATATCATAAAAATCTCCCGCAAGGATAATTTCTTGGCAGCCTTATTGTGTGATTGCCTTTCAGTTTCGGCCCATTCTAAATTTTCTGAGATTTATCATATCACAAATCTAATATTCTGTTTAACCCATCATTTCGGCCTCCGAATCGAGCTCACAAACTTTCTTTGATCCCAGGCTAGTTTTGGTCAACCAATCAAAACTTTAATATTTTCGGAATACCAATCAGAGTCGTGTCCCTTCCTTCTATCAATAAATGTCTTCACAATTTTCCCACGTGGAAATAAAAACTAAAAAACTACAACCGACAATACACACATCTCAATCAAACATTAATTCTCGGGTCAGCGCGCAGTGTTTGCATCAGGAAAATTACGTCGGATTGTTCAGCATTGCGCAGTTATCAGCACGATCTAGACGTCATTACGCAACAATGGCTAAATCAAGGATAAAGAGATATTGGTCCAAATTTTAAAAAAATATTCTGTAATAGAAGAAAAGAAAACGGACGCAACAAGTATTAAAAGGAAAGCAGATGCTTGGGTGAATGTGTGTGATGAATACAACTCTTCTACGAATGGTGAAAAAGTGAGTAGGAATTCGTATTCATATTTTCTCATTTTTTAATAAACTCTTTAAAAAATATTTTATACAAAAAGTATTTCAAGTTTGAGATTATTTTGAAGGTAATTAAGGAATTAAGAAAACGTATATTTGAATGTCAGTAAATAATAGAAATTATTTTAAATATTTGTGCTTTAAGTACAAAAATATCAGTTGAGTGTCAACAATATTACCCACAAGTACTTTTTGTGTTCGGACAAGAAAAATTTATCAATTAGTTTTTGATTTTATATTATTTTTTAATCAATATACATTTTAGAGAAATCAATTGCAATTGAAGAGGTGCTGGGGTAAAATAAAACGACAGAGAAAAAGTGATTTGGCGGAAGAGAGACGGGAACGTATGGCTACAGGTGGAGGTAGCAGTGAAAAAGATATTGACATCATTCCAGACGTTGATGTGGTGGCTCCACATTTAACAACGGAAGTTGACAATATCTTTGACAGTGATGCTTCATACTTAACAAATTCAGAAGAAGTTAAGATCAATAACGGTATAAAATTTTTCACGTTAAAAATAAACATTTTCCTAATAATAATAATTAATCTTACAGGTGAAAATTCATGCCAGCCTGTTGTTGAATTCAAACACATAATCCCACATTGTGATGATGTTCCACGTTCGAACGCTGTAACATCCAGTCACAGAAATGGTAACATAGACCGTCTTCTGCAGATTCGAATAGAAAATGCTCTCTTAGAAAAACAACACATGGAAGATTTGCATAAGATTAGAATAGAAAAAGAAAAAGAACTGTTGGAAAAAGCAAAGATTGAAAAAAAAATAGCCATTACTGAACTTCTTTTGAAACAAAAGGAAGTAGAAAAAAATTAAAAAATTGTTGTACTTATTAAAAATATATATAGATTTATTTAAATAAAAATTATTAAAATATAAATTATTAAAATTAAATAAAATGTCTTTGAATTAAAGCTCGACGAACTGCATGCCCAATTCCTACGTTATGAAGATGCTGGGCATTATGTTCGTCTTCGAAGTTTATAATTTCTTGTTCGTCAACGAAATCGCGAACACTAATGCCAATGTTGTGCAACACTGCACAAGCTACGATAATTGCCGGAATCGTCTCTAATTTGTTTTTCAATTCACGGCTTCAACAAGGAAATCGCCTCTTCCAAATTCCAAATAACCTCTCAACGGTGTTCCGGGTTCTAATGTGCGAACGGTTATACCTATTCTCCGATTCGTTGGTAGGATTTAGTAGTGGCGTCATTAAATACGGCAAACATGGATATCCACTATCACCAAGAAGGTAACCAGTCAAATTATCTGTTTCAAATCGTGTTTTTACAGCACTATTATTAAAAATCATTGAATCGTGCTCCCGGCCTGGCCATCTTGCTACGATATTAAATATTTCTAAATTTGGACCACCAATTACTTGAACATTTAATGAAAATGTTCGTTTTCTATTTCTGTGTACTTCTGCCATTTCTCCTTCAGGACTTTTTATCGGTATATGGGTCCAATCGATACATCCAATAACTTGGGGAAAATTGGCAATATTAAAAAACGATTGGTTAACGCGCCTTGACTCTGGAGCATTATTTGGGAATTTAATGTATACAGGTAATCTTCTTGCAATCAAAGAAGAAACTTTAGCCACAATGGGCGAAACAGTACATTGTGCAAGTCCCTGTAGGTCGCCACATACAGCCTGTAAATATTTATTCCATTAATTTTTCATATTATTGAAAGAAGCAAAAAAGTCTTACTTGAAAGTTTCCTGTTGCATAAAATCGCAGACAAACCAAAAGAGACAACAATGGTGTTATAGGCAAACCTCTACGCGTAGGTCTTTCAGTTTGTTCTTCGACAAGCGGCATTAATACATCCATTACGGTTTCTTTTGAAAATCTATACCGTTTCTTAAAATTTACATTGTCGAAGAAATGTATAGGATTTTCTAAATCCCTGATATAACGTCGAGGTACCCTCATAACAAGTTGAATATCCTCGTACTCATCGTATTCGACGTTTATATTATCATTAATATACAAATCTTCTTCCATTACTTTTTGTAAAACAATTTCACTTATGCAAACACAAAAACTGAGAAAAACAACAACGTTTTATGTGAGCAAACTATTACTGGCGACGCGCTGAGCCATACTGCCATCACCTTCAGCTGTTCGCCATCCGCATATGTTAACATCCCCATATATTTGGCGCCTCGCTACGCCTACAATTCTAGAGAGCGTTTATGAAACGTGCCTGGCGAATCCATCTGGCGCATCGCTAGAAACCGTCTCGGCGGACGACTATGAAACACGATTCGGCCAGCCAAACGCCAGCGACTCGCTGGCGTCCGACTCTGAATACCGGCCTTAGAGTTACCGTAGAGGAAATTCAATCTAAACCTTATTACTTTTTGCGGATGATGTCAAATTTTTTTCTTCTATAACTGGTGCTAATGACTGTCAATTTTTACAATCACAATTGAACCAAGGTACAAGGTATTGGTACAAGGTATGTTCGTTTGTTCTGTATTTTCTACACTTTTAACTCATTTACTCTACTTTTCTCACTCCTGCTTACATTATATTATATACATCTCACTCTCTCAGGAGCAGTTGGTGCAAAAAGTGTAGTAATGTGCAGAATAAACGAACAGATCTATATTTAGTTCTATTGAATATAAACAGATATATACCTAGGTAAAACGTCCTTCAAAGTTTCCACTAATCGTATAGGTTCAGGTAAAGCTCCTGCTTTAAACTCCTTCAAATTTAGGTACAAAATGCCAAGAGGTTGTTCATCTACAATGCCATTTATGGTATCAATTTCTTGATGGTATCGCTCACACATTTCCCTGAAGACCTCCAAATCTATAAGTATAGACAAATTAAAATGTGGCAGATGAATATTTTGCGTAAGTAATACCTCTTTCTTCCCGAATTGTTTTGTCTTCCATTAAAGTGTCTTCTGCGAAAAATTTCCTGACATCCTCTAACCTTTGCATGTATGCATCGGCAACTTCGTAGTTGGTCCTCAGGTAGTCCAGTATTTTAAACTTAAGGTCGATGTAGTATTTGTCGTGCTCGAGGTAGAAAATTAAGGGTGGACCAAAGCCACAAATTCTGTCTTCGACTTTTCGGTTTATTACAGGACTGCAGAATCAAAAGTATTTTAAATATGGTCAGTGAATATCAATAAATTTCGTGAATATAAAAAAGAAAACACTTAAATTTGTTCTGTTCTTAAAAAAATACTCACTTTGTGAATGGTGTATAGATTTTATCGCCTATGAAAGATTTGTTTTCTAGTACATACATTTCCCACAAATCTATAATTTGTTGAAAAATGTCTTCAGTGACTGACAGACTTGGTGTAATATCCAATTTTTCTGTGTTTATGGAAATTATTGCGCGTAATAAAGGTAACTAAAAAAATGATAAATACTTCAATGAGAAACTTGCATTTTAAGAAGAAAATGAGATGAGTGAAACAATACTGAATATTATAATAGTGATAATAGTCTTAAGTAATGTGTACTAACTTGAGGTACAAATACCAATCTAGTTAACTCCAAACATTCATTAATTGGAGTCTCTTCCAAAAGTTTTACTGAGGGTAAATAATCAAGGTGAATCTTCAAGGCTCCCAACAGTTCTTCTGCGGTATTAACAACGACTGTGTGAAGCATATCTAAAGTTATATAGTCTGCTAAAACAATAAAACTGGAAAAGATCTAAATTAGAAGAGGCAGTGCTCAAAATCGAATCGCTGTCTCACCAGGTCAGCCTTTTGCAAAACTTCTTTTTATCGGCTTGTTCGATGTATGATGTCTTTAGCCTGTGCTGTTCTTTCCTTGGTTTCTCTGTAAATTCACTAGTGTAATAAAATGGTTACCAAAAACTGCATTTACTGACTATCTTCCTCAACTTGAGTTTCATCGACGATGAACCCTCTTCCTAGCAAGGCAGCGTGACATGCATTGGAGACAACTTCCCTGGCTATTTCGCGATACTTTTTTATTTCTGCGGCAGTGCTTTCTAACTTCTCCATCTGAAATATTAAATAGGTAGGTACTTTTAGACGAAAATACATTTTCTTTACACAGTTTGTACATTAAAATTGTATGCAACATCTCACAAAGGGTAGTACTTTGAAACGTGAATGAAAAATAACTCAAATTCTATAAAAAACACAGCTTTTCATTTAAAGTAATGACATCTTAACGCATGAAACTTGGAGCAGTTTAGAGCTGCTCTAGTCACTTGTGTAAGATACATTGTTGACATCGAATAATAGGTTCGTGGTTCATTGTGATATGTGATACTCATAAATTAAAGCAAAAGGAAGAATGGACACTTTTCAGAATTCACCGGTTCAATTGGTTACCTACCGAGGCAGCAAGGCATTCCAGAATTCATTTGAAAATTAACTGGTAAGAAAGTGATTTTGCTACTGGTGAGGAACCACACTCACCAGGTTTTGAATTTTGCGCAGTAAACACAGTTGAGTATTAAATCCATGAGCTTCGAGTACAAACTTACGGGAACGTATTTGTAGAGGTGTGACGCACAACAAATTTCAAATGAATTTCAAAAATTGTTTAAGCTTTTTATTAAAATATTTGACATTAATAATTTTTATATAACGCGTATTTGTTTTGTAGTTATCTTGTAGACATCGTATCAGGGCAGAATTCAAGGTGGGGGAAGTGTTTCGAGCATAAAAATAATAGGTGGTGCTTGAGAGGGCAGGGCAAGGACAAATTGAGCGTAAAACGCGAACATCGAAACGTCAATTGGAAAGTGTGCTTCGCGAATTCTTGGACTTTTGGGCTCGTTTGCGGGAAAGCAGCTTATGTTGACTTGTTTGGTACGCTAAACGGTTAATGGTTACTTGTGTTGACTGCCAACAGTTCTCGAATTTACTCACCAGAAATAATTTATGGTGAGTGCGGTGCCAGTGAGTCATTTGTTTATTCTGACCAAAGATTCGAACCTCTTTTGAATTGCTGGATTTTTCAGTTTTCTCTTCTCTAAACGCAACATGAATGAAACACGTTTCTGGCTTTAGTCAACTAATAGGTAATAGGTATTGTTACGACTTCGGGTTCACAAATTTAAACGTTATTTATTTATTTTAAAACACTTTAATGTCTACGATCATTACACACAATAAAAGTACAATAATATCGAACTGTACACTTATCTGACAAAATAACACTTAAACGTTAATAAATTCGCTTGCTACACATCGCCTTCTAAATAAGACTTATTTCAAAATCGCGCTCTGGCTGGGTTTTATAACAGCCAGCGCTCTTCGAGAATGGGGACGAATAATGCTAGATTTTTCTAGTAAATTTGGTGCGTGTCTAGAATAGATTAGAATCTTGTCTGCGTCACAGGTGGCGCCAGGTAGCCAATAGCCACTTTTCAAGTCTAAGGTCGAAAACCATTTCGCACCGGATAAGGTATCTATTGTGTCATCGATCCTGGGCAAGGGATAACTGTCCTTTTTCGTGACATCAATTAATCGTCTATAGTCCACACAAAAACGCGTGCTGCCATCCTTCTTAGTCACCAGTACAACGGGAGATGCCCATGGACTTTGCGATGGTTCTATAACGTCTTGGTCTTGCATCTTCCTAATTACATTGTCGGCTTTTTCTCTTTTTGCCGACGGCAGTCGACGCGCGGGTTGTCGCATTGGATTCGAGTCGTCAGTGTTTATACTGTGATGTACAATGTCTGTCCGGGTTAAGTCATCATCAGTATAAGCGAAGATTCGAAACAGCTCTCGTACGTCTTCTGTTTCTTTGGATTTCAGCAATGTTGATGTACCTGCCAGCAATTTCTCTAGTAGTGGTGGTAGCGTGTCAGACTGATGCCGAGCGGATGCATCGTTCACTTCAATATGGTTTATAGAAGCAATTGCTTCACACTTGCCCACTACAGTTCCGCTGGGTATGGTAACTGGGTAACTGTTGACATTTGCAAGACGGCTGGAACTGTTTCTTGAATCTTCACCAGAGTTCCAGCCAGTAAAATTCCCTTCTTGGCGAAGTTGGTTTCAATTGGTTCTATGATCCCAGCAGGATAGCTACCAAGATTGCCTTCCATTTTTGCCAAGATTATCTTGTCGGTTAAGGCTGGAATGTTCACACTTTCTTTCAGTTTTATTCTCAATACGGTAGGTGAATTTCCAGGGATATGGAGAGGTATCTCTTCTGTTCCAATGCGTAGAACTTTATCCTTTAGATCTACAACCAAGCCGTTTTTCTTCATGAAATCCACTCCAAGTATGAAATCATCAACGATATCAGCCACTAAAACCCTGTGACTAAATTTCATACTTCCAATCTTCAATTCAATTTCGGCTTCCCCACAAACAGAAGTAACCTCTCCAGTAGCTGTCTGGATGTGATACCTTCTTCCAGTATTTATTAGTTTCTATTTTGGTAAAAGATCTCTTCTTACTATGCACGCATTTGCACCAGTATCGATTGTGAATTGGAAGGATCTTTTGCCAATTTGTCCATTTTGCTATCAAACTATTTTCATTATTTCTTATTCTAGAAATAAAGACAATCTTGGGGCTATCCGTAGAATCAAGAAGGGACGTATGCTGACTGGAATTAGTTTAACGAATCACTATCATTGCAGTGGCGCGGCCGCTTGCGCCTACAGTTGGAGCGCAGATGGCCTTGCTGACCACAGTTCCAGCAACTCATTATTAGCTTGACATTGCCTGCGGTTTTATTTTCTTTCAACTGTTTTAATCTATCCAAAATTTCTGTCAGTGCATTGTCGTCGGCAGCTTTCACCTCTCCCACTCGTACAAGGCTTCTAGAGGCTTGCTTGGCTGCCTCGAATTCCAGAGCACGGGCCAGTACCTCTGTGCACTTGGAGAAGTTACCCATTCGCAAGACTTGCTGCATCTCTTGGTCTCTAGTACCGTCAATGAATGCTTGTATGGCCAGCCGGTGGAAAACAGGTTCAGGCAGGAAGTCTCCGTACGCCATTCGGACCAATCTCTCGACATCGAGTTCAAATTCCTGTAATGACTCACCATTCTTCTGGGTACTAGTTTTCAGTTGGATTGTGTGGAGCTGCTTCATGTGTGCGTCACCAAATCGCATGTCCAAGTGTTCTACTAGTTGATCAAAGTTGTTCTGAATTTCTTCGGGAATCGATTGTAATGCACTCAATGCTGGGCCCCGCAAAGCCAACACGAGGGCTGCAGCCTTATCGCAATCATTCCAGCCATTTATATCAGCTGCCATTTTGAATTGTCTAATAAAAGTAGACCATGGTAAGTCCCCTTCAAATTTGGGTGGTTTCAGTTTTTGGCTTGACGACACAGATGGTGTAATAGAACGACCAAGTCCTATTTTATGCAGTTGTTTGGTTAAGTCTTCAAATTTATCGTGGAACTGAATTTCTATTCCTCCGATTTTCTCATCAAGTTTGCAGTCAAATTCAGTTTGTATGTCACCAATATGAGTTTTTACATCTTCAATTTGATAAAAAATTGCGTGTTCAAATTGTCTCTTCACATTTTCAATCTTTCCATCAGTTTCCTCACCGAATTGTGTTTTAAGATCTTCAATCTTTTCATCGATTTGATTTTTCACCTCCTGTAATTTCAGATCGGTGTTTAAACCGGAAGTTTCCATTTTTATTTCCAAGCTTTCTATTTGTTTTCTAGAAAGTTCCATTTGTTGCATCATTTCTTCCTTCATATTTTCATTTATTTCTTCAATTTCTTTCTTTATATTTTCATCCACTTTTTCCATTTTTGCTTTCATTTCTCTAAGTAGAACTGCGGTATTTTCAATTTCGAATTCAAATAATTCCGGATCTTTTCCTTCTTCTCGGAGAGCTTGTTCAAGCCGTTCTTGTAAAACAGCTTTTTTCCAGAATTTTCCAGCCCTCTCTCGTCCAATTCATCACGCAGCTCCTTCACTTTCAATTCAACTAGCTTCATTTTCGATTTTTGAAAATTTCCGCTTCTGACACCAATTTGTTACGACTTCGGGTTCACAAATTTAAACGTTATTTATTTATTTTAAAACACTTTAATGTCTACGATCATTACACACAATAAAAGTACAATAATATCGAGCTGTACAAAATAACACTTAAACGTTAATAAATTCGCTTGCTACACATCGTCTTCTAAACAAGACTGATTTAAAAATCGCGCTCCGGCTGGGTTTTATAACAGCCAGCGCTCTTCGAGAATGGGGACGAATAATGCTAGTAAATTCCGTGCGTGTCTAGAATAGATTAGAATCTTGTCTGCGTCACAGGTGGCGCGACCAGTATATAAAAATTAAGGTACTAAATCAACATACTTCGTATAGAGGTAACGCATTTAGTGATTTTTTTATATCTATCCTTGTCGCACATACCTCTCATCTAGGGATAAAAAACAGTTGGAAATATTATTTGAAGTGACGTTTGTCAAAGTTACTGTCAGTGGTTAAGAAAATTGAGCTTAAATATCGCATTCCAAACTTTTATCGCATGATTCCGCCCTTTTCGTAAAAGAAACATTCTGCATTTCTCAAAATAACAACTTTTTGATTGGTAAATAACTAACTAGACATAACCTAACACACTTTTAAATTGAAACCAGTGACATTGCGGTAAACAGAATTCCCTAAAACTGCGTTGTCTTCCTTATAGGGACCGTGCACATGCGATGACAGCGCCACCAATGGCCATATTTTGCATAAGTGGTATGAAAACACGAGTGAAGTATGATGACAGTTCAAATGTACATCTGTCATTTGAAATGCCCAATGTGCATTTGAACTTGAATTTTGTAATTAATTTCATACTAGAAGATCAAATACTTATTATGTATTACAACTGTAAATTGTCATAAGAGTTATAGTAACAGGAAGAATGTTAAATTTTACAATTATCCAGACAGTAGCAAGAAAATATATATGGATTGAAACATTTAAGTTTGTATGCTGTTTTGAAAGTGATTCATAGATTTCAATATCGATTAGTCATTACGTACAACGTACTCTATTCGAAAAATGTGTATGAGACTCAGATGAAATGAAAGTTTGAAGAATTTCATAAATAGAAGTCGGAAAACAAGTCAACAAATGTAGGCCAGTTTCAAATGCGGTTGATGATTAACGGATGGTTAGTCTTCGTAATGTGAATACATTTACGGTCAGGATACTGATGGTATGCGTTTCATGTGAAGAAGTCAATTTAAACAATAGCCCCAACCGATCACCAGACCGACTTCATGTCAAATGCATGTGGAACATGTTTTATACTATTTAACTAGAATACTTTGAGTTAATTGTATTAAAAGACTGATTATATTAGTGATGTTTCTTAAATTGAGGTTTGTACTCAGATTTTTGTTTATTTTATAGCACTTTTACATTAATTCTACGAGTCACTCTCGTTACCCATTTTATTTATACAAATGGGTGTAAAAGAGCAAAAAAGAGTGAAGAATATGTTCCAGTTAGGCAAATTTCCATAAATTTGTGTACGGAGGTCATGCATTTAAAATCCATTGTGTTTGAAAGGAAAAATTTAGAAATAACGGAAAACGCCCATGTCCAACAATAATCAACTGCCGATCTTCTGATGTGTTTTCTGAAATACTGTGCTCATAAACAATAGAATTCAATTTGTAATATATTTTCACATCTATTAGTGACACCACGCAGGATTTGCATATTTAGAAATTGTACTGATCATCAAACGATAAAACTTGTTGCAAGATTTGAGTAAATTTAGAAAAAGCCCTAAATATTTTTAATACAATTACAAGAAATAACAACAAATCTGCACACAACCAAAAATTTTATTGACCATCAATGCCATGCAAAATTTCTTCCGCAAATACCAAAATTTTCGCTCGGCTATTGAAGTTATGCATAGGGTGACTGCGCCTGATTGCCGGCCACTACCAGCTGGTCGTCCACTTACATAAACAAGATTTTAAAATATATTTCAACATCCATTGTAATTGCAAAATTAAAAATTACAGAGTGACGTTAATAACGTCACTTCAACGTGTCACAGGTGTATTAACCTAAAAACAATGTTTTCCTACCACTAATGCATAAATCACCGCCAGGCGTCGCTGAACGCAGGCATGTGCACGGTCCCTATTGCACTTGCGACAATTATATTTGTTATCTTTGTTTCTCAATCCTCTCACGAGAGGAATGGGATTGCGTTACCTGTACGGAGTGTTGATTTAGTACCTTAATAAAAATAGAATTTACTTCTCATAACGTAACAGTATATTCGTTTTAGGGTAAGTTCCAGATAATGCTTACGCTGATCACACTCCGATGACTCGTAACATCGTTCCATTTCAAATTCGATGTGAGCGTACCAGTGCAAATGGAACGCCTGCGGTTACGTAAATTAAGCATTGACGTTTGACATAATCTTATAAAACTTATTCATTAAAAATAAACGTTACAAGAGAAAGATCTCTTGCAGTAATGTTGATTCGGCGACAAAGAGGACATTTCAGACAGTGAAACGTCTTCTGATGGAGAATGAAAGCATCTATAGGCGCCATGCACATCTCTGCGTTCAGCGCCGCCTGGCGTGGTGATTTGTGAATTAGTGATGTGAAAATATTTCTTGACACTCAATTTACGATTGTAGTACATAATACTTGAGCTTCCTGGTATTGAAATACATTACAATATTCAAGTTCAAATGTATACTAATAATTTTAAACAACTCGCATTTTCCTACCACTAATGCAGAATATAGTCATTGGTGGCGCTGACTTCGCATGTGCATGGTCCCTACCCTATAACCACAGCTATAACACAAATATCAACAAAAGTAAGGTTATGTTTTCAAACGCTCATAAAGACCCACCTTCGTAACAAGAGCGTTGCCTCGTACAGGGTACGCGTAGTAACACTCTTCAACGCTAGAGTCAATGGAACGTCGTTGAAGAACGTTACGAGTGTTGCGAGCATTATATGGAACGTACTCTTAGATGGTTAGATCACAGTATATTCATCAAATCATCAATCAGTAGGGACAACTTGGGGTTTCCGTTGCTACAGTTTCTGAGTGCGCATGTGCGAAAACTGGCGGACTTTCCACAAAAGGCCGCGTGTGGCGTACCGGTGAATTCATCAATTGCTTTTAAGTGGGCGTTTTTTAATTCAGCATTTTGTGAAATGGATGCGAAGAGATGAGAAAGATTAAACAGAAAACCGTATTTGCTAGATTATAATGAATTTATGTTGTGTAGAAAGCCTGAAGCTGTGCAAAACAACATCGCATTCTATGATTTGCTTGCAATTATTTCTATCCGTGCCATTTTTTCAGCCAGTGACATTTAGTAGCAATAAAATGAAGGCCCGCCAGTAACGGCCATATTGGCTCTGAAAACGGTAGTGTGAACATCAAAGGTGCCGACACGAGCTGTCCTTACTGAATTACTGATTGATAAGTATACTGTGCTTAGATGACTTGGACTGCCTCAAGTCACCTACGTCAACGAAATGTTCATTCGATTTTCGGCCTGCCGGATTTGACATTGACATATTCGTTTTAATTGCCACTACGGCAACGCTGGTGTTGACGTAATGCGCACCTACTCGAGAGTAGGGTCTACACGTCAGCCGCAGGTTAACCTTAATTTTTAGTTTTATTTCAGTTGTTCGTTGCTGCGGATATCACATATATAGTGATGGGACTACGACGCTACTCGGAAGTCGTGACACTCGCGTCATGGCACTTAAGCTAAGTTCACATGCATTGCGGATACGCAAAATTTTTATTGCGGATCGTTTCTAATTGGTTCATTTTGAATTTTGAACCAATTAGAAACGATCAGCAATAAAAATTTTGCGTATCCGCAATGCATGTGAACTTAGCTTTACACTCGTCCGGAATCGAGTACTCGTGACGCTACTCGCTTTTCCGATTTGCAGCGAACGTTAAGAAATCAGTATCAAATGGGAAACATGCTTCTTTTTGATTTTTTAAATAAACTTTACGACAACAATTTGTGCCATCTATGCCTATCAGTTATATCGAGTGGTTTTGATTCAGTTATAAAATTATGGTTTTCGAAATTGCCAAATCCTAAAATTAGAAAATTAATCAAGGTTTCAATGAGATTTTGTAACGTGTTTTGTAGCTTTCCGAACAATCTCAAGGCCAGAAAATAACTACTTTTCTTGAATTTTTTTTTAAATGTCGGGCTTCGTTTAATGTCCGACAGGATTCGACACTACTCGTGATAAAGTGTCATGACGCTCAGATTTGCGAATATCGAGTAGCGTCACGACATTCAACGCTAGAAATATCACCACTACACATATAATATAGTTCGAATTATGTATATTGTAGTGTTGCTTTTCTTTGCAGATGTGGTAAGTATTGAACTTGTGTATTTTCTCTTTTATTTTAATCTTTACACCACATCAATTTTATGTCAAAGTAACATTTCAGGGTGGGAACTCTCAATGTCAATTGTAATCCAGTTATTTATTATAATTTTGAAGAAAATTCCTTTGAAGATAAATTGGTGAGTAATTTAATTGTTTAATTTTGTGATGTATGTCTAAAATTCTAAAGAAATACAAGTAATCCCTCGTTTGCCAAGTGTTACTACCTGTTACGCCCAATTGCGAAACAAACGATAAGAATCCTATGATACTTTAGAATTTTATAAGGTTTATATGTAGTGTGATGTTGAATTAGAATTTTTATTATTATTACAGATAGAGCCTTATTTGCCTAGTGTTGCTACCTGTTACGCCCAATCGCCAAACAAACAATAACTCTTCTATAATAATAAGAATTCTTTGTAAATGTGCGTTCATAGTTCAAGTGCTTAATGAATGACAAGATGTGTTATATGTAGTATATTTTTTTTAATCAAAAGAATTTCTCCAAATCAAAATAAACTTACTTCAGCGTTACACAATGAGACATTCCTGGACAATGGTTTGATTAAATTCTATTAATGAAATAGAAAATTGAAATTTTTTAAAGGTATATTGTCAATTTGTTTATAATAGCAAAATTTTTTTTATGTTTATCATTCGGTTACTATTGAAAGATTAACGTTTTGTGTACATATCCTCTCCATTACACCTCGGTTTGTTTATTCTCTTAGGTGACCAACCCCTCCATTTTATTTATAAATACTTCACTCAATCCGACAGTTCCTGTCACACAAAACGTCAATCTGACAATTAACTTAAATATTTCAAACTTAAAGTTAAACTAAGTAAGTATATTTCATTTTATTAACATTTCAATTATATTTTAACGATTAACAACAATTATAATGAAATTCTAAATATTAATCTAACTAATCTAACTTTATAAATGTTTGCTACATAAATTTTGATAATTTATTATTCTGTCTGGAATTTTATGACTTTTTATCCTAAACCTCCTACCATCTTTCATATAAACTAATCTTTTATTCCTTTTAGATGTTCTTTTTTTCTTTTGGATCGGCCAATGCCTCGCCGTGAGGGGATGTTGCAGACTCAGACGGTTCCCGTGCATACGCTCCATCCAGGTGGAAAAATCCATCCAATCCACAAGACTCAGAAATGGTAAATTATTTTCCGGGATGCTAACTTGGAACTTGTCGCTGTACAATACAGAGACTTATTTGATTTGTATAATTGAGGAATATTATGTGAAGAATGTTTTATTTTGGAAATTTTTATAAGATGCGAAGTTTGTCGGAAACAGCATACGATGAATAAACTTATGGACATAGGTAAATATCACTGCAATATGTTCGTTGCCAAAACATTCCCGTTGTATATGTTCATAAGTAAATACAAAATTCTATGCCCGAGACTTCTTTAAATAAATAACAAATAATAACAATAATAATAAATAATAACAAATAATACAAAGTCGTGATGTAAAAATGAGTTTAATATGTTAAATTAGTGAGGTTACGTAGTGATTAATATCAAGTCAACACAAAATGTATTCGTTTTAGATACATTTCTGGTACCTACAACCACAACTTGACTTATATGTGCACTAATTACTTGATGATGACGTTTATTGTGGCAAACCTAGGATATATTCTAAAACGAATATATCTATTGTGTCCGCTGAACACGCCCATTGTCTACATTTTTTACATTGTCTTCATTCTTTACATTGTCTACATCCTTTACATTTTTACGTGAAACGTAAAGAAATATTTCTTTCGGCCAAAGTATGTATCCCGTTCAACACTGAGGTCCGATCTTTCCATCTCCTGATAAATTTATTGGGCAAATAACTTTACGAATCACTATGAAAACCATTCATAAAAATCAAATTATTTACCAAATAACGTTATCGGGAACTTTATTAGGAGGTGGAAAGATCGGGCCTTAACACTTTTTTTTTATTATACATTTAGATACAAAATAACGTTCATTCTTTTAATAACGTGTAAGTTATGGAGATTGAACAGGATATGTACTCGGGCTGAATGTAAAGTACGTAAAGAATTAAAAGTGAAGTTAGTTTTTGAGTTGTGTTTTTGACTTGACAGTACTCACCTTACTCACTGGAATTTTGAGCGAATTGAATTGAACACAAAATAACTGAATTAATTGAAATTAATTCGCCATTTTTTCGCACTCTAGTTATATCAATCAAAAATAAAATATTATGGGCCAGTTTACAGAAAATTTAATTGCAATCAAATTTTAATGACGTTGTTAATTTGACAGTTCGCAATGTAATTCTTATGACAACTTAATCGTGATTAGTTTAATTCGAAATTAAATATTTGATTTGCTTTCTGTAAACGCATCCTAGGTCTGTTCCAGCAATAGTTCGTAACTAGTTCGAAACCGTCAAAAGCATGCGGTCATCAAAATTGTACATTTGACGGCGCCGTTAACATCGGTCATTACTTCGGTGGGCAACTGTTTTTAACGGTTCCGAACTAGTTACGAACTCTTGCTGGAACAGACCTATTATTTACGTTCTTTACATTTTTTACATTCTTGACGTAAACACTAGAGAGTTTTAGCAAGACGTAACGACAAAAATGTCGTATGTTAAAGGCTATTTTGCTTAGCAACCTTGTGGATTTAGCCAATCAGATATCGAGTTTCAACGTTTAACGTACTGTAGTGTTGCTTTTTATGCAGATGTGGTAAGTATTGGACTTGTGTATTTTCTCTTTTAATCTTATCTTTGTACCACATCCACCACACAATTACGTAGTCTAGTAGTCTGATTTGAAATTTTAATTTATAATGTCAAAGTGACATTTCGGGGTGGGAACTCTCAATGTCAATTGTAATCCAGTTATTTATTATAATTTTGAAGAAAATTCCTTTGAAGATAAATTGGTAAGTAATTTAAATGTTTAATTTTGTAATGTATGTTTAAAATCCTAAAGATATACAAGTAATCCCTCGTTTGCCAAGTGTTGCTACCTGTTACGCCCAATCGCGAAACAAGCCATAAGGATCCTTTGATACTTTAGAATTTTATGAAGTTTAAATGTAGTGTGATGTTGATTTAGAAATTCTTATTATTGTTACAGAGAAAGCCTTATTTGCCAAGTGTTGCTACCTGTTACGCCCTATTGCGAAACAAATAATAACTTTTCTATAATAATAAGAATTCTTTGTAAATGTGTGTTGAAAGTTTAAGTGATTGATGAATGACAAGACGTTTTATATGTGGTGTATTTTTTTAAAATCAAAAGAATTTTTCCAAATAAAAAATAAACTTACTTTAATGTTACGTAGTGAAACATTCCTGGATTAACTTCTGATAATTGGTGATAGATGAATGAAATAGATTAATTTTTTTTTAAAGTTATATTCAATATAGGAGCAAAATTATAAGAGCAAAATTTTTTTTATGTTGTTTTTATCGTTGCTATTGAAAGATTAACGTTTTGTGTACAAATCCTCTCCATTACACCTCGGTTTATTGATTCTCTTAGGTGATCAACCCCTCCATGTTATTTATGAATCCTTCACTCAATCCGACAGCTCCTGTCACACAAAACGTCAATCTGACAAAAAATTTAAATATTTCAAACTTAAATCTAAACTAAGTAAGTATTTCATTTACCTATATTTGTAAAAATATTGAAGAGGATTGAAGCTGCAACACCAAAAATTTTATTTATAATGCTATTTCATGCCCATGCGCAATTTTAATATTACCTGCAGCTCAACACTGTAATGAAATTCATTATTTTATTTATTTAAATTGTAAACATGGGTAAATTAAACTCCATTAACAAGAAGGTCACATATAGGAAAAGAAAAATCGGCGGTAAATATGTTTCTTTGTAAATATGTATCTACATACATATATTTCTTCGAAAATTGTTAAAAAAATGTTGATAATTAAGTACATGACAAACATCATGACGCGAAGTGACTGTTCTTGGTGTCATCGAAACGCCATTGTCGTTTATAACGTACTATAAAGTAAATGAAATAAATTTTTCAAAAAATTTACGAAAGTATAAACATAGATATAAATTTGCAAGGTTTGGATATTTCAAAATAAATGGTTGAGTATGTAGTAGTCGAAAAAATATTATATACACCACGGCAGCAAAGTGTTTTTATCAACCTCGTTCGCTTGCTCACCGCGGCTTCGCCTTGGCTCGCAATTTGCAAACTCAAAAGAGTTTGCAAATTGCAAAAATCTCAAAAATGACATTGTTGTCTTATTTTTTAATTAAATAAATCAATAAGAGGCGTTTAGTACTGTAAAAAAAGCATTGTGTATCTTTTTATTTTCAATTACATACTTATTTTGAACAAGTTTTCAAATCACCTTAGATTTTTAAGATCCTGGAGTATGCGGAACGAAAGTTTAAGATTTAATTGTGGCCAAACAAAAAATATGTCCCTTTTTGTTTTTAAACTATCGAAAGCCTATCTATTAATAATAATAGATTATTTTCATCTAAAAACATTTGATTTAAAAATAAGACAACGCTGTCATTTTTGAGAAAAACGAAGCGAGAGTCCTACTGTACGCGGAGCTAAAGTTTAAGATTTAATTGTGGCCAAACAAAAAATATGTCCCTTTTTGTTTTTACACTATCGAAAGCCCGTTATTAATAGATTATATTCGTCTAAAAATATTTGATTTAAAAATAAGACAACGCTATCATTTTTGAAGAAGTTGAGTACGCCTAACGCAAAATTACTTAATAGGTCAATTTCGAATCAATTTCTAAAAATATTCATTTTAAGTTATTGAACATTACTTAATTAGTAGATTTCTATACTAATATATAAATACTGAAACTGTTTTGGTATAGTTTTAGAATTTTTTTTATTGCTGAAAGTTATTGCTAACTTCATTTGATCTTTTTTTTTAATTCTGTTTAAATGTACATTTTTATATTTTTACTATTTCGCTTCTAATACACATAAGTTGAGTCAAACACAAATTTACAAAAAAAAAGAATGTGAAAAATGTAAGTGTTCCATTTTAAATTTTAAGGAGTGCATTTAAATTAATAACGAGAAAAAGCAGTTCATGCAAAAGTTAGTTATACAAAATAATGTTTTCGAAGTGAAATGCGTCTCAAAAATTTTCCTTTAGGTTTAATCAACGAAGAATGCCAGGACGCGAAAGTTCACACAAAAAAGTTGTACGTCAGAATAGGCAAAACGATAATTCTATAAAAATGTAATTTTCCTAGTGATGTAATTTAGCCGGCTAAAAATATTTTTTTCTCCAACCGTGGAAAATGCAGTACCTTTGAATACTATTTAGAAATAGTGAAGTTGATCTTTTCTTGACTAACAAGAAATGTACTTGTTGCTAGACCTCAGTGCATGTATAAATAAACATTAAAATACCAAAAACGTACTGGAAAAAGCAGTGCACAAACTTAAATATGTTTAAATTACCCGCCTTAATCGTATTTGAGATCATGCGCAATAACCCCTAAAAATCGGAACACAAAATATATTCTCAGGCCGTGAAAAAAGATCACGTGATTGTCTATTTTGTTACCGCCCCCAGCTCTTAAGGTGGGGAGAATATATTCACGCCTTACAGAAATAATTCACTAAAAACATACAAATCGGGCGACTTCATAACTTAATTATGGTTACATATTTTTAAAAGCTGTTTTCACTGATTTGTTAACAAAACTTCAATCTACAAAGTGACCAACGCGTTTTTCAAAATTCCATCTGGAAGTATTTTTACTATCGCTGTAAAGTTCAACTACAATTTTTCAGTGTTAATTATTTTTTTCTTAATTACCAGATGATGATAGAGAAATTTCCTATGGTCACTTTGTAGTGCTTGTTGTCAGGTATATAGGAAAAAAAAATGAATTAATTATATTCAGAAATAAAGTCTCTACGAATTCGCCCGTTTTAATGGTTTTCGTATATGGAGTTATTTCGTAAGATTGCTCTTAAGAACCTTAAAGCTTCAAATACAATATTAGCTATTACAAATAAAATTGCTTCAATAACAGCTGTGTTATAATTTTTTGAAAATCAGATTGCAGAATCCAAATTTCTAAGAAAATTCAAAATATCTCAAAAATGATGCATTTTAGAGATAGGGAAATGTATTGCAATTTAACATATTTTTACATGTACAATTCAAAAACGTGATAAAAAATATAGCATTTCATTTAAAATAAGCGAGTTGATAGCGACTTCCGGTACAACCGGAAGTGATACAAAGGCAATTTTATTTTATTTAAAGAGATCTCCACGGAAAACCCTTGCTCCTTAAATTTCAAATATCTACGTGAACTGCAACCTTGAAAACTTTTAACGAACGGTTTACGTGAATATCCCTGTATGCAAAGAAAGCTGAAATTTAAATTTCGCGCGCTAAGTCCATACTTTCGCAGAGTAATAAGTCCAGCCGCCTACTATGTACGTTAAGCATCTATAGATATACATTGTTCACGACCTATTTAGACTCTAGAGGGCCATGCTTTTTTTTCGTTAAGTTACGTACATGGATTTTGATAGAACTCAAAATGTGACAAATGTAAAATTCTGACACGTAACGTCAGTCCCATCGACTATATTGCTTCTTATACTCTACGTTGGCATGAAGAAAGTAAAATAATAGCATTAAAACAAATAAATTACTTGTGACTTTGTAATACTAAGTCAAAATGCTCAAAATCATCAATGTTTTTTGGTGTCAGTTTTCAAAAATATAACCATCAAATTAAATTTAATTGATTTGTTTAATTGGCAGTATTAGAGAAATAGAATATCTTATAAGTCACGTGAATTATTTCAGCCTTCTTGGGCTTCATCAGAGATATGTACTAAAAAATTACATTTTGAAAGGATAATAATTAAATTATACACTTACATATTTTTGAAATTTCCAATAACCCAAAAACAAACCCGTAAAGAAACTTTTTGAAAAAATTGTCTAATACTTCGCAAAATTGAAAGGAAACAGTTATGTTTTCATCTTTCAAAATGCAAAATGTGACACTAAAATAAATAACGTAAGTAACTATGGAAACATTGAGTGAAATTAATGACAGCTGTAATTCTTGCCAAATGAAATTGTAATTAAATTGATTTGTTTAATTGGCAGTATTAGAGAAATAGAATATCTTATAAGTCACGTGAATTATTTCAGCCTTCTTGGGCTTCATCAGAGATATGTACTAAAAAATTACATTTTGAAAGGATAATAATTAAATTATACACTTACATATTTTTGAAATTTCCAATAACCCAAAAACAAACCCGTAAAGAAACTTTTTGAAAAAATTGTCTAATACTTCGCAAAATTGAAAGGAAACAGTTATGTTTTCATCTTTCAAAATGCAAAATGTGACACTAAAATAAATAACGTAAGTAACTATGGAAACATTGAGTGAAATTAATGACAGCTGTAATTCTTGCCAAATGAAATTGTAATTAAATTGATTTGTTTAATTGGCAGTATTAGAGAAATAGAATATCTTATAAGTCACGTGAATTATTTCAGCCTTCTTGGGCTTCATCAGAGATATGTACTAAAAAATTACATTTTGAAAGGATAATAATTAAATTATACACTTACATATTTTTGAAATTTCCAATAACCCAAAAACAAACCCGTAAAGAAACTTTTTGAAAAAATTGTCTAATACTTCGCAAAATTGAAAGGAAACAGTTATGTTTTCATCTTTCAAAATGCAAAATGTGACACTAAAATAAATAACGTAAGTAACTATGGAAACATTGAGTGAAATTAATGACAGCTGTAATTCTTGCCAAATGAAATTGTAATTAAATTGATTTGTTTAATTGGCAGTATTAGAGAAATAGAATATCTTATAAGTCACGTGAATTATTTCAGCCTTCTTGGGCTTCATCAGAGATATGTACTAAAAAATTACATTTTGAAAGGATAATAATTAAATTATACACTTACATATTTTTGAAATTTCCAATAACCCAAAAACAAACCCGTAAAGAAACTTTTTGAAAAAATTGTCTAATACTTCGCAAAATTGAAAGGAAACAGTTATGTTTTCATCTTTCAAAATGCAAAATAATACTAATACTGCCAATTAAACAAATCAATTTAATTACAATTTCATTTGGCAAGAATTACAGCTGTCATCAAATTAAAATGGAACATATTCACTTGGAGGTACCAACAAAAGTGTCACCCTAACATGGCCTACTCTGAGTCTAAAAAGATCGTGAATGGATTATATAAGTGATTTGTAGTCACGACACACATGTTTTTTCATGACCAGTTTGCAGTTTCCGCATAATTCCGCCCGCGGCGACTCTTTCGTTCAAAGACGCGAATTGCAGATTCATAATACGAATAAATGAATCTTCGGCTTCGGCAAAACCTTTGGCTTAATTTGGCCGAAGCCGATTATTTTGCCGAAGGTGCAATTTTTGGTCGAAGCTGAAGCCGATTAATCGGTCGGACTCTATCCATATTTCACAGACGTTAGAAATTCCAATGATTGTATCGTTTCAAAATTCACTGTTGATCTGATTCACCTCAGGAATTGATCACCTTTTTATCAGTAAAATTTACCGGTATAAGTTTGATGAATTCTGAAATAAGAGATGTATTCCTTTTACGTTTAAATTTAAATTGTACAATTGTAATTACAGTCGCTTACAGAACATTACGTTTGTTCGATTTGGATGTTGGCGTTATGTTGCAAAAATTTGTTTTATCACGCAGCGTTTAGTTTTGGTGCAGCAACTTCCCACGTTTTTAATGCGGCAACTAGACGCCGCGGCCGCTGTAAAATTCCATCCAATTTTTTGGAGGCAACGAAAATGATAGTGATTAAGCACGCGTTAGACATGCCTGCTACTGCTTAAATCTAGTCGGGTCATAGATTTAAAATTCTTGACGCAGTGATACAGCCGCGTCTCGAAACTTCAATCTGCGTGTCTAAATCGAACAGCCACTTTAAGAGGAATCGTACAAAGTTACCCCTCAGAAGTTCGCAGTTTACTATCCCTACTTTGCTACGTTAAGGGGAAATATTTGTGATATTATGATTGGTTGGTTGGCAGTTGGATATTTCAAAATAAATGGTTGAGTATGTAGTAGTCGAAAAAATATTATATACACCACGGCAGCAAAGTGTCTTTATCAACCTCGTTCGCTTGCTCACCGCGGCTTCGCCTTGGCTCGCAATTTGCAAACTCTTTTGATAAAGTGCCACTTTGCCACTTTGGTACATAAATAACTAGAAATCCAAAATGTAAAAGTATTTCGCATCTTGCAATTTTTGATTGAAGAAAAGGCCACAGTTTAAGAAAATATCATAAATGTTTATTTCTTTTGAAACCGGTATGAAGTAACTAATGAATAACTTTCAGCAATAAAAAAAATTCTAAACTAATACCAAAACAGTTTCAGTATTTATGTATTAGTATAAAAATCTACTCATTAAGTAATATTCAATAACTTAAAATGAATATTTTTAGAAATTGATTCGAAATTGACCTATCAAGTAATGTTGCGCGAGGCGTACTCAACTTTTTCAAAAATGACAGCGTTGTCCTATTTTTAAATCAAATATTTTTAGACGAAAATAATCTATCAATAAGGGGCTTTTGATAGTGTAAAAACAAAAAGGGACGTATTTTTTGTTCGGCCACAATTAAATCTTAAACTTTAGTTCCGCATACTCCGACGCGCACTTCGTTTTCTCAAAAATGACAGCGTTGTCTTATTTTTAAATCAAATGTTTTTAGACGAAAATAATCTATTAATAACGGGCTTTCGATAGTGTAAAAACAAAAAGGGACATATTTTTGTTCGGGCACAATTAAATCTTAAACTTTAGTTCCGCAGGACCCACGTTTCGTTTTTCTCAAAAATGACATTGTTGTCTTATTTTTTAATTAAATAAATCAATAAGAGGCGTTTAGTACTGTAAAAAAGCATTGTATATCTTTTTATTTTCAATTACATACTTATTTTGAACAAGTTTTCAAATCACCTTAGATTTTTAAGGTCCTGGAGTATGCGGAACGAAAGTTTAAGATTTTATTGTGGCCGAACAAGAAATATGTCCCTTTTTGTTTTTAAACTATCGAAAGCCTATCTATTAATAATAATAGATTATTTTCATCTAAAAACATTTGATTTAAAAATAAGACAACGCTGTCATTTTTGAGAAAAACGAAGCGAGAGTCCTACTGTACGCGGAGCTAAAGTTTAAGATTTAATTGTGGCCAAACAAAAAATATGTCCCTTTTTGTTTTTACACTATCGAAAGCCCGTTATTAATAGATTATATTCGTCTAAAAATATTTGATTTAAAAATAAGACAACGCTATCATTTTTGAAGAAGTTGAGTACGCCTAACGCAAAATTACTTGATAGGTCAATTTCGAATCAATTTCTAAAAACATTCATTTTAAGTTATTGAACATTACTTAATTAGTAGATTTCTATACTAATATATAAATACTGAAACTGTTTTGGTATAGTTTTAGAATTTTTTTTATTGCTGAAAGTTATTGCTAACTTCATTTGATCTTTTTTTTGAACTCTGTTTAAATGTACATTTTTATATTTTTACTGTTTCGCTTCTAATACACATAAGTTGAGTCAAACACAAATTTACAAAAAAAAAGAAAAAAATGTAAGTGTTTCACTTTAAATTTTAAGGAGTGCATTTAAATTAATAACGAGAAAAAGCAGTTCATGCAAAAGTTAGTTACACAAAATAATGTTTTCGAAGTGAAATGCGTCTCAAAATTTTTCCTTTAGGTTTAATCAACGAAGAATGCCAGGACGCGAAAGTTCACACAAAAAAGTTGTACGTCAGAATAGGCAAAACGATAATTCTATAAAAATGTAATTTTCCTAGTGATGTAATTTAGCCGGCTAAAAATATTTTTTTCTCCAACCGTGGAAAAAGCCGTACCTTTGAATACTATTTAGAAATAGTGAAGTTGATCTTTTCTTGACTAACAAGAAATGTACTTGTTGCTAGACCTCAGTGCATGTATAAATAAACATTAAAATACCAAAAACGTACTGGAAAAAGCAGTGCACAAACTTAAATACGCGTTTTTCAAAATTCCATCTGGAAGTATTTTTACTATCGCTGTAAAGTTCAACTACAATTTTTCAGTGTTAATTATTTTTTTCTTAATTACCAGATGATGATAGAGAAATTTCCTATGGTCACTTTGTAGTGCTTGTTGTCAGGTATATAGGAAAAAAAAATGAATTAATTATATTCAGAAATAAAGTCTCTACGAATTCGCCCGTTTTAATGGTTTTCGTATATGGAGTTATTTCGTAAGATTGCTCTTAACGCAAACAGTTTACAGCAAAACAAACCGAACGGGCATTTGATGTTGTGCATGCTCCTGCGACAAGCAACAAGACACGAATGGACAAATCGAACAAACCTATTGTACCCATCTCCTTTCCTTTTAAGGTTATGTTATGAATTATGATTGCGACTGTACATATTTTAACTTAATTAAGGGTGCGCACCGTAATAAGCAAATTGTAATCAGTAAAGCCCGGATTTTAGGCACTTAAAAAGACTGAATTAGGCAGGCACATAGGCAGTTAATGTCTAAGAAATAGGCGCACTTTTAGGCAGCCTAAAAAAAATTAGGCTTTTCATAATTTCTCCTCTTTCGTCGTTTTATAATAAAAAAATAATATTAACGCTTATTCTAGTTACCTGGTCATTTATTAAGAAATCGGAGAGAGGCTCTTAGGGGCTTATGGAACTGTACAAGTGAATCAAACACATGATTCGCCGTAAGGAATGTATTATAAAAACACGTTTTAAATAGAGACCATAAATCGACGTTTAAGTCAAAAATCCAGACAGTACCTAACATGGTTTCCTTCCTAATAGAGTACTTCGAGGACTCAGTAACAGAGGACCACTTTACAGCTTTCCCTTTCAGAGCTTTTCTATTTTTCTATGGTGCTCTAGACGAAGGGTCTTCTTTTCGTAACTATCAAATCACCCACACCAGGAATATTTAAATTGAAATACCCACTCGCAAAAAGAGGTCGATGATAAAGTTAAAGAAGAAGCAAAAAATTACAATTTTTAAATTTGAACAAAGATATAAAAATAAAATAATAATTTCTGTTCACAAAAAGGAATCGGAGAACATTTTATAAAAATTACATGAATGCGAAAATTGGAAATGCAACCGTTCGCGAAAATGATTCGGTGAACATCAATTAATTTTTCGAATCTTCTCTTCCTGCGGAACCGTATTGATTACATTATCAAAGACTGAGCCCTTTTTGTAATTTGCGACTGCGAGGTTGCGACATCTGTGCGAGCCTCTCTTTTGGTCCCACTCATTTAAGTCACTGGAGTGACTTAAGTTGTCTATCCTCAGGGGATTCCGAGGTATTTTTGGATCGGCTCCGCCACCTTGCGTGGGTGAGGTTCTCACTCGCTCTAAGTCTTTACCGCATAGCTAGTTGGAAGATTATGAGCATAAAGGAAGTTAGTGTTACACTAACATATTTTAATAAGTAACTCTTAGTTGCGATATTTAGTATAAGATTATGAGCATGGCCCATTATTTTTGACAAGTCGTCAAAGAAAGCCATATTTACAGCGGAAAATTAAATCATGCGAAATTATAAGGCGACGATAGTACAGTAGCGGACAATAAAATCCGGGCAAGCCATTTGCACAATGTAAACCTTACTTTAATATTTTTGGCGTTTAATGCATGTCACTAGTAATTTGACATTTAATTCAAATTTTATTTATTATTTTGACAGAAATATAACGTCAATAAAAGTCTGATTTACCAAATTTGTCGATATACGCATGACACGTTAAATTCTTGCCCGGTTTTTATTGTCCGCTTCTGTACAGTATCTTTAAAATGTTTTAGCAAGCCAATACGTATTTCCACACACAAAGAAAACAATTCATAAGAATATTATTATAATAATATTATTATCATATTATACAATAATAATTGCCAATTTTAGGCATAAAATAGGCAATAAAAATTTTTTTAGACCATTAAGCTATAAAACTAGGCAAATACTTCAAATAGTGTAAAAATAGGCACTTAGGCACGAAAAAATATACATCTCATTCTAATTAAAATTGTAATCTAAATGTTTAAAACTTAATTGCCTATGTTTTTTGTTAAATAAAATTTTAGGCAATTGCCTAAAAATCCGGGCTTTAGTAATCACTAATCAGGTTGCTTGTGGTTGCAAATTGTGCGTTCCGAAATTAACATATTTCTTACAGAAAGACCTTCAAGAAATCAGTCTATTAAATAATACGCCGTGTTCAGAAATTAGGGGACTCGGTGGTCGTAGCACTGTTCCTTGCATGATTCTAAGAAGAAAATCTTAATACAAAAACTTTGTACGAGCCCTCTCGTTTATATGCGAGGTCCTCAAAGTTGAAGATATGAGGAATGAAAAATGCGTTTGAAGTGCATTTAACCGTTCAAAATTTGTTCAAATTATAATTATGTAGAAGTTTTTGTTATCCTTGCAGTTTCTCCTCATTTTAAGTTGTTTTGACATGTCTTCAACTAATTAAAACTAATAGAATAAAGAAAATAAAAGTAAAATAAAATTCATTTTTGTATTAAGATTTTCTTCTTAGAATCATGCAAGGAATAGCGCTACGGCCTCCGAGTCCCCTAATTTCTGAACACGGTGTATAATCTCCCCTAATAAATTAAGAAAAGAGTGGCCATATTTAAAAAAAATTCATACTAGCTGCTTTCTTTCGCTCGATCCAATGATCCAAGCGCAACATTACGCATTTAGATTCAAAGATGGAAGTTCTCTTGCAAATGGATCAATCTCCATCCTTTGTGAAATTTCAGTCCGGATCAGTAATCCCCTTTCGGTCTTCCTATTTTCATGATTTGTTTGTTTGATTATGTTACTACAACCTAATTGTTGTAACATAATTTGAAAACATGTTGATTCGACTTGCAATAAGGAAATTTCGGAGTAGGGATGCAAAAGATGTTAAATAGGGTTGTAACCATTTCTGTGACAGTTAACAGTCAGCAGTGAACCGTCGATAGCAAGTCGGTGAACGTTACAGCGTTTTCGATTCACATGCACCGGTTGCACTCAGTGTACTTGCATCTTCTTTTAATCCCATGTAATAACACGAGATGAAGGTACTCTGAGTGCGCACTAGTGCGGTCAATCGAAGACGCTGTTAGTTATCGTGAGTTAGCTAGCTTGTTTAAGCAAACGAAACGCACTCATTAACCATTACAGCCATTAAAGTGTTTCAGAAACCCATGACCTACTTTAAGGAGGAGTTAAACTAATCGTTACCAGAAACCGATAAAATTGTTGGTGCAGAAATTCGGGCATAAAAATGGTAGATTTGAAGCAAGCAACATTGGACATTTTTAAAAGTATCCCCCAAATTTGAAATATATTGCACATGAGAAACTTACTTGTACTTCAATGAAGTAGAATAATTCCCAGTCTTGAATAGAGGATACTTCTGTGAACGTGGTGTTGAACATCTTGTAGCACATGCTCTTCAAATCAAGCAAAGCTTCGGCCAGTATTGGATTCACAATGAACAAATTGTGAACCAAGAACTTCCTGGCACTACGGATTTTCTCATACGTTATGGTTTTCTTCCAAACGTAGAACGCCTTCCACTTGCGGAAGTAAAAGAACGATTTGATCCTCATCAGTCGGCAGTACATCTGGTATTCCGCTTCCCACTTGTCTAACGGTGTGAAAATTTGTTCTGCGTCTATGTGTTGCAGTACCCCCTCCTTGCTCATTGTTAGAAAGTGTTTCCGGTCAATTTTCTCATATGGGACCATTCTGAAATTTAAAAGGAAAACTTCTTTAACTTTGTTTACACGAAACAAATTTGGATTTACGTTAGGGCGTATGGTGTGTAGTGTTCAGATGATCTTGGGACTGCATATATTAGATAAATAAATCCTTTGATGGTTCCGTTTCGTAACTGTGCAATTACGTCTGTTTGTCTAACTACATCCTTCAATTTCCAATGCGGCAAGACAACGTCAGCCATTCCTGTTTTGAGGTCATCCACAGGAGGTACTCCTGTATCGGCAAAACGAGTTTTCAGCTCTGAAATGTTGTGTCTTGTAAGAAGTCATTCATTTTTGAGACAATTTTAGGTGTTATAACTAAGGGGCGGAAACATTATATTTTTCAAGCGAATACCATTTCCATTACCTACAAATTAGTCGCTTGAAAAATATAATCTTTCGCTTAATAGTTATATCACTGAAAAAATGTTTATAGTAAAGAATTTTTTTTTCCTTTTTTTATATTAGACGACCAGAATTGATTGTTCTTCAGTGAAAATAAAATTGTCAATGTTATGAATTATTTGAAGCAACAAGTTAACTATTATATTAGTGATGGGAAGTTTCGTTACTTTTAAGTATTCGGTACTACTCATTACTTCAGTATTCGTTACTTGGTACCCGTGTCCGTTCCATACTCGATACTATTGACGGGAACTTTCGTTACTTTTAGGTAGTCGGTATTCGTTACATTAGTCGGTACTAGATACCCGTACTCGTTTGCTACCCGATGCTGGTTCGATACCCGAAACTAATTCGTTACTTAGAATTCATTGATTACCCGGTAATCGTAAATTTTACTTTGGTTATAAGCAAACGGGCGGCTACGAGTACGAGTAAGAATAAAACAGTAAAAATAACAGGAACGGTAAAGTTAATTAATTATAATTTTAAACAACTGACTTATTATAAATTAAATTGGTATAAATAAGTAGGTACATATTTTTATAATTACTAAATAACTAACTATATGATATTTATAACACATTGAATGATTTTAATACATTTATGAAGTCTTAGAAGACTTAGAATCTTAATATTTGTTTATAAAAATATTATAAGAAAAATATGAGTAATATATACCTACATACCTATTACTCATATAAAAAATGTGATGCCTCTTAAAATTATATAAAAAAAATTATGTGAATTAAAAAATACATATCCTTTTTTGAATAATATTTATATTATAAATATATATATATTATATATTATAGGTATATATATATTATAGGTATAAATAAGTAGGTACATATTTTTATAATTACTAAATAACTAACTATATGATATTTATAACACATTGAATGATTTTAATACATTTATGAAGTCTTAGAAGACTTAGAATCTTAATATTTGTTTATAAAAATATTATAAGAAAAATATGAGTAATATATACCTACATACCTATTACTCATATAAAAAATGTGATGCCTCTTAAAATTATATAAAAAGAATTATGTGAATTAAAAAATACATATCCTTTTTTGAATAATATTTATATTATATTTCAGACGATTTCTTTTGTCGCAGATAATTTCACCAGAATTTGAAAATACGCGTTTATAAAATAAATTATTATATATTTTATGTGGAGATGAAACGATTTCTATAAACTAATTGTGATATTTATGATATTTTTACATAATAAAAATAATTACAATGCCGCCGTACTAACCACAGTGCTGTATATACTACCGGCCCATTTTAGTCAATAATAAGTAATGAATGAAGCAAAACCTAACCCAGAATCAATTAAGAAATGTTGTCCGTAAAATAAAATGTAATACATATATTTAAAAATATTGGTTTCAACAATGGACGGCCCTTGGAAACAGATAACGTGATATTAATCAGTCCACTGATTTTCTTTGCGGGAAATTTAATTATTAAAAGTTTCAATATCGAACTATTGTTATTGCTCTTAATAAGAAAACATGGAATTTGTGCTATCTCAGTCAGCAAAAATGTTTTGGAGTCTGTAAAAATTATAACAGGTGATCAATATCTTTTCTAATCAAGTGACCTATGGAAATAAAATCATGTGTCTTTAATTAGTTTATTATTTCAAATGCCACTTGTATTACATATTTATATTGCATTCCTATACAAGACGATAGGAATGCAATAAAAATAATTCAAATGGTATTTGAAATAATGAACCAAACAAAGATATAATTTTTTTCCATAGATCACTTGATTAGAAAAGATATTGATCACGTGTTACATACGTACAGCACGGCGGAGCGTTTATGTTCAATAAACTTTATTAGGGGAAATTGGGGTAAGTATTACTTAGGTTTTGCTTCATTCGCTTGTACTTATTATTCACTTAAATGGGCCGGTGGTTAGTACGACAGCATCGTCATTATTTTTATTGTGAAAAAGAATCATACTTGTCAGAATTAGTTTATAGAAATCTTTTCATCCGCACATAAAATATACATGTGGTTATAAAGTAACGCACCAAGCAAAAAAAACACCCTTACCGTTGACTTTTTCGAAAAATGCTCGGACAGGTCGATTTTATTTTTAAAAAAGGCATCTTTTACAACCAATTTAATTTTATGTCAGTTACCACTTTTGCGCCGTGACGTCATCGACATTTTTTTTAAATGACAACCTATTTTTTTAAAAATGTCATTTGAAAGCACTCATTTTTCTGAATATAAAAATGTTAATGAACCACTATGTTGCATAAGAAAATTTTGAAAAAAAAAATTATTAAAAAATGGAAATGTGATTTTAATCTTAATAAAATTTCAACCTAAAATAATACTTTCTTACAAAAACATAACAAAACAACTTAATAAAATTATAATAAGTGTAAGAAATGTCCTCCACCAACCACTTGACAGTGACCAGCTCGTGTGTAAACGCTGTTAATGACTCTTGCGATGGTTTCGCGGCAAATGTTATTCATTTCCGTCCTAATTTTGTTTTGTAAGTCTTCCAAATTTTAAGGTCTGTTCACGTAAACTCGACCTTCTAGATAACCCCATAAAAAGAAAACTTACAAAACAAAATTAGGACGGAAATGAATAACATTGGCCGTGAAACCATCGCAAGAGTCATTAAGAGCGTTTACACATGAGTTGGTCACTGTCAAGTGGTTGGTGGAGGACATTTTCAGCATTTATTTAACTTTGTTAAGTTGTTTTGTTATGTTTTTATAAGAAAGTATTATTTTAGGTTGAAATTTTATTAAGATTAAAAACCACATTTCCATTTTTCAATAATTTTTTTTCAAAATTTTCTTATGCAATATAGTGATTCATTAACATTTTTGTACTCAGAAAAATGGGTGCTTTCAAATGACATAAAATAAAAATTGGTTGTAAAAGATACCTTTTTTAAAAACAAAATCGACCTGTCCGAGCATTTCTCGAAAAAGTCAACGCCAAGGGTGTTTTTTTGCTTGGTGCGTTACTTTATCACCACACTGTATAATAATAATTTATTTTATAGACGCGTATTTTCAAATCTTGGTGAAATTATCTGTGGCAAAAGAAATCGTCTGAAATATAATATTATTCAAGAAAGGATATGTATTTTTTAATTCACATAATTTTTTTTTATATAATTTTAAGAGGTATAACATTTTATATATGAGTAATAGGTATGTAGGTGTATATTACTCATATTTTTGTTATAATATTTTTATAAACAAATATTAAGACTTCTAAGTCTTCGAAGACTTCATAAATATATTAAAATCATTCAATGTGTTATAAATATCATACACTGTGTCCCAGAACTCGCGCCCCAGAGAGCAAGGGCAAATGCCGATAGCAATGCGAAACACATATTCGAAAACTAAAATTGTCTAATTCAAAAGATAAGCGAGTTAAGAATAAAAAACAGTAGCCAATCCTAACAGCGAAATAGAAGATGGTCATAGGTATTGCGTAGGATTTCATTAAGTTGCTAGGATACTTAGAAATGCATTGTTGATACAAAAAAAAATGTGAAAAAACTGGTCCACTTCATTGTGACACTGCTGTCAACCTTTGTAACTGTCACTTGGAAGGTTTAAGCGTAAGACTCGAGCAGATACCGTCATGTTTTCCGTCGCTGATTATAGCGAAATGATAATTATTTATGGAGAATGTGGACGCAACGCCAGAGAGGCAGCACGAGTTTTTTCTCAGCGCTTTCCCGATCGTCCCCTAGACCATAAAGTAATTCTTAGAGCTATCACAAGAATGCGAGAGACCGGTCAAGTTGTTCCGACTCGTAACGAAATTGGTGGTGCTCCTAGAAGAGTTCGAACAGTCGAAAACGAAGAAGCGATACTAAATGCATTTGAGGAAGACGGAACAAAAAGCATAAGAAAAGTTTCACGCGAACTGGATGTTTCGCGTTCTTCAGTTCAACGAGTTATGAAAGAGGATCGCCAACACCCTTTCCATTTCACAAGGGTGCAGCATCTGCAGCCGGAAGATCATCCCGCTAGAGTAGAATTCTGCCGGTGGCTACTTGAGCAAGAAGAACTCGATCCCAATTTCGTCCCCAGAATTATGTTTTCGGATGAGTCTCTTTTTGGCAGGCAAGGATGCTTCAATGCCCATAATTTGCACGTATGGTCAAATGTAAATCCGCATGCTATTTTCGAACGGGGGTTTCAAAATCGATTTTCGGTTAATTTGTGGGCTGGTTTATTAGGAAATCGCGTAGTATGTCAACAAATAATTAATTTCTTCTTAAATTCTAATTTGACCATTACCTTCTAGGTTGGACCTTTTGAATTTCCTGCACGTTTAACAGGCCAAATTTACGCAGAGTTTTTAAATACGGAACTGCCAAATTTATTAGACCCCGTGCCACTGATTTTTCGGATCAACGACTATTTCCAGTACGATGGGGCACCACCACATTTTAGCCGCGAAGTTCGGGAAATCTTGAACCAACAGTATCCTGGCCGATGGATTGGACGAGGTGGTCCACGAAATTGGCCTGCTCGATCACCGGATTTAAATTCTTTAGATTTTTTTCTTTGGGGGCACGTCAAAAACATTGTATATCGTGTACCTATTGAGACCGAGGAGCAGCTCAGGAACCGAATCCAAGATGCTTTTGCGGCGGTTACTCCTCAAATGGTCACGGACTCTAAATCGAGCCTTTTGAGAAGAGCACGGTTGTGTTTAGAAATGAATGGTGGACATTTTGAGCATTTAATTTAATTTGTAATACCTTTTCCGACCAATTTTTGTTCCTATTAAAACCTCAATTGTCCGTAAATACATTTGACTTTTCAGGAAATACTGTCACATTGACATTACAGTGGACCAAAGCATTTTTGGAAGTTTTACAAATAACAATGTTCTACCGTCTCCTAGCATTATTTACAGTTCCTACGTTTTACCTACGCGAGAGCTCTCGGCATTGGCTACAGCTTTTTCATTCTCGTTCGAATACAGTTTAACTTAGACAATTTTTGTTTCCGAATTTGCCATCTTCATTGCTGTAGACACGTCCGCTTATTCTCTGGGGCGCGAGTTTTGGGACACCCTGTATAGGTAGTTATTTAGTAATTATAAAAATATGTACCTACTTATTTATACCAATTTAATTTATAATAAGTCAGTTGTTTAAAATTATAATTAATTAACTTAATTTACCGTTCCTGTTATTTTTACTGTTTTATTCTTACTCGTACTCGTAGCCGCCCGTTTGCTTATAACCAAAGTAAAATTTACGATTACCGGGTAATCAATGAATTCTAAGTAACGAATTAGTTTCGGGTATCGAACCAGCATCGGGTAGCAAACGAGTACGGGTATCTAGTACCGACTAATGTAACGAATACCGACTACCTAAAAGTAACGAAAGTTCCCGTCAATAGTATCGAGTATGGAACGGATACGGATACCAAGTAACGAATACTGAAGGAACGAGTAGTACCGAATACTTAAAAGTAACGAAACTTCCCATCACTAGTGTATATGTATAGTGGCATGCATTTTATGAAGTTGCAGTTTCTTTAGGTAATTTAATGGAGGACTGGGACTGGAACTATAAAATGCATGCTACTATACTTTTGAATTGCGATGCTTAAAAGTAAAATGCCTGTGCATGTTTCATCTGATTTGTTTTGATTAAAAGGTTTTTTTTTTACTTAAATCTACAATATGTCGCATGGAATTAAAATAATTATAATTCTTTTGGACTGATAACCATAAGGTATAAATGTTACATACTTTTGGCAACGGGAGGAGCAGTAAGGGAGTCCGTGACCTTGCATACACTTGGCTGTTCAAGTTTCTTTAGCAAAGCTTGCTGTCGCTCACTAAAGCCCGTCTAAAAGCAGAAATTTCCATACGTTTCAAGGAAAGACCATTTACTTGTTGACTTACCAGGGGTTCCGGCTGTTCGATTTTCTTTTCAAATTTTTCAAGCAATTTTTTGTGCGGTATGTGGAAAGGGATCACATTAGGCTTTCTGAAAGCAATGTACACTTTGTTTAAATTTATTTAACCGTGCTTTACATAATTTGGTATATTTAAATAAATGTTTTTTCAGAAGCATGAATTTAAGGAATGTTTCATATGTTTGTTAAATGGATCTTTTTACGCACGTCATTGAAATTTATCCGTATGAAACAAATCAATACTTTTTATCAAATGATGTACTGTTTAAATAGTAATTGTAAAAAAGGTTATGAAACCGTTGCGTTTGCGAATTTAAACATTTTCCTGGCATTTTATCAAACAAAATTTTCTAATTATTGTATTCTAAATGTTTTTAAATAGAGATATATTAAAACTAAATGAGTTTGTAAGGTAAAATTAAATTTGAAAGAAGGCAAAACATCAAATTAAGCAAATGTCAGATTTACATTTGACAGAACTTGATTACCGCAGTATTTTATAATCTTTCCTTATCTGCCATTTGTAAACCATATGTTTTACTTTAAAGACATTCGCATAAAGGCGTTCCTTTTTCAATCCGAACGATTGATGTAGATAGCTACACATATAAACTGTTTTTACTAGTGTCGTTTGATAATGACGTGCGTAAAAAGATCCATTTAACAAACTGTATATATTTTTTATTAATAATTAAATTAATCAAGATGACCCAGTATACATGGTAAAATTTAAAATTCTTGTCCTTATAATCTTATTAACAGTGCCTAATTTACAAGAAATAAAATCAAGTAGCTTATAACAAAAAACAAACAAAAAATGTTTATGCCCTTGATGTAATCCCAAGAATAAAAATTAGCTGTACAAGATGTCAATAGATTTCCCCCACACATAATAAGGTAACTTCTCAGACAAAACTTTTTACAAGCAAAACTCACCGTTTATATTTTTCAGGGGGTTGACAGAAGGCATTGGCCACGGTTTTGGCCTTCAGTTCTTTTGATAGTTCTTTGTCCCTCTGCTGCAGAAGATCCGAGGAACTGGTCGGTTTCTGGTCCATTTCTGTAATGTGTGAATTGTGTGCTTCCAGTTAAATCAGACTGAAAAAATCAGCAAGTCAATTTATTTACGTTGTTTACGTCGTTAAGGAAATGTTTTGTCAATGTCCATGATGGTTTGATTTTACGTACTGCAGGCTGCAGTATGTGAATCATTGCAACGTATTAATAATTAATAAATGTTTCATTAATAGTAATTTTTGGTCCTCCGGCCAGAAACATTGACGTTGCATTCGTCAAAATCGTCCGGAAACAGCCCTATTGACGTACTAGGCAATTAGGCCATCAAAAAAATTACCAGAATAATGTTGGCAATATTGGTAATCCGTTTACAACGGTTGATATATGACAACAAGGCGTTTGATGTTGTATATAGCAAATATTAGGTGTATTGAATAATTTCTTTAAATTTGGAGTTAAGTTTAGCTGAAAACTTATACAGGGATTTTTTCTTTTCAGTATACATAGTACCTATGTATACTTTTATAAAAAACAGGTCAACGCATTGCTTTACTGTAATCGTTGCAGCCTAGAAACATCAGCTGTGTTAACTTTGATTTTAAGCTTTATTTTTTGGAAACGTCTAATTATTATTGACAAACTGACAGATATCAGTTTAGACCAATTTCTTCAATTTAATGTAGGTAAAAGTGATTTTCAAAATGTATAGCAAAGACGAGAAAATAGAAGTATTAATGTGGTACCAGAATAGGAATAGCTTAAGAACTGTTAGAGACTTATTTTCTACAAAATATCCAGAAAGGCCTATTCCTTGTATTAGAACTATTCAAACCATTATTAAGAAATTTAAATCAGAGTTAATAGTTAATACTAGGCTTATCGGTCCATATTTTATCGATAGGAACCTTACTTTAAACAAATTTTTAGAGCTATTAAGAAACAGAATCATTCCGGAAATTGAAAATTTGGCCATCGATGAGCCATGGTTTCAAATGGACGGAGCCCCTCCACATTCCACAAATGCTGTTAGAAACTTTCTAAACGTTAGATTTCCAGAACGATGGATAGGAAGGTACGGCCCCATACTCTGGGCACCGCGTTCTGTAGACTTATCGCCTAACGATTTCTTTTTCTGGGGCTATCTGAAGTCAAAAATTTACAACAATATTCAATGCAAAATTTAAACGAATTAAAAGAAAGGATAAGTAGAAAATGCAATGAGTTGAACCCTGATTTTCTCAGAAATACTGTGCGTGCTTTTCAAGATCATTTAGCTTACTGTTTGCAAGTAGAAGGTGGACCTTAATAACAAAACAAAGACATGTAGTAAGTAGAGGTTAGCTGCATTTGTGGCACTTTTAGGAAATCTTGCACCAAACAAAAAATATTTTTAACAAGAAAATGGACTTAACACAAAAATACCAAAAATGGAGCTAACCGCTTCTTGTTGTTGCAGGTCCTTCATTCCTTTCTTCCGTCTTTACTGTACATATCGGTTTCAAGAAAAAGTCTTGATTCAAAAAATTAAAAATTAATTGCTACTAATTTGACATTAACTGACATTCATAACTTGATTTTTCACAGCTGACTATTCTTACCAAAAATTACACAACGCGTTGACTCGTTTTTTTTTTAAGTATACATAGGGGATATGTATACAAAAAAGAAAAAATCCCTGGATATTCCAGAGTGTTGGTCCTAACACGGATCCCTGTGGCACTCCGCACGTAAGGCTTATGTATATATAATACGTTGTAGCTTGTTTTATCAAACGTGAGTATGACATGCAAAGAGAAATTTCTTCATACGCTAATAAGTAAGCAGCGGAACAAGCGTTTAGAGCCTGTGACATGCAGGTCAGCAACAGCCAATTAGGTTTAAAACGAAACGCGGGAAAATTAAATTATTTATAACCATTAGCCAAATTACTTTCAGTGGTGTAGTTTTATTAGTTGCTTGTCCAGCCTAGAGGTAAACAAGTTATTTATGAATAAGCAAGCATTGTGTAAAATAAGTCCTTTAAGAACAGAAATTAATTTTTTTTTAATTGTTTTTAGTTTACATTTTTACATAACGGAAAGCTTAGCGCCAGGAAAATACAATAAAAGAAGTAAATAGTGGCAAGCTGGCAAGGAAAAGTAACTGTCGACGTACGTTTCGGTCTTATTAGACCTCATCAGGACAGTATAACCAAGGTGTAAGGTGTTGACATTTGGAGATAGAAAACAACAAATGAAGCAACAGACCAGGAGACCGAATGCACATTTGCTACAACCACTGAGAAGACCCGCATTTTGAGGGCAACATCACAGTATAGCAACGGAGGCAAACAAAGTCAACCTGCATTACTTCAAGAAAAAGCCGGGATATAAATAACGGAAAGGTTAGCGCCAGGAAAATACAATAAAAGAAGTAAATAGCGGCAAGCTGGCAAGGAAAAGTAACTGTCGACGTACGTTACGGTCTTATTAGACCTCATCAGGACAGTATAACCAAGGTGTAAGGTGTTGACACTTGGAGATAGAAAACAACAAATGAAGCAACAGACCAGGAGACCGAATGCACATTTGCTGCAACCACTGAGAAGACCCGCATATACTGTGATGTTGCCCTCGAAATGCGGGTCTTCTCAGTGGTTGCAGCAAATGTGCATTCGGTCTCCTGGTCTGTTGCTTCATTTGTTGTTTTCTATCTCCAAGTGTCAACACCTTACACCTTGGTTATACTGTCCTGATGAGGTCTAATAAGACCGTAACGTACGTCGACAGTTACTTTTCCTTGCCAGCTTGCCGCTATTTACTTCTTTTATTTTATTTTTACATTTTTACTTGATTCACTGTACCTAAGGTAACAATGAAAAGGAATTTAATATAAAACAAAAATGTCAAATAAAATGGAATTCTGTATTCTAAATTATTTAATTCACTGTCAGTATTATTAAAAGGTATTTAATTAAAATGGAATTCTGTTTTAAATTGCGCAAAATTTTACTGTAACAAATAAAGATAAAGAAATCTTCGATTGCTTTTCTGCAACCGGTTTAACGATGCTTTCAGAATAAAAATTTTTTTTTTCTTTTGTAGAAAACAGTCGCCGTGGGCAAATTCTCTTATTCGGTAGCATTATGGACATCGACTGATTCAATATATTGCTCATCTTAAAACTGCTATTGATTAATTCTGCTGAAGACTTTACAGTTTCTAAACTGGCTTTCATTGATTTAAAATGATTTTGTGCTATTTTTAGTTCTTCAGTTGATTGTATTTCGTTTATTTATACTCGCTTTTAAACGAAAGTATTACAAAAAATTTATTTTCTTAAAACATCCACTTCATCTGGAAATTCAACATCCACTTCATTTGTAATCTTATTAGTTATTAACTTCTGCTATCTCGTGTTTTACATTTTAAAGTTAACCATTTTTTACAGAAAAATTTCAAACTTGTTAATGTTGTTAAAATTTGATGTGTAAACTACTAGAAGAAGCTAATAAATAAAAATTAACGAAGGCTCAGCAAAAGGAAAAGATTAATTTATTTTGGACCAAATTTTAAACAAGAAATTCATTCCCAACGGTCAATATGCAACTGTAAAATTTATTTTGCTCACTTACCTCAAACTTTTGCATAAAGAATATGTTTTAAATATATATACATTTAAATATATATACATACATTTAAATTCATTTTGATTTTAATTCATTTTGAACTGTTACTATGACACAAATTAGAAATTAAAAGAACTCTTAGGCTATATCATTGATTATAAGAGTATATTAAGATACCCAGCCTTACGCCTTTAAGCGTGACCGCCGATACAAGAGAGATATAGATGGCGCTGACGGTATTTTACAATTGAGGGATAGATGGCGTGAAACTTTAGCTAAAATGTGGCGATCTGTAATCTCTCTTGAAAATGGAACTTGTACAAGAGGTAAGCGGCTAAAAGCTCCAAACGATTGTGGGACCTGCGCAGACGGCTTTTTAAAAATTTATTACTTATTATTATTATTATTATTATATTATTATTACAATTGAATTAGAAGACTTAAAACGTCGAGTTTAAAATACCGAATAATAATGATTTTATTATTTATTGTGAACCAATTTTTTATTTTTATCAGATTACAATTAATTCTAATAATACAATAGACGTATAAAATTAAAATTTTTAAATCTATGAATTACATACATACATAGGCACATACCGGTTGTCCACTTGACAATGAGACATAAACAGTGGCGTAGGTGACCAAGGGCCCCGGTGCAAAAAGAAATCTGGGCTCCTAACCAAATAATTTTTTAAGGTTTTTACACGTATCTACTATCTAGAAAAATAAGTAAAATTGTGACAATTTTTGAACAATTTTTCGTGATTTTTACATGCAACTACACTGCTCAACATTTGAACTGGTACACTTATATAACATGCGGTAAAAGTAAACAATCCATCTTAGGCGTTTGGCATGACTTCCTAAATGATCAGGGCTGTGTTTCGGAATGCAAACAAATGCTTATCGAATGATATTTGCGATTCAATTGTTGTTTGTTGTTATTATCTGTCATAAGTGCAGTTACTGAGCTCGCGGACGCTTATACTTTTATCAAGTTTTAAGAGAATTTTTGCGAATTTCTCGAGTAAGTTTTAATTCAGAGTGATTGACTGCATTTTAGAGATGCCATTAAGGCGTTTAAGTATTGAAGAGATGAGCCAAGCTATAGGAATGCTTATGACTGGTGCATCACTGTTGCTGCCCATTTCAATGTGAGCCACAATGTGATCAGAAGAGTTCGAATGCGTTTTAATGATACTGGATCTGTCCAACATAGGCACGGCGGAGGGCGAAATCGCAGTACAACAGTCAGGGAGGACCGTTTTATTACGGTTCAGTGTCGAAGGAATAGATTTTCTACTGCAAGAACACTCCAAATTCAGTTATTGAATGCAACAGGTACTCAAGTATCCACTCAAACAGTAAGAAGAAGGCTCCATGCGGTAAATTTAAGGTCCAGATCTTCTAAAAAATGTCCATTGTTGACCAGAGCCCACAAAAGAAGAAGGCTAGAGTGGGCACACCAACATGCAAATTGGAATGTTGAAGATTGGGGTCGTTGTTTATTCAGTGACGAGACCAGAGTGCGGCTCCATAGTTCAGATGGAAGAGTGAGAGTTTGGAGAAACAGAGGAGAACGCTATATTGAGAACCACGTGACTTATCATCAAGCTTATGGAGGTGGTTCAATTACCGTTTGGGGAGGTATTTCTGCGACTCGTCGTACTGAATTGGTTATGCTTGGAAATGCTACAATGAATAGTGTCGGATACCTTAATGAGGTATTACAACCTGTAGTGTTGCCATTTGCCAATGAAATAGGCGATGGTTTCGTGTTTGTTGATGATAACGCGCGTCCTCATAGAACAAGGCAAATCAGTGCATTTTTTGAAGAGAACAATATTACGCACATGGATTGGCCAGCGAACTCTCCAGATCTTAATCCCATAGAGAACGTATGGGATTACCTGAAAAGGTTGATAAGGTCACGAGGAGTGGATCCAAACAATCACCATCAGCTCCGAACTGCCGTTTTGGAAGAATGGCCAAATATTCCTCAGCATTACATTCGGTATTTGATTTCCAGCATGTCAAGACGTTGCCAAGAGGTCATAAGAGCTAGAGGAGGTCCCACGCATTATTAATCTCTAAGTGTTTGGTTATCATTTCTTTCCAGAGCAAACTTTTCTATAATACTAAAATAAAGATTTTGTTATTTTTCTATTAAAATATTTGAAATTCGTTATGTAAGTTTTATTCTTTTAATTCTTCGCCCTAAAAGTGTTTCCCAGAACCATATACTATCAATTAAGCAAGAAGGTGTTGCTCAAAAAGTAGTAAATTGTTATTTATATATGTTCTGGTAAGTGTACCAGTTCAAATGTTGAGCAGTGTAGAAAAATGAACAAAAATTATGACTCTTTTTGTACATTTGTTTGTGGTTTTTACACGCATCTAGAAAAGCGAACACAAATTATAACATTGTATCACAAACTCTTTTAAACGGACACTAAATGGCGCATAAACACTTAACGTTTCGCAGTCGTTGGACAGCTTCGTCAGAAGTGAAAAATATTTTTCACTTCTGACAAACAGCTTCGTTTTTTTTTTTTTTTTCATTGAATGCGAAAATTAATTAATCGTAGTTTACTCGTTCGAAATTCCCGCTTTAAGTGTACGTCAAAATGGCGGATTTCATTTTACCACATTGGCGCAGGTTGAAGCGCATTCTCCCTACCTCTAATTCTCTGGCGGAGCAGCGGACAGTTGTCTTGAGGGGAAAGGGGAGGCGCGGAATTCGGAAATTTCTAGATTTCTCGACAGTCTTTTCCCGGGATCAAATTTCCCGGGAAATCGAGATCGAGAATTCCCGGGTCCCCTAATTCCAGTGTATCTTCTCAATTAAACATAAAAAGATTAACTTACTATAATAATTATAAGATAAGATAACATCGCTTGACCAGCCAGCTTTGACTTTTTCATTACACATTCAGTTGGTATCCACAAGATGGTAATGACTAATGAAATCAAACAAGGATTTGTTTTTGTAAGTATTGTAAGTAACTTACCTTTATTTTTACTAAATTTACTAAACATAAAGCGTTTAAATTTTTTTCTTTAATCCGTCATTTTGCTGGTCATGCAACATTACTTATCATTATAGCACCTTTAATTAGCTTTGAGAATGTACCATCGTAATCAGAAAAACCGACTACACTTGAAATTTTAGTCAATTGAAGCGTGCTTTAAAATGAACTTCTGTCATTTTGACAGTAATATTATTTTGACAAATCAAATAAAAATGTCCCAATTAAAAGCAATTCAGAAAGCAATAATTCGAACGCGACTGCAAGACAAAATCAGTATTCGAGCAATTGCAACTGAATTTGCTGTTAGTATTAGTAATTATAGAGAATATTTATATCTTTGGAATCGAATGAGATGGATGAGATTTTATAGCTTGACAAATACATGACAAATGGTGTCAAAACTAATGTTACACAACTAAATTTTTTGAAAATGGAAGTGTCGATTTCACTTCGCATGTAGTCGATTTTTATGATCACGATGGTATCTCATTTCTATTATTTTTAAGATTATTAAGACTTTAATTAGTATACCTACTAATGAACGTGTTTGCACTTTATTGTTCTAAGCTAACCCTAATAATGTATTTTACAGTTTCACAGCACATTATTTAAAGAGATCGCGAAAAATCGCCTCAATCTCAGAAGCAAGGGGCAAATTCTCTAATTTGAGCCGCTCAAGATCCTGCCCTAGTGAGCGCCCCGTCGCGGGTGCCGACAGTCGTTCAACCCCTGGGTCCCGGAAGATCTTGGCTGAGGTGACCCCGAACGATCACCTTCCACTACTGGCATCGGGATCGGCACTTCCGCCCGTGGACGGCCACCTCCTGCTAGGGATGCTCAAAACAGTTAAACGAATCGATTCAATTGAATCGATTGTGTGGAATCGATTCAGATTAATCGATTCAATTTAAACACGTAGAATCGATTCGATTCAATACATATATTACCAATTTCTATTCTTGAAATTAAAACTTATGTCGCAGCATCATATTTTATGATTCCACTGCAGTGTTTACAACGAACACATTTGCTGTCACTTGTTTTAGGAGGCATTGTTCTGCACTCAGTAGTGATGGGTCGTGATTTTGGTACGTTATTTCTGTCACGTTCCGGAACGGTCCGTGAGCCAACAAACGACGTTACTTGAAATGTGAAGCAACACGCTGCGCACAGCGCGACGTACCGAAATGGCACTCGTGATCACAACGGAAATTCATTACACAATACACCATGCCATTTATTGAAAAAAGGCCAAAGTGGGCCATGAAATGTGCAAAATGCAAACTTACGTCTTCGATAAGATTACTTTTAAAACAAACGTCAAAATATGTAATACAACCTGTTCTGATGTCAAAACATCACAATAAATCTTAGAAATGGTGTCTTTTACTTGCAAAACATAATTGCATACTTCTTTTTAAATTTAAACTTTCTAATTAAAACGATTTTTGTTCATTAGAAAGCATTCCGTCACAATTTTAAGAATATTTTAATATTTTTTCCTTGACAAATTTGGAATCTGGAATTTATTTAAGAGAAACGTTTGGAGATTCCAAAGCCAACCCTGACTTGTTTTTAAAAAATCGCGTATCGAATCCGCGCTCGTTGCAGGAATGAATTCCGTTTGGCTCCTACGGCTCTATTCAAGTTTGTGTCAGACTGTCAGAGCTCCGAAGCCTTGTGAAAGTTGTGAAACGGATCCGGAACCGTTTGTTTCAGAGAGAAGGATTTGGTCCGACTCGTTCCACCTTCGGATTCGTTCCGTCGGAACGGGTTCGACCGGACTGACATATCTCTAGATCGAATCACAGTACTCGGAGACGTTCCGAATTCACGTGATTTTGGTACGTGATCTTTAAAGAACGACAACGTGCGGAACGTTCCAACAGCGGAACCGTTTTTCCCATCACTAACACTCACACTCAAATACAAAATACGTATATACCTACTGTTAAAGTATGCAACGCAAATTTTTGCTCGGTAATGGTCAAGAAAATTTCTGTAATATGAAATGTTCGGTTTTATGCCGCGGACTTTCCCTACCCACAATTTTATCATTTTGAGTTATTGGCTGCCAGTAACATATAGATGGCACGGTGATAAAAAATTGGTTGTATGTCCACACCTTTCCGATTCGATTCTTGAATCGATTCACACCAAATTGAATCGATTCGATTCTTACGATGCATCGCATGCAAAGAATCGATTCAACTATAAATCGATTCGATTCTGAACATCCCTACCTCCTGCCGGCCATGTGCGGTTGTGTCTGGTCACTTGAGCCAACCGGTTGCGTCGCCTTGCTGTTGGGCCGCAAATTGAAGAACCCAAAATATTCCCTCCGCAATTTATTAATTTCAACTTGTGCTCTTCCTTTATTAGTTGATATATTTCAAATATTCCGTCTGACATGCCAATAGCAAGCATATCACTTTTCATCACTGACGTGGTAACAACGAAATTATACAGTGTCATTTTTTTCGGGCTTCAAAACTTCGCAAATTGGACTGCCTCTGTTACGGCTGCTCAAAGACTCCAACGATACTCTCCATACCATCTGTAATATAAGGTCCAATGCACATCTTTCCAGTACCCTGTTCGACATTCGTCACACACCATACGAAGTCCAAAGAACACCATACCAGACAATGAAACAACAAATAACCTACAGAAGAAATCCATCAAGCTCCAGGTCAACCGCAAGACTAACCCAATATTTAATTAATCCGATATACATTTCTCCTTTAAGTTTACATCTGCTGCGTCTTCCATAACGAACCTTACCTTGGACAAGATACTTGTTTATATTACCTCTATAGGGTATAATAACTTCATTGATTTTTTTTAAGATAAATTGCCTCACTCATTCCAAATGTAAATAATTTTTTTTTCGAGGGAGGAAAGTGTAACTAGGACGAGAAGACCACCAAAGAATGTGCAGCTAAAAATCAGTCGAGCGAAAACATAAACATAAGAATGACTCATTTGCAATTATGTAACGTATAACTCACCCGCGTTGCATAAGTGCATTCCAATGCAAATATCAAAGCGTATGATTCATTCGTGTGCCGTGTACAAAAATGTCAAGGCAACAATTGACGTAATACCCCGGAAACAAAACCCCTATAAAAAGGCGACAAATCGAACGTTAGCGCATAATTAGAATAAATCTAGTCAGAGTGTCATCTAATCTAATTGTCAGTAAGTGCCCAAAATACAATGTGAGTATTAGTTGTAATTAATTGTTAATAAATGTTTATTATACTGAGCTACGACTCTTATTTCATGTTACTTAAATTATTACCGTAACAATACCAAGCGATACATTTTGCAATAACTTATCGGATCCTACTAAAATTGTGTCTAATATGTCCAACAATTTCAAATTATAACACTTTTTTAATTTTCGTATTTTAAATAGGTGCCATTTTTATCCACACTAAGAATTGTTCATTGGATCTGTCCTGCTTATATTTGGGTTATCGAACATGCACAAACTATTGGCGCAAAAAGTTTTTTAGAAAAACCAATAATAAAAAAATTTCCCATATGGTGCGAACTTTTTGGTGGTCACTGTATACAGGCTGTTACAAATTCAAGGCTCACCATTGGGATCTCGGAAACGGTAAGAGATACGAAGTCGGTTAAATTAGGGCAAATTTGCGTATTTTGGTGCTGAACAATAATCCATTTTGAAAAATCTTCTACGATTTGTAGTTTTTGAAATATTTCCAAAAAACCGAAAAACGTAATTTTCTTTTTTATTTTTTCCTGAAGTTATTATTGCAGCGATCATAATAAAATTAATACGTTCCACAGGCACTTTTTTGAGCTCTTTACGATGACATCATTAGATTTTACTTAAAACGTTTCGTCTCGTTGTGACCATCATCAACTTCATTTTTTCTTATGGGCGCCACATTGGGTATTAATACCATTAAATAGATCTATTTTTTCTGATGCTTTTCCATATATCACACGTCCCACCATTAATAAAGTGAGACAGCTATAAATGTAAGAAATTGTTGAAAATAACAAAGCCAAGAAAAATATGGTATGCAGTGAAGACAAACACAAAAAAAGTTTGATATACCTTCGGAGTTTTATTTCGTATATCACAAAAGCGGATTTTAGTGAAAATTTTAGATCTAAAAATGAATGTTATGAATCCAAGAATGACGTAAATTTAAAAATTTATTGTGCTGTTAACAACAACAATTCAAAAATAACGAGCGAAATTTACTTCCAACAATATCCAGAAAGACAACGACAAAGTAATAGTTGGTTAGATTTGTAATTAAATTATTCATTTTTATTATTGTAAGGTTCTATTAATTTTTATTTTAAAACAAAACACGAAACAGTTAAACAAATTTATTTAGAAACAAACGAATTAACACTAACTTAAACAATAATTTATTTATAAACTTATACGTAATTTATGTTAACAGCCGAGCGAAAGTTTATAACGCGACTTCAATTCTGAACTGTCAAATACTGAATTAATTCGAACTCACCGGCCGCGTGTTTTATAGCCGGGGTTGTTTATCTGGAACATTCGAGCGCGCGACGGAAAGCCTCAGATTGATTTCATCGCTGACGTGATGTCGAATCGTCCGAAGCTTCTCGTCTAAGACGCGTCGGCGATGACGCATCAGACGGGCTGGCACCGCAATCGACACACTGCCCCCTTCTTAAAAACGTTTCGTCTCGGAACGTTCCCCGTGATAGCCTTGAAGGAGAATGTCGAAATCGGCATGCTGGCCCCTTTTTACAACTTCCGGTCTGGAAGAAATAGCAGTCCACGGTTTTCTTACTGTCGACAGCGGCCTGTGGGTGGTGACTGCAGACTAGAACTTCCATTCCTGTTCCGTTGAAGATGACTTCTATCATGCTGCGAACGACCCTCCAATCCAGCCCATCTAGTCCGCAGCCTATCTTGGGAATGGCTAATTTCGTCTCCTTGCCTTCTACCAGCTGTCTCTTCAGGCTCCGTAAAGCTCTCCAAATCCTGCGATAGTCAGGCTTACCGCTTGATGTCTTCTTGGTGACTAAGTAGTACACGTGTCATCTTTGTTCCGCTTCCGTGTGGACGATCTGCAGGCTCTTGCCCACCATGGGGTGCTGTCTTAGGAGTTCCTCGACCTGACCAAATTTCTTCCGAAAGACTTGGGCTATCCCTTGGACATCTTTAGGTCTTCTGCCACACAGTGGGCCAGACTGTACTCTGGTGACACTTGAAAAAGGTCTTGCTGTCTCTCTGTGGTCACTCCGAATCGCGCTTTACTTCCTGTGGCGTGATGAAACATGAAAATTTCGAAGTTTACTTCGGAACCTTGCGTCCGTTGTACTGTCCCTTCATTTTCTTCTCCGTTGTAAGGAGCCATTCGGTTGAAGTGGATAACTTTGGGTTTGCCATGCGGAATCTTCCTGATGCGGTAAATGACATCGTTGATCCGTTTCATCACTTTGTAAGGACCTTCCCAAGATGTCTGCAGTTTTGGCGATAGACCTCGACGTCTTTGAGGATTATAAAGCCAGACCAGCGCTCGAGGTTTGTATCCCCCATTCTGAGCGTTGTTGTCATAATGCTCCTTCATTCGGTCGCTGGCTGTCTGTATGTTGTGACGCACTCGATTGTGAATGTCGTCCATTTTTCTGCGTAGTCCGCTCACGTAGTCTTCGTCGGCAGGGATTTCGCCAGGCTTCACGCCAAATTTCAGATCGCAGGACAGTCTTGGCTCTCGCCCAAATACCACTTTTGCTGGTGTCTCTCGTGTTGTCTCATGAACGGACGAACGGTATGCCAGTAGAAAAAGGGGAATGTACGTGTCCCAGTCTCTCTGACGGAGACTATGATCGGAGACTACCTTGGACAAATGTCGGTTGAGGGTTCTGTTGAATCTTTCCACCATTCCGTCTGACTGCGGGTGAAGTGCAGTGGTTCTAGTTTTCCGGACGCCGAGCAGAGTACACACGTTCTTGAATAAAGCCGATTCAAAGTTCCTTCCTTGATCTGAATGCAGCTCCATGGGCGCGCCATACCGACTGATCCATTCTCGGACAAGGACTTCAGCAATAGTTATCGCTTCTTGGTTTGGTAGGGCGTATGCTTCAACCCACTTGCTAAAGTAGTCCATCACCACGACGATGTACTTATTTCCACTATTCGTTTGTGGAAATGGGCCGGCTACATCTATGGCAATTCTTTCGAAAGGACTTCCCACGTTATACTGTTTCATGGGAGCCTTGCCTCGTCTGTGGGGGCCGTTACTGGCTGCGCAGACTACGTACTTCCTACACCAGTCCTTTACGTCTTCCTTGCAGTGCACCCAGTAGAATCGCTCGCGCACCTTTTCCATAGTCTTCTTGATTCCCAGATGCCCTCCCGAAGTTCCATCGTGAAGTTCCCTCAGAACTTCCGGCACCCTATTCTTGGGGATCAGTAACTGTGTCTTCTGTTCCGTGCCTTCCTGGTTCTCGATGGTTCGTTTCAGAAGACCATGATCCAGCACTATGGAGTCCCACTGCGCCCAGTACGATTTCACGGATGGTGCACACGGTGCTATCTCTTCCCAAGTAGGCCTTGCCTCCCTACTTTTCCCTTCCAGCACCAATTTCAAATCCTGATCGTTCTCCTGGTCTCGTCGCAATTTTTCACCTTGCCATTTGTCGTCTACGACGGCCGTCCTCTCAGTCGTGGCCACTTTCTCCTCCAGCCGACTACAGTCTTCGGCACAAGGTCTTCTCGACAAAGCATCGGCATTTCTGTGGCTAGTTCCGGCCCGATGCTGGATTTCAAAATCGTATTCCTGAAGTCGTTCGATCCATCGTGCGACTTGTCCTTCAGGATTCTTGAATCGGAGGAGCCATTTTAAAGCGGCATGGTCCGTCCTCAAGAGAAAGTGTCTGCCATATAAGTACTTGTAGAAATGTTCTATGGACTTTACCACGGCTAGCAATTCCCTTCTAGTGACGCAATAATTTCGTTCCGGCTTTGACAGGACTTTACTGAAGTCAATCACCTTCTCTTGCCCTTCTTGTATCTGTGACAGTACGCCACCGATACCAACATTGCTAGCGTCAGTGTCCACGATGAACTTGCCTTCTGGGAGAGGGTAACTTAGAATAGGAGCACTTATCAAGTATTGTTTTAGTTGTTCAAAACTAATTTGGCAATGTTGGTCCCATTCAAACGGACGACCTTCTTCGGTGAGTTTTGTCAACGGCTTAGCGATGTCCGCAAATCCGGGAACATAGCGACGATAGTAAGTGCATAGGCCTAGGAAACTCCTTATCTGGTGTTTATTCTTGGGAGTTGGCCAGTCCTTCACGACCTGAATCTTCACTGGGTCCACGGCGATTCCATTCCCATTAACAATATGGCCTAGATAATTCACTTCCTTCTGGAACAGGTGGCACTTCTTGAGACTAAGCTTTAGTCCAGCTCCGCGAAGCCGCTGGCACACTCCTTCCAGGTTCTTCAGATGGTCGTCGAAAGTTTTCCCCACCACAATTATGTCGTCCAGGTATACCATGCACGTTGTCCAGGACAGACCCTTCAGAACCGTCTCCATCAGCCTCTCGAATGTCGCTGGGGCATTACATAAGCCGAACGGCATCACCGTGAATTGCCATAGACCCATACCAAGGGAAAACGCCGTTTTTTCTCGATCTTCGGGCACTAGTTCCACTTGCCAATAACCACTCTTTAGATCCAAGGTTGAGAAGATCTTTGAACCGGCTAGGGTGTCCAGGGTGTCATCAATCCGTGGCAGAGGACAGCTGTCCTTTTTGGTAACGTTGTTGAGCAATCGATAGTCTACGCAGAACCGTGTGGATCCATCCTTTTTCTTCACAAGCACTACCGGTGACGCCCCTGGGCTTCTCGATGGCTCAATTACATTGTCTTTTCCATCTCACGAATAATGCGTTCTGCTTCCTCACGCTTCGCCAATGGTAGCCTCCTTGGCCTTTCTTCCCCGGTCTCTATCTTGTGTTTGACTATGTCGGTTCTTCCCTTAGGTCCATTTTCTACCTCGAACACATCTTGATACTGACAGATCAGGTTCTTCGCTTTTGTCTTCTGTTCTGGAGTCTGGAGTTCCTGGGCCGTCGACATGACCATTTCCAACAACTTCTTCGGGACCTTCGTCTCTTGTTGTACGTTTGCTTCTATTTGGCGGGAGATGGAGGACACCATGGTACAGCTTCCCAAGATCGTACCTTTCTTGATGTTGACAGGGAAACAGTTCACATTCATTAGGCGGACTGGTATTTCCTTCTTTGCTGTCAACAACATTTTTCCAACGAGGACTCCTTTTCCAATCTTCTGATCGTCAGTGTTAGGTTCAACCATAATGACTTGCCCATCTTGGAAAGCGCTATTCAGGTATGCATCGATCATAACCTCGGTTCTGCTAGGCAATACGACATCTTCTGCGAGAACAACTCGAGAGGCCACGTCCTCTCGTTGATGTAGAACCAACTCCTCGTTGTTAACCGCCATCACACCACGCTTCAGATCCAATTGGAACCCATGAGCACACATGACGTCCATGCCCAGAATCGCTTCGTCCTCTATTTCTGCTACCAGCGCACGATGTTTGATGGGGGTCGATCCAATGGTAATGGTCACCTCTACTTCACCATGGACAGTCGCCGATGTTCCCGTTGCTGTCCTCAGTCTCCATTTAGTCGGCTCAGTGCGTTTTGATGACTTGATAACGTCGGGCCTCAAGATAGTCTTCGTCGCACCCGTATCCAATAACATGGTGTGAGGGATGTCATCAATGGTGGCATCCACGAAGACACTGCTGGTTAATCGCGGCAGGGCTATTACTTTTGTGGCTTTTGTCTTTGGGGGCCTTTGAATACGGGTCGACGTTTGCCCCTTTGCACCGACCCGGCTTAGTTTCCCTGTGGCTTCCTTCGTGGAGGATCTTGCCTGGCCTTGGGACACCGCCTGCGAACATGTCTCTCTTCTTGGCAGTTCCAACACACCAGCGGATTCTTCCGCCTCAGGACTTGTTCCACAATGCGGCAAATATCCTCCTCTGTGGTATTATCCTTGGGCCGCTCCTCTGTGGTATTATCCTTGGGCCGCTCCTCTGCAGCAGATCGCACCTTGACGCTGGCGGGTTCCTCTTCTTGGGAGTCCATGGCAGCTCGTACCTTAACATGTTCTCTCGAGACTCGCTTCGCCGCCTCGTATTCCAAGGCGTAGGCCAATGCGTTCTTGGATGTCTTAGGGTGGGCCATTCTCAATGCCTGCTGGTTGTCCGGGTCACGGATTCCATCTACGAAGGTCTGCATCGTCAAACATTGCAGGAATTCATCAGGCGCTGTAGGATATGCCAACCGGGCTAGGCGCGCTACATCAGCCTCGAATTCCTGAAGACTCTCTCCGGATTTCTGGCAACGGTTTCTTAGCTGCGCATGGTACACGTCTGTCAGATGCGCCTGGCCATAACGCATCTCCAGCCTGTTCACCAGTTTGTGGAAATCTTCTTGTTCCTCTGCCGGCATCATTTGTAGCACATCGCTAGCGTCCCCCCTCAAGGCCACAATTAACGAAGTGGCTTTTTCACTGGCCGTCCATCCATTCGCTTTTGCTGCAGCTTTAAACTGTTTGAAGTAGTTAGGCCAAGAAGACTTCCCATCGAACGTCGGTGGTTTTATTTTCAATTTAGAAGTTTCCGCTGGTCCTACCACAGTTTGGGCCTCATTATTTTCTGGCATTCCTGCTGGTGACGGATCCCCGAACATTCGTAACCCTGCCATGATTTGCTCAAGATTCTTAATTTTGTTATCCTGCTGGAATAGTATTTCTTCCACATTTTCCTGCAGATTCCTTGTTTCTTCTGATATTTTTACTACTAATTTATCTTCGAGCCCTTTTGATTGCTCTAGAAATTCATACTTTAAGTTTCCAGACTGTTCTCGAAGTTTCTCGTCTAAATTTATAGAGTGTTCCAGCAATTTAGTTTGCAGTTCATCTTTGAAATTTCCGGATTGTTCTCGAAACTTCCCGTCTAAGTTTCTAGATTGTTCCAGCAATTTAATTTGCAGTTCGTCTTTGAAATTTCCAGATTGTTCTCGAAGCTTCTGGTCTAAATTTCTAGATTGTTCTAGCAATTTAGTTTGCAGTTCGTCTTTGAAATTTCCAGATTGTTCTCGAAACTTCTCGTCTAAACTTCTGGATTGTTCCAGCAATTCATCTTTAAAATTTCCAGATTGTTCCCGAAATTTCTCGTCTAAACTTCTGGATTGTTCCAGCAATTCATCTTTGAATATCTTACTTAAATCTGCAGGACCGCCCGAGATTTCAAAAAGAAAGGCTTCTGGACCCTCTCCTGCTTCTAGTAGCGCTTGGTGTAGTCTCTCTTGCAAAATCGATTTCTTTCCGGAGATTTCCAATTCGCGCTCTTCTAATTCGGCTTTTAATTCGGTCACTTTTAACTCTTTTAACAACACTTTCCTTGAAGCCATTGTTTTTTTTTGACACTGCACTTTGTTTAATAACTTGTTTAATTTCAATTTAATTTTAATTGCTTATTTATTTTCACGAACCTCACAAGTGGCACCAATGTAACGATTTTCAAGGTTCTATTAATTTTTATTTTAAAACAAAACACGAAACAGTTAAACAAATTTATTTAGAAACAAACGAATTAACACTAACTTAAACAATAATTTATTTATAAACTTATACGTAATTTATGTTAACAGCCGAGCGAAAGTTTATAACGCGACTTCAATTCTGAACTGTCAAATACTGTATTAATTCGAACTCACCGGCCGCGTGTTTTATAGCCGGGGTTGTTTATCTGGAACATTCGAGCGCGCGACGGAAAGTCTCAGATTGATTTCATCGCTGACGTGATGTCGAATCGTCCGAAGCTTCTCGTCTAAGACGCGTCGGCGATGACGCATCAGACGGGCTGGCACCGCAATCGTCACATTATTAAAGTAAGAAAATATTAAATTATGTATGTCTTTAGAAAACTCGTATCTTAAAAGATATTACTGCTCGAGGAAATATTCTTTCTTGTGGTATCATAATTTTATACATTTTATAAATAACTATTAATTACCTCTTCTAATAATTCTTCATTCTCATCATCATTAACGCGAACTGGATGCAGCCTTCGAAATTTATGATAAGATCCAAAAAAGGCAATGTTTCTATCTAACTTGATAAACATTGTTCTTTGTGAATGGCGTCTTTCTGGTTATTGTTGAAAGTAAATTTCTTCTTGCTGTTACTAAATTGTTGTTGTTAGCACAATACATTTTTAAATTTACAAGAATGAGTTTTTTAAAGACATAATTTTTTGTGATAGTTTCTCGCTTTAATAATAAAAATGTACAATTAACTACTGCTTCATTGTCGTTTTTCTGGATATTGTTGGAAGTAAATTTCTCTTGCTATTATTAAATTGTTGTTGTTAGCACAATACATTTTAAAAATTTACGTCTTTTCTGGATTCGCTTTATTCATTTTTATATCTAAAATTTTTACAAAAATCTGCTTTTGTGATAAACGAAATAAAACTCCGAAGCTATATCAAACTTTTTTCTTTTTGTCTTCACAGCATACCATATTTTTCTTTGCTTTGTTATTTTCAACAATTTCTTGCATTTATAGCTGTTTCAGATTATTAAATCTGGATGTGTGATACGTGGAAAGGCATCAGAAAAAATAGATCTATTTAATGGTATTAAAACCCAATGTGTCGCCCATAAGAAAAAATGAAGTTGAAAACTACAAATCGTACAAGATTTTTCAAAACGGATTATTGTTTAGCACCAAAATACGCAACTTTGCCCTAATTTAACCGACTTCGTATCTCTTACCGTTTCCGAGATCCTAATGGTGAGCCTCGAATTTGTAACGGCCTGTATAGCAGCCATGTAAAAACCTTTAGTTCATTAGCTGCTTTCGATTATGCGTGCTGGAGTGCATCGGAGTAACTCCGGGCTTCTCAGACAATGAAAATCTGTGAAAATTGAACATACCCGAGCAGCCTGGGGTGCCCTGGAGTACTTCAGTGCATATAATCGAAAGCAGCTATTATGTTAAGGCAATAAAAAGATATTACAGTTTTTAGTTGCGTTTCTCTGGTGTTCCCCTAATTTTAATACCTAAAGATAAAAAATGTAAAATTTGGTGATAATTGTAAGGAGAATCCATATAAACGATTTCATTGTTATGAATATATTTTGTAACAACAGTAACCATAAAATAAGTACCTACTTACATTACATAAACTGGGTCGAAATTGAAAGAATGAATTAAATAAGAGGGAAAATACTCAATAAAACCGGGTTAATAACGATGGGTATTAAAAGCAATGCAAATATGTAAAGATCACCACAAAATATACTTAAAAATCAATTATATTTGAGTTTACAATAAAAATTTAAGGTTCCTTAATTAAAAAAAAAAATTGTGAACTACGGCAAAGTTTTGATTCCAAAATCATCATCCTTGGTCATTGCTTCGTCATCAGTACAAAAAGGCATTCATCGGATTTTAAGACGTAGCTGTTTTAGTAACTGATTGTTCGGTTGTCGTTGATTGAGCATCAGTTTCGCTAATAGCCAACCAAGGAAGTTTTTTCTGCAGTTCAATTCTGAAAACATAGAATTTTAAGCTCCCAGTCTAAAACCTATTCATTTTTATACTTTCCCTGATGTTTCAAAATTTTTTAGTAATAAATTGCATGGGGTGAAATTTTTTTTCCACTTTTTTGGTACTTTTGGCAACATGAGTTTAGCTAAAGAAATTTCTGTAGTTCTAATATTATAAACATTTAGCATTTTAATCTAAACAAAGAATTTTCTACGGGGATATTTTCAACGCACGTGGGTCGCCGAGTGGCTCAGCGGTAAACCTAGCCAACTTTGCAAGTCGTGTCGCTCGGTCGCGTAGGTTCGAATCCTACCTTGGCCATGATTGTTTCTGCTGTGTAATGACTGAGACCCAGCTACAAAATTCTTAGTAAATTTTCTGGAATGGTATTTGATAAGCGGTAAAGCAAGCAAGTTAGAGGATGTAATGCCTGCTATTTACAAATTTACATCATCATCTGAGAATGTTTGGTTAAACACAACAGAACACCTACAGCCAGGAACTTCAATGACAAATACAGGCCAATTTGAAACAGCGACCTTTTCTCAATGTTGCCACTTCTAAGAAAATAAAATCTAATTCAAATTGGTTACGTGTGTTGAAATCATTGTATAAAGAGTGCATTCTTTGTTAAAAAAAAATAGTTTTCACCTATATCTTGGATGACTTATTGCATACACGTAAGGATCTAAACAGGCCACCAATTTACAAGCCAGTGCCGGCACCATTGTTACTCCAGGCGACAAAAGAGTTGCATCCCCAAAAGATCCGATCATTGCCATTACTGCGTAAGGAGTCCAGGAAACCACGTACAAAAAACAAACCGTGATGGCCGCCTTTGCAATTCTTATTTCAACCGATTGCGTCACCTGGCTCTGGTTGCTCCTCAGTGACTCGACGTTCATTTTCTTTGCCTGAAATTCACTGAAGCTTATTTCGTTGTCGAAGCGAATTCTGCGGTGCGGTTACTTGTTCCCTGAGGGCCTTCTCGTGTTCAATCACATGTCCGACTATTTGACTGTAGAAGTAAATGATGAGGGTCATTGGTATGGCATAGGAGAAAGTGAAGATTACAGCGACGAACATGTGATTGTCGAATGTGTCCAGGAAGTAATCGAAGGTACACGCTGTCAAGAAGCCTTCTGAAAGTTTCAAATAAAAAAAATTGACAAGAAAACAGTAACTAACTTAACAGGTTACGGGCCTAGGCTTATACATATACTAGGTATACAACTTAGCTTCTTACCTAAAAGATATATTCCTGTTTAGTTTTATTGATGCCAAAAATTAAAGGTACAAACGTAAGTAACGGATAGGTGGATAATATTCCTAAGCTTTTGTCCAATGCGATACCCTAAATAATAATTTCAAATTCCATAAAATATTTGAATTACCTGGAATGAATCTGCCCCAAATTTCAAGCAACGGCAACACGGCCCACGGAAACGTATAAGCCCAAATGCACATTATCATAACGAGGGCCTTTATTTTTGTTAGTTTGCCTTCCAGTGGGTTAGAAATCGTTGTGTACCTATCGTAGGCAATACAAGCATTAGTCATGCCTGCCCCTATCCCAGACAGAGATCCCACAAAAGCGAAAATCTGGCATCCGATTTTTCCGGCCGCGAAGCCTCTGTTAAATGAGTTGTATATGAAAATCGGAGCTTTCAACATCATTATGAAATCGCAAAAGGCCAAATTCACTATGAACATATTGGAAGGTGTACGCAAGGATTTTGCCCTGCAAAAACCTACTGGTGAATGCCCCTCTGGCGTAAAATATGACTTACACTGAAAATATCCATAAGACCAATCCGTTTCCTACGATCGCAATTACGAAGAACCCAAAGTAAACGATGGCGAGGAGGTAATGTATAGAAGCTTCAGGTTCTGAATAAGTTAACCAGTGTTCTGGGATGTATGCCAGATCAGACGGTGATAAATCCCAACCAAGTAATTTATGGTTTTCATCTTTTGGTAGAACTCTATAAATTAAACATCATAAAAAAAGGAAATGGACTGTCTTCTTCATGCCCATACTATAAATATTAGTTTAGGTCACATTATGATAAATCTAAGGAAAATATTAATAAAATTTGAAATTGGCATGCGAGCGTGTGGAGAGGGGTGTTTATTTGATGCCGATTCTTACCTTGCCTGTGCCCTTAGTCCGACGAAATTAGTCGAATTGAATGCATACATGCCGAATTTATTCTACTCTAACACTGACAATAGTTTTTTTTTCTTTTTATAATGCACGTAATCAAATAAACTTGACCTGGATTAAATTAATTGTATTACCTAACTGGATAATCGAAGATTTTATATCAAAGTTTTATCGCCTGCATTTCAACTGAATTGATTTATTTACATACTCGTTTACATACCTACCTAATTCAATTTTAACGAAACAAAATTTAATTATTAGTAATAATGGTTCTCGAAATTGTAAAAATCTTGCAACGAAACGTCGATTAAAAATGTGACGTAGAAGTTGTTCCAAACTAATTAATTATTACTACAATTTACATATTTTTTTTAATAAAAGAAAAGAAAATTAGGCAATGGGAATTTTTTCAGGTTAAAATTCAAAACGAAATATCTCCCTCTGCTGCAAGAGTGTCATACCCATTCATAACTCAAAACTGCAAAGTTTACCTTGCATGTAAAAACTGCTTCATTTTCTCCATCAAAATTCTAAATTTAAAGCAAAATTGTTTTAATAATCATATCTTCAACTTCTTTAGATTAATATGGCATAATTTATTATGGTATTTTTTATGGAATTTATTTCGTACGGTAGCGGACAATAAAATCCGGGCAAGAATTTGACATGACATGCGTATTTCGACAAATTTGGTAAATCAGGCTTTTATTGAGTTTATATTTCTGTCAAAATAAATAAATAAAATTTAAATTAAACGTCAGAATTACTAGTGACATGCATTAAACGTCAGAAATATTAAAGTGAGGTTTACATTGTGCAAATGACGTGCCCGGATTTTATTGTCCGCTTTTAGTCCAGTCAACGAAGGGGTTGTAGAGGACATGGAGGGGGGGGGGGGAGAATTTTTCTCTTCAGGAATGTGTTGGGGGTAGTTAGGAGGTAAACATACTAAAAGTCCCGACCCCTACCCCTGCCGCTTCAGGGGTAGAGGGGGGAGGAGAAGCTCCCTTTTTTCGGTTTTTCACTTATAACTCGGAAATTGTGCGTCGTACGAAAAAAGTATTCATTACAAAATTAAAGATAATTAAATTTTCTACAAAAATCTCTATCCATTTTCTTCCTATTGTAACGATTTTACGGGTTCTTTTAATTTTTAAACAAAACACGAAAAGTTAATAACTAATTTATTTAAAAGCAAACTAATTAACACTAACTGAAACAATAATTTACTTACAAACTTATATGTAATTTATTTTAACAGCCGAGCGAAAATGTAACACGAACTTTAACGCCGAACTGTCCAACGCTGAATTCCCTTCTCATCCCCGGTCGCGTGCTTTATAAGCCGGGGTTGTTTTTCGCGAACATTCTGGGAGGCGACGGACTGTCTGGTCTAGTTTATTCCGCCGTCAGAATTCTCTAGGCTGTAGCCTAAGGCGCGTCGACTAGACGGCTGTGACGCAATAGACAATCTGACGCCGGCTGGTGTCGACGAATCATTACACTATGTTTCACTAGTTTCCGAGATATTCGCCAGCGAAAATCGATAATTTTCGAAAAAAAATTTTTGCCTCACGTTTTCGTCAATCTTGTCCTTCTAATTCCTCAGCCTAATCTGTAAAACAAAAGGCTGAGGAATTAGAAGGACAAGATTGACGAAAAGCGTAAGGCAAAAAAAGTTTTTCGAAAATTATTGATTTTCGGTGGCGAATATCTCTGAGACTGTAACACATAGGAAGAAAATGAATATAGACATTTTTGAAGGAAATTTAATTATCTTTCATTTTGTAAGAATATTTTTTCGTACGACGCACAGTTTCCGAGTTATAAGCGAAAAACCGAAAAAGGGAGCTTCTCCTCCCCCTCCGCCCCTGAAGCGGCAGGGGTAGGGGTGGGGACTTTTAGTATGTTTACCTCCTAACTACCCCCAACACATTCCTGAAGAGAAAAATTCTCCCCCCCTCCATGTCCTCTACAACCCCCATTTGGGCATTCATTGACTGGACTATTTGTACTACAAATTTGTTTTGGGAGCTGACATTTATCAATAATTTTGAGTTGTGTAACTCTTGCTGCTGATGTGTCCAACTATCAAAGATTACTGAGATATAACCAATTTAATTACTGTATAAACGAATTTACTCTCTTTTAACGTCTCTGGGTAAAACCGTTCCATCTGGCAACACTGGGCGACTGGGTTGCATTCATAAACTATACCTCTGAGAGCACCTTGGGAGTGTAATCGCATCTTTCTCACTCACGATTTTTAACATATTTTGCGTCTTGCTCATCAAGACGGCTCGTGTTTACATTATTTTCATGACAACTTGCGCACTCTAAGCAACCTACTCAAAAGTGGAATATGAAAAGTACGTCCGTTGTCATGGAAATAATGTAAACAAAACACGTTTTGAAACGGATGAGTGAGACGCAAAAATATGTTGAAAATGAGTGAGAAAGACGCAATTACACGCCGAAGACCCTTTCAGAACAGTCAGAGCTATTAAGTTAAGGTTACTGTATCGAGAAGGTAGCGCCAACTTTCTATCTCTTTTAATTTGGGGTTAATCAAATTCGTTCATAAACTCCTTAGCAACAGTAACTTGTTATGTATCTATCCTTTTCCTTCTTTAGCGTTTCATCGCGTCCTTCTTAACCCTCCGTCAGGCGCGTGCCTTTTCGGAACGTAAGTGGGCGCGCTGTATTAAGGTTACTGTATCAAGAAGGTAGCGCCAATTTTCCACCTCTTTTAATTTGGGGTTAATCAAATTCATTCATAAACTCCTCAGCAACAGTAACTTGTTATGTATCTATCCTTTTTCTTCTTTAGCGTTTTATCGCCGGAAGTTTCGAAGTTAACATACATCATGTTAAAAGTGGCCGGCCACTTGTGTTTGCTACGACATAAATATATTTTTTTTAATTTTTCGTAAAATTTTATATAAAATTTCGTATCGTGTCATACGGGTCTTACTATCGTGGCTAAAAAAGTGGAGGTTTTTTTTGACGTCAATTTTATAATACTAAAACTTTTTCTGGGTGGTTGTAATTATGAACTGACACTTACGGATGGCAATCCAGTAATAATTATTGTTTATCACTTTCATCATTTCCAACCGTTTCTTCGTCTTCATGTTCTTCTAATATTTTTCGAATCAATTCACTGACCTTTGGATCAGTCAAATTAAAAAGAAATTAGGTCTGACCATTTTGATAACGAATAGATATGAAAAATGAACGTGTTTAAGACCAACGATGAACAAACATGACCGGTCGCGTATCCAATAGATACAAAACGCATATTCTGCTTCATTTGCTACACTAAAACTAAAAATTTATAAACCGCAGTAGTTGTCCTTTGTTGTCAAATGATCAGGGATAGCATATTTAGAAGAGCAGTGGTATTGCACGTTAAACACCAAAATGGCAGTCAAAATATAAACCATAAACCTATGTATCTGTGAAATACATGCGCGCCCTACGAAGGGTTAATTTGGGGGACGAAGCCGCGGAAATAAATGGCGGTACCTTCTAAATACAGTAACCTTAAGAGCTGTAGTTTGTAAACGCAACTCTCTGGGGAAATGTGAAACAAATGTCACAATGTAGAAAAATGCGCGAAAATTGATTTTTTTATAGAACGCGTGCATTCGTTAAGCCCTCCATACACGCTTTTTACGCTTGGAAGAAGAAGGTAGTGTTTTTGAAATGGCCAACTTTATAAATAACAGATAATTTTTGAGTGAGTTTATTGATTTATTCCGTCAGTTGCCGGAAGTATGGAAGGTAAAAAGCGATGCATACAGGAATAGACGGCATGTTTCCGTATAGGTACACGACAAAAGCAACTGGAGTTTGCATAATATTGCCTATAGTGTATGGGTGACCTTGTTTGCACAACAACTTGTGCAACGTCAGTTTGAGCAATTTGTTCGCAGATGTATGGGGGCCTTTACGGAAACTGTTTTACTGATAATACGAAAACTTTCTCGATTCACTACTCTAGAGCACTCTCAGAGTATTGTTATCTTGTTTTAACCTTATGTAATAGTAGTTACAAAAAGTACAAGACGGACGGACAGAGACAGACAGACGGACGGACAGAGACAGATATAGTACTTATTAGGAAATCAATAAAATTTAATAAATTGTTTAAAATTGTAATAATAGGAAAATTGGATAATAGTAAGAAATCAATAAAATTTAATAAAAATCAATAAGCAAGAAAATACCATTTATTGTATACTTTTTGAAAGACCATATTACCAGAAAGTTTTTTTTTTATTTGTAAGTGTTTCAAATTTCACCAGATTTCAACTAAATACAAAAATATTTTACCAATCACTAAATGACTTCAAATTTCACCAGATTTGGTGAAATTTCACCAACAATGGCAACACTAGTCCAGACCAACGAGGAAAGCATGAAACAAGAGAGACGATACGGCACTCGGAGAATGCAGTTACATTAGACGGAAGTTACCACTTTGAGGTAGGACAGTTTCTGCAATATGGCTGTTCGTTCGTTGACAAAATTATTGCAGGTTTTTATGTTTGTATCTGTGTGTAGTACGAATTTATGTGTTTACTTAGCAACTGTGATTAGTAGTAAATACATGGTGATTCTTAACCTATACGCAAGCGGCGGCCGCGGCCGGTGCCATATTGGGCGATTTATCACAAATTGGGCTACTTTTGAACAAAAATTGCGATACGATTTTTTAATAAATCACAAGTCGCAAATTGGGCTATTTTCATTAAATTACATGATAATGTTTAGAAATAATTAAATTTCAAATTTAATCAAAAGGAAATTTATTTTTATTTAGTGATTTTGTGTTTGGTTGGCAGTAGCACGGTAATGCGCTCTCTACAGTTGACAATTGTTGAGTTCGGAAATTCACGCAGTGCAAGCTCGGAGTGAAAAGTAGATTGAGAGCGCAGATGTTTTGATATACGTCAAAGTGAGACAAAAGTGCTTGAGCAGTGAATAGAGCGAGCACGGAGGAATTACTGACTCAGCAAATATTAACACAGAATCTGTCAGAATATTCATTGTTCATATTCGAATCACACTTGAATCGTTGTTTAGGGAAATTTATCTGTTCAAAGATGCAGGGATAAATAAAAAAAGCATGACAAACAAACAAGTAAATAAATATTATCAAAATAGGTAGAAAGAGGTCAAGATAGAGTAAGTAAATTGCTTAGAATCTTTACTATTAAATTATAGAGGTCGATTTTGTAGGAGAAGTACACATCAAGAAACCAGCACGATTTTAAATTTTTACGTTTTAAAACCATTCCATACATCTGTACTACTAGCTGATGATTTACTAGTCCGTACAAAATCGACTTCTATATTGGTACTATATGGTACTTTGAACTTTTCTAGAACTCGTATAGTAATAATTAAGGTTTGCAGTAATAATAAATTGTGATTTTGGGCGATTTCTGACTCGCGCAGTTGCGACTTGAGTTAAAAAAATCTGGCAGCACTGGCCGGTGCATACGAATTTGGGTGCGCATTAGATATACTCGCTGAACGCTAGCTTTGTCTAACACACATAAACAGAAAACAAGCAATACATAAGGTCTGTTTGGTAATATTACACGAGATAGCATTCGTGTAACGAGTGCAGTAACGTGAGTGTAGGAAGTGTATAGCGGTGAAGTTGGTGCTACCAAACTGCTTGAGTGTGGTTAGTGTGGTTTATTTTTCCACGTGTTATAATCGTTGAACTTTGTAAACATCAACTATAACCTAAAATCTTACATGTTATTTCAAAATAGAATTAAAATGCATACATGGCAGTCTATTTTAGTTGTAAACGCATCTGGCGAAAAAAAAGTTTGTAAACGAGTATTTTACGTTTTGAATAATTCATTTTGCATTTCCTTGTGAGATTTAGCAAAACATATCCACGTGCAATCAATCGCACAAATGACGTTTAATAATCTATTGCGCATGTCTACCCTATCTGCACTCGTTACTCTTTCTCCCGTGCTGGTGTAGTTTGTGTAACACGAAATACACTACACTAACATAACAAACAAGGTAGTGTAACTGCAATGAATAATACCAAACAGGTATTAAGAAAAAAGTGTACACTGGTTTGCACTAGTGCAGGATAACAAACACACCTATAACAAACAAGGTGGTGTAACTGCAATGAATAATACCAAACAGGTATTAAGAAAAAAGTGTACACTGGTTTGCACTAGTGCAGGATAACAAACACACCTATAGTCTACATAGTGCACATCCAAATTCGTATCCACCAGCCACCGCCGCTATACGTATAAACAGTATAAACTTGGGAAATGATAGCTTATGACCAGAGTTAGGAGAACATTTTTGAAACGTCAGCAAATACTTCCCACTACAATCACAAATTATTGTTTTTTTTTTCAAATATAAGCACCCAAGCCCTGTAAATAAGAGGAAAATCAAGAAAATTTGAGCTAGTACAGGTACAGATAATTGTTGGACTGCTCTTTTCAAGATAAAAATAAATAAACCCGGACTGAGAAATGCAATTGTACAAAAATAACAAATAATATAATATAGCAATTATATTTGAGCTAGCAATTTTAAGTAAGAACTAACAACACTGCAATATGTTCGATCTGCTTTTGTTTGAAAGTTATTGCGATGTAAAGGTATTTAAAAAGAAAAAAATTAGTGCCATTATGTATTTAATAAAACATTGGAAACAATAGTATATTATTTTACAAGTTTCACAAGAAAGCTTATTGTAACACGAGTGGGGTTGGGGTACGACGAGCGAAGCGAAGCAAGCTCGGAGTGCCCCAATGGAACGAGTGTTACAATGGGCGTATTCAGGGACGCTTAGCGGCTGAGAGGCTAAGTAAGCAACTTCCCTGAATGGACAAGCTGACAGACCGCTGAAAGAAAGCCGCTGAGATATTTACTCAGCGTATAAATTGTAGGCTGAGTTCCTCAGCGCTATCAAAAAGAGCGGTGGGGGCATAATCTAAATTTATTGGTTGAGTCTGTATTCAATTTTTCCAGTCGATGATTGGTCAGGTAGTTTATTCTGACCGTTGACTTGACAATTTTGTGCAGATTGACGGGATTGACCGTTTATTTAACTCGCCCATGTAGTAAGCCAAGCATGTGAGACAGCTGCCATTCAGAACTTCGTTCAGGGAATCACTGTGTGCTGACACTTAGAAAACGCTGACTAAATTACAGCTTAGCTAAGCCGCCGAGCGTCCCTGAATGCGCCCAATGCCTCTTGTGAAACGTGTAAAATATACTATTGTTTCTACTTTGCTCACTTATTGAACAAAAATATGAAAAATACTGTCAAAAATTGGATATCCTCTTTGTATCCTTAGTATATGGAGAATATTAGTTGTAATGCGTGGCAACACTGATAACCCTTCGTTTTAAACAAAAATCACATTGACAAGTTATTAATTTTTTTTATCCAGCTTCATTGTGAGTACTCTGTTAAATAACAAATAAATAATGAATTATTTTATAAAATCTATTAAACATTTTCAATTAAAAATTGACTAAAATTTCCCCAAAAACAGTTTCACAATGAGCTTCATTGTGAAACTGTTTTTGGTGTCACAATGGTCGCGTTCAGACGACCACAGCAGCTGAGTTGCTGACTCAGCAATCGTTTGTGATTGGTTATTATTTTAATGTGAGCCAATCACAAGCTATTGCTGAGCTAGCAACTCAGCTGCTGTGGTCGTCAGAACGAGACCAATGAATTCATTGTGAACGCAAAGTAGAAAAAAGATGTTAGAAGGTGTCATGGTGCTTTATTATTTATAAATCAATATTTTTGCTCATTGTTTGTATTGCTTTCATTTTCGAAGAAGAATATGCCGATACTATTTTTATCAGATTTTATCTTTGTACTGTTTATTTACTTAGAGTTTGTACTATTACAATAAATAATTTTTATTCTTAAATATACGTACTGCATTTTCAGTCATTGAAAAAAAAAACGAAAATCCCTGTAAGTTCTAAACAAAAGCAAATCGGACCTATGTTGATAAAAATTCCGTCATGTTTCATAAAATTACGTCTACTTTCGTTTGTAAAGAGGCTAACGAATCGCCCCGTATATTAAGCGCTTCATTTGGTAGGAAAACGGGAAGTTTGCAGTATTTACTATGACGTTGGAATGTTTTTGTAGTGACCTGGCAGCTCTGTTACTTGGTAGCTGCTCTTCCGTGTTACTTGGAAGCCGGCTCTTCCGTTCGCCGCGCATCACATAATACAGCAAAAGATATTTTGGTGGCTGCGTCGCGTCACACTTAGGCCCAGTTTTACAATCATGGAATAAGCTCTATTCGCGGAATAGTAACTATTCGCCGAATGTCGTTTAACATTCTTCCATATCTACGTCATGTTATTCCAAGAATAGTGTTATACTCAGTTTATTCGACGATTTTAAAGTCGGGCTCAAATTAGAAAATAAGGTATAAGCAGTGAGGGTTACACTTTACAGTTTTTGGACTTCGTTTCTATTAATACTCTACTCTCTTCGTCTTATGCACCTTTATTTTAATAACAACTACATAATCAAAAATAAAACTCTGAACAAAATACATTGTGCTAACAGGTTATTTAAAAAAAATTGATACACGTGTGATTAATTAATAACAACAATTGACTAAGTTTTATTAACGAGTGCCCTGCAATCGTCATTGCCTTCCACTTCGTTCTTTTGTGCCATCGATGAGTTTATAAGCCGGCAAGTAAGATTCAGCCCTTTTAGTTAAACTATATAATAAGTCTGGATTTCTTTTGGTATTATCAACACTGCCCAGTGATGTATATCCCTCGTCATATAAGCTGCAATAAGGGACTTGAAAGTACAGCAAGTAATCCCATATGTCAGCATAATGCCAGTGTAGTAAGGGAGATACTCGCATTACTTGCGGCCAGTGTGGATCCGTCATCTTAAAACAATCAGCAAGAATACCATAAACCATATTAACAAAAAAAAAATTATGTGCACCTGAAATGTAAGTAAATTCTCTGAGTAGGGATCTGTGCTTCTCGTCCCCATCAAGCACGCCTTCATGTGCGGTTTCTCTTTTAAAAAAATTGCCAAGCCTTCTTTTACGCCTTTTGTAATCGTGATGATCTCCAGGTTGTAATACTGACTGATTTTATCGATGAAATCATTCACTTCTTTGAATGGATTGCTGCTTTGGACATACATGCAGACCAGTCGATCTTGAAAGTCGGGGAATTTTTTTTTCAGTACACTCAATACCAGATGCAAAAGGACTGTGCAGTCCTTGCCGCCGTTAAAACCTAGGAATACGTTCTCGGGAGTGTAGTCAACCAAACATTTTTCAATACACTGTAAAGAAAGGAAAAATAAAATGTAATGTTAATTTAAAAAAATGTATTTTCAATATTTCACTTCTTGCATGAACTATAGGAGACATAAAAAAAGTGTTTAATTTTAAACAATATAATGAAAAAATAGTAATCCTGCATTTTAGTGCACCCAAACTGCCCATGCGCTAAATAACGCCGTGTCTAAAGGTGCAGATAGACATGCGAGAAAACTTGCGCGAGTTACTGTCCGACACTGATGTCGCGAGTTACTTGCGACAAATTTCGCACAAGTTACTTCCATGTCTGTTTACACTATTAGCAATAATTGTCGCAATTATCTGTCGGGCAAGTCCAGTGAGTAAAGTAATAAATCGCGAATCTACAATTATGCGTGCTTAGACTGGCAAGAAGGAATCTAGCGCGAGATCTTACAGACGTTCCTGCGAGTCGACTCGCAACCCTATTTACATTAGCGACATCAGTGTCGGACAGTAACTCGCGCAAGTTTTCTCGCATGTCTATCTGCACCTTAACGTAGGCGATTTAAAAGCGACGCGAATTTGGAGCGAAGCAAATACTTCAGTCGAACACGACATTACTCGAATGTCTACGGATGTTAATTCTCAAATGTCGTATACGAGAATTTTTCGACATTTTTAGTAGAGATATTGTAGAGTGGTTAAAACTACTCTACATTATATGTCGTGTACGAAACTGAATGTATTATTGTCGTCGTTACTGTATTCATTTTGTGTGTAGCGATTTCGTGCATTTAAAAATGACAGAAGAGTTATTTATTGTAAAAATTTAGAGCAGAATGAAATATGTAGCTATGATGTACGAACGAGAAAAACACGTATGCCTTTGGTATGGCTGAAGCAAAATTTTTAAAAACCTTTCGTTTAACAAAAGACGTTGTTGTGGATCTTATTGAAGTACTCAGACCTTTCATTGTAGAAAGCAGACATGGTTCAGCTTTAAAACTTGAGGAAAAAGTTTGTGTACTTCTTTAATCATATTTTCAATACAATTATGTAAAGAATTTAATTGATCAGTGCTTTTTAAGCAAATTTAGCCGATTTCAATTTAATATTTACATATAAAAAGTTAGATGAGTGCCTGCTTTAAACAGTTCGAATCAGTTCCACAATGAACAGACCTTATAAGTCAGTGTTATTCAAAACTTGTTGAAATGTAATCAACTAAAAATGTCTACAAGTGATTAAATTTCAGATTTGCCAACTTAAATTTGTGAAATTATCAGCTGACTGTTATTCAATTGACTAATATACAACGTTGCCATATCGCTTCATCGACAATTGGAGTCGCATACGATTTTCACTGTCGAGCAGTGTTTGAGAATAGAGAAAACAAAACTCGTGCGACTCTACCCTTCGACAATTGTCGATGTCTAATGTCATCACCCGACATTTGAGAATAGTCCCCCAGATCGTCCTTAACTGATTTAAAAAAAAATGTTGGTTGACTTACCAAAATTGAAGCAAAATGGTTCGATTTGGAAATGATAAACATGTTAGGTTAGATTCCATGTCTTCTAAGCATACAGTTTATTTAATTTCAATTTTTGCTTATGTTTTTTTTGTTTGTTAACTCCTTAATTAATAGGAAATTAGCAATGTGAGAGGGCTTTTCAGGATTCAAAACAAATTTTGGAGATTAAGATGTACCGGGTGCTGCATTGATGAACGCAACATAGGAAATCCCATGTTAATTTATATATGTTCAAATATTGGCTTTCCTAATTATTTTACAGCAAAACTCCATTTAGGCTTTTTAAAGTACTCTTCAAGATGAATCTGTCTGTGTAGTTTGAGAACTTTTTATTTGCTCAGTTTCAAAATATTTTTAAAAGATTCAGTAACCAAATTCAATTTATATTGAGCTATCAGTTGATCTTGATCAGTTGCTTTACTTTATTTTAAGGTTCACTGAACAAGGCCTTGCTGATAGTTCTCAAACCCCACAGACAGATTCATCTTGAAGAGTACTTTAAAAAACCTAAATGGAATTTTGCTGTAAAATAATTAGGGAAGCCAATATTTGAACATATATAAATTAACATGGGATTTCCTATGTTGCGTTCATCAATGCAGCACCCGGTACATCTTAATCTCCAAAATTTGTTTTGAATCCTGAAAAGCCCTCTCACATTGCTAATTTCCTAGTAATTTGCTAGTTTCTGACTAGTTTGGACTTTGGAACCGTCAAAATCAGTTGTCCAGTGAAGTAAAGATCGATTGTAACAGCACGAATATGAGTATAAGCACAATATAAAAATTACCCAGTAGAGACACTCGAGTATGACATGAGTATAACTGTCACATTAAACGGCCATCACGGTTCTGCTTGATACCTATACTAATTACTGATTTGCAAATATTATCCTTGCGTATATGAGTGTAGGTATCAAATAGTGGGGGAGTCGAATTTGATTGAAGTCACATACTGTCGCTTCTGGGTTATTTTCTTATACTGTGGTACAACTTTAAAGTACACATGTTTTGTCGCTTTTGACAGTTTCGAACTACCTAGTCAGAAACTGCTCTACGAACAAACCTACTGTTGATAAGTGCCACAATTGGTGCTAAATTGCTCAGAATGGGTAAAATCGGCGGGAATTGGCGTTCAAATAATCGTTTGCTCCAATAGCAGTTCCTAACTAGCTCAAAACCAACAAAAACAAGCACTCATTAAAGTCATGTATTTGACAGAGGTGTCAAGACCTATCATTATTTCGATGGGCAAATGTTTTTGCATGACGGTTTCGAACTAGTCAGAAACTGTTGTTGGAACAAATCTAAACCTTTTTCTTGAACAAAAATTTGTGAATGTCTGGGATCTGGGATCGACATTAGAGTATTGCAATGCATATTTAGCGCATGTGCAATTCGCAGGGTTACACATAATTTTTGGTTGCTTTCTAATAAAAAAAAATTTAAAGAGTAATAATAGTTGCTTTGTCACCTCTGCTTAATAAAGACAAAGTAAAAGGTGATTATGCAATAAACTCTGTTTACATTAAACACTGTTTATCACACAGAAATCTTAATGTTTACAGCACAAACACAAAAAGAATTAAAGTAATTTTAGGCTCACCTCTAGCGCAACCTTGATGTGAGGAAAACACTCATTGTTATAAATAATCTCAAATACCTCCGAACAGTCTCGACTTCTAATTACATTTTTTAAACGAGTTTCAAACTCAAGTAATCTGCTTAGTTCACTTGCAACCGCTTCTATGACTGTGACATTTTCTTTACTGTGACAACGAAGCTGCACACCTTGATTTAAATTGCTTGAGTGAATTTCTTCAGCATTCGCATTTATAACTATGTTCCTTTTGAACAGCTTTTTCCTATTAAATTGTCTGAAATGAACTTTCAATATGTTATCAAACACTACCCTCAAGTTTCTATCCTGTACCAGAAATACCCTATTCATGTAAATGACGGGATGTACCTTTATAGAATTATTGTACTCTAAGATTTTACTTCTGGCAGGAATTACGACCTCAGGAATTTTCGAGTGCGGTACAAGATCATCTGTAAAAAATCTGGCTAGCACCCCGTACACGAAATCGAATTTCGAATTATTTATCAACAGAATGAAGTCGTTTTGTTTCAAGGAGTGTTCCAATTCGAATTGAAATGTGTTTTCCTCTATTGATATGACTGTGATTTTGTTTATCTGATAACACAGTGAAGTCAATTCCTGAATGACATAGTTCAAGTTCCAGTCGGTTGCATTTCCCTGTAGAATTTCTTGGTCTATTATTATGATTCCTATCGTTTTCGTCATTTTATAAAAGCTGTGCACTTAATTATACAGAGAAAATGTATTAGAAAGTGTATCTGTTTCTTTTACGAGTAGGCACCTGAAATTTTCATAATTTCTAATACGGGATATTTTTAAAATAATTAACTCATATGTGGACTTACGTGTACTGTACTTCATTGTGAGGTTATTAAAACCATTAACAACGAATACAATACGACACGACTACACAGTAACACGTTAACTGAAGTATGCTCCATATGCTCCACATTCTCCTTTTTATGTTATACATATTGGCCGCCATTATACATTGTATAATGGGGAACAACAGTAACGGAATTAAAAATAAATCCCTCTCTGTAACTATAATGTTATCGCGAATTTAAACTGTTTCTCTCGTCTATGTTTGTGATAAAGTGTCGCAAGGTTAACATCACGGCTTTGTTTTTAAAAACCATATTATAGTTTTAAAAGATCATTTCTCTTTACTTTTGTCTGTCGCTATACACGTCAAACGTCATTACGAGATTATGAAATTTATGGTTTGCAACATTGCTTGGTACACACGCGTTATTAAAACTCGGAATCTGTGAAATGTTAACTACACTAATAATTACATATTTATTTAGTTCTTTCGTGTTGTATAATCAAGAACTGATACTTTTATCTATTCCTTATCCTTTGAAAGTCTTGAACCATTTCAAATTTTTAAGTTGGTACTCATCATGACAAAACCAAAACAAGTCAATTTGACAGATATAGGTTACTGTGAAACATAAAATAAGTTGTTTTCAAACTTGACTTTTATTAACTCTAAAAATTGAAACATTTACTATGAAAATTGCGGTGGAAGGCTGTTCGCACGGTGAACTGGACAACATCTACGAGTCCCTGAGGTTATTAGAGGAGAACGAAAACATTCAGATCGACTTACTGATTTGCTGCGGTGACTTTCAAGCCTCCAGAAATGAGTCCGACTTACTTTGCATGGCCGTCCCAGAGAAATATTGCAGCCTGTGTTCATTCTATAAGTAAATCACATACTTTATTGGTTTAACGTTTTTATTTTGTAAACTCTGTTTTTAGGTATTATAATGGTGAGAAGATAGCGCCCATACTAACTATATTCATTGGAGGTAATCACGAAGCTTCCAACTACTTACAGGAGCTGCCTTACGGTGGATGGGTTGCTCCGAATATATTTTACTTAGGATATGCGGGAGTAATTAACATTGCAGGTAACTATTTTTTTTTAGTGACACCAACTTGTGTAGTGGTAGTGACTGAATCACGACTGAATTAATAACTAATCACTGCTTCCTAGATTAATAGGGAGTTATTGCAATAGCAAAGTTAACAATTACGCTAATGTTAGAATCATGTGACCCAATACGTTATTTCATGTAACACACTGGTAATATTTTTAGTTATCTCATGTACATGGTGGATCAATTTCGATGTCTGTTATGGGCATCTCTGTAGCTACAAGAGATAGAAAAAACTAGTGGCCAAGTCTCGATCTCGAGATAAAGTCAATAATGCAAACAAAAATTGGCTATCTTCTCTTGTTATCGAGTTATAAGCAAATATTGAGATTCTCAGCTTTTCATCAATCACTCAAATCTCGTTTTTTTTTATAGATATTAAAAAGCTGTTTTGACATTATTACAACATTTTTTCGAATACAATTCAGTGGTATTGTTGGTTATTTGATACTAGTTAAATTTTCCAGTTATAACGGAAAGGTTATTTTTGTGCATCTTCAAAAAGATAATTTAAAGTGGTTAATTCCTTAAACAAATTATACAAGAATAAAATTTTAAAAAAAACAAGCTTATCTAAATCAGATATAATAATAAAAATCATTAGCTGAAGTGTTACTAATATTTAATATAGTAATTTAAAGTTTAATAAATAGTTTTTTCTTTTTCGTTTGCTTTTTTTATATCAAGATAGGATTGAAAATATTCGTCTCTGTTGAATTAAACTGTTATTGTTTTGAATTTTTTAAGATTTAGGTTTAGTTAGTTATTTTTTTTAAAGTAAAAAAATGGTTTTCTACATAAGAATAATGTTGTACTGGGTTATATTTATGTGACACGTTATACTGTGTGTTTTTGGAAATGTGGCTGAAAAAAGAATCCTGATACAATATGAAACAAATCTAAAAAATTGCAGATTTATTTTTCTCTTTTCTGTCTTCATTTTGAAATGAAAAATAATTTCATACATTTTCAAAAATTACTGAAAATTGGTAGCTACACGAATAATTTCATAAATTTTCAAAAATCAGAGAACGGCGGAAGTTTTCGTGGAACAATAGTATATTGATTTACAAGTTTAGAAAAGTAATAGTTTTCCAGTGAGTGTAAATGTTTGAATTCACGAGTAAGCGTCAGTCAGCTCACGAGTGGATCAAATTTACACGAACATGGAAATTCACTTTTCTAACGTGTAGATCATGCTATTTTTTCGTATAGTTAATGAAAATAACGCTAAAATTATGAGAGTGTCGACCATAGGTGTCGACGAATAATAATAATACATCAAGGTATGTCAAGAATTTGTTGACAAAAGTAACAAAACATCAATCTGTGACATCAATCAATCTTCGACCTCTGATATGTCAAAATTAATGAAAAAAAGTGTTGCTAACGGAAACGTGAAGAAAAGTGTTGCTAACAAGACAAGTCCCACTTTTCTTCACGATTTATGATTAAACATTGTGTCAGTTTTCTGTCAACTACACGAAAAACTTTTTTGAAACGTGATCGGCTGGAACACGATCTACTAGATTTTAGAGATAGTGTATCTTTATCCAGCCTGCGCTGGATTTATTAGTTCAGTGTTCATCCGCTGGCGCCACTTACATAACTAAAAAATCGGAAGCGAATTATATGCGGAACGTCATTATTCACAGCGTCATTTTCAATTAATGTCACGCAGTACAGGTGTATTTTCTTGCTCAAATATACTTTCCTTGTGCGTTTTTATTTCGTAATTTATGGTGTTTCTTATTTAGGTAACTAACGCCAGAGCGAGGAAAGTTTGCGTTAAATGAAGTAAATCATGGCCGACTCCATTAATAAGCTAACGCTTATATGGCCGTTTCAATTGGCGGCTTTTCATTGTTGAAATTGTTCTAGGAAATTTACAGATTCATACGGTGACTAGTGACCTCTCTGGCGAAAATTGTTACTTCAGTGAGCTGTCAAATGTAACAGTTCAGAATTTTTCTGCTTGTAAGTTTAAATTCGAACATGTTTCTTCAAAAAATCTGTTTTCTCTCTACTTGTATTATCAAGAATAGGTTTCTCTATTGTTGCATATTTGTCCTTTGTGATTGTCACAAGCAAAAATTGTATTTTGTTGGAGTACAGGACATAGAATTTCAAATAGTTGTGCACAGGTTTTTGTATTTTCCAAGAGAGGTAACATTTCAGGAATATTATCTGTTAATTGCTTAATAATTCCGACAAATTTATTACTAGGATAGTTTAAACTTCCTCTGTCCTGAATCATAATAAGTTTCATCAAGGAATCAGATAAGAAAGAAGAGGTTCTAAGCAAGTATTGCAGTGAAATTTGTTGTCTCTATTTTTAATTATGTAACCAGCTAAGAATGCCACAGAAGCGAAGTAAATACTGTCATCAGGTAGTATTTTTAAAGATACCTTTCGAACTTGAAGTTTTAAAATATGAGATAAATCTTCCTTAACTTTTTGTTCTTCTGTAGGTACTGGTTTGAAATTTGCCTGACTCGTGTAATCTATATTATCAGCAATATTAGCAGATGCCAAAGCTTTGACAAATGCGCAACATTAAGTCTGCTGAAGTGCATATTCTGAAGAAGAGAAAGCTGGTAATGAAAGTGTATCTAAAAATGAAAACGAAGATATTTTAAGAACAGAAGGTAAATCAGTTACCATAAACAAAGTTATTTAGATGATTCTCAATTATACACAGCATATTGTTTATTATGTTCAAATGAAAATGACCCTAAATCATATAAGGAAGCAGTAAAAGATGAACAATGGGAGAAAGCAATAAAAAATGAGATAGAATCTTTACAAAAATTGGATACATGGACAGTAGTTGAATTACCTGAGGGCAAAAAGGCAATTGATACAATATGGGTTTTTCGCACAAAAGAAAATGGTATCAAAAAAGCCAGATTAGTAGCAAGAGGTTTTCAAGTTCAAGAAGAGGATTACTTTAAAAACGATTACTCGCCTGTGACAAGAATGAGTACGGTAAGAACATTTCTGGCTCATGCAGTGCAAAAAGAGTATGCAATTCACCAACTAGATATACCTACGGCATTTCTAAATGGAATAATCGAAACTGAAGTATACATAAAGGTTCCACAAGGTGTAGAAGTAAATAAAAACAAATTTCTAAGATTAAATAGAAGCTTGTATGGACTAAAGGAGAGTCCAAAATGCTGGAATGAGAGATTCAATGAATTCATGGAGCAAAAGAGCGGTTTAAAAAGATCAAGTTATTTCAAGAAAACAAAACAGCATAGCTTTATCAACCGCTGAGGCTGAGTATATTGCCGCAGCAACTACAGCCAGTGAAGTGATGAACATAAAAGGATTGCTAAGTAACTTTGGTGAAACAATTGAACCAACAATGTACATAGATAATAGAGGTGCGATATGTATTGCAAAAAGTTATGAGAACAGTAAGCGTGCAAAACATATTGATTTAAATTTAATTTAAATGATTTTAATTTAATTAAATTTCATTTTATTAAGGATTTGATTAAAAAGAAGATTACTGCCTATTTCATAGACTTAAATAATAATTTAGCTGATATGTTCACTAAAACTTTAACATTTCAAAAATTTGATTACTTCAAAAGTTTAATTAATATTCATTAATATAATTGGTAACCTGTGAGCAAATAAAAATCAGATTAGAGCAGGCGGTGTAAAGAAAATGTATGTCTGTGATTAAATAAAAAGTCAATAAATTTGACAGTCCATGAATGTATTACATTAATTAATTCAGTTAATCACAGACATACATTTTCTTTGCACCGCCTACTCTAATCTGATTTTTATTTGCTCGCCTTTTATATTTACTATGCGTTAATATATTTTTTAGATAAGGGGAAGCTATGAAAAACAAAATCAGAGTCTTAGCTTGATTCGAAACTTTTATTCTGACATTTGCTTCCTGACCACTGTCAAATCTGTTAGTTAATTTAACTTGAAGGCTTTCGCGGCCGTCGTCCATGTAAAAATTTTGTAAATGAACAGCAAGTGTATTGCGATATTTGTTCAAAAACTTTAATGTTTCAAGGTAGACACACTTTACAGCATAGGTTCTCAAACTAATTTCGTCTACCGCCCACTTTGAGAAACAATTATTTTCTAGCGCCCCCAAACATTTTTAACTTTACCACATCTTAAAAATCACAATAACTAGTTAACTACACACCCATGGAATGCGTAGTCAATGTTATTGCCGGAGTGTTAAATTCAAAAGAACCTCCAAAACAATTTTTAGTTGCTACCAGATTCAGTAACACCATGAACGTTGAGAATTAAATTTTATTGAAACCAACTTTTCCCACCTACCAGCAACTATTGAGTTTTTAGAAACTCAAAATTTCCAATTATTAGTTGTTTTTGAAAAATTTGAATCGGTAATAATGAATTTAAAAAGTATTATTTGGCCCTTACATGAATTTACAAAAAGAAATCCAGATTTCTTAATTTTAAAACAAATAACATCAAACAAGTTTACAAATCAGGCATATTCTTTACAATTTGCAAACCTTTCTTCATACTTTGAATTTGCGCCAGTAACAAGTTGCGATGTAGAAAGATCTTTCTCCCAATTTTAACTGCAAAGCGAAGTCAGTTTACTGAAGAAAATTTAGAGAGATATGCGGTTCTTCAAGCTTTTTACTCGTATGCTAACGACTAATTTTTACGATGCCGCTGACCGACTCGATACATTGTAATTTGCACGTGTATCGCTCACCGACAACCTTGAATAATATATTTCGTCCGCCGTATAATAACAAGGGATGGAGATACTCTCAGAGTCCTCTGCAGCAGTCAGTCGAAAACGCTTAAGTTTTATATTTTTAGAAGTAATTTAAAGTTAATAATAATAGTAATTAAATTTTATTTGTAAAGGTGTAAGAATCGCAGGACTCTCTGGTATTTATAAAGCACTGGACTACAGAAAAGGCCATTTTGAAATAGCCCCGTACAATGAAAATACTAAGCGAAGTGTATATCATGTCCGCAACCTTGAAGTATTTAGGTTGAAGCAATTAACGCAGCCAATTGATATTTTTTTATCTCACGACTGGCCTATGGGGATCACAAATTATGGTAACAGGACCCAGTTGGTGAAGTTCAAACCTTTCTTCAAGTAAGTAAGCATCTGACCATCTGATACCGAACGCGCAAATATATTATTCGCTTTGATTACTTTCAGAGATGATATTGAATCGGGAAAATTAGGAAGCCCACCCAGTGAAGAATTGTTGAACCTCTTGAAGCCGACGTACTGGTTTGCGGCTCACATGCATTGCAAGTTCGCAGCTCTAGTCCCTCACGCAGGTGGAAAACGAACCAAATTCCTGTCACTTGATAAGTGCTTGCCGAAACGTAGATTTCTGCAAATCCTCGATATAGACCACGATCCGAATTTGAAAGTTAAAATTAGCTACGACTTGGAATGGCTCTCGATATTGCGTGCAACTAATCACTTACTTAGTATAAAAAATTCCACTCAGTACATGCCCGGTCCTAATGGAAACGAAAGGTAAAAAAGCAAAGTGATTAGTGCGATTTAAAAACACACGATTATTTCAGATGGTGTTTCTCTCCGACGAAAGAAGAGGAAGACTTCGTTTTAAAACGGTTCGAGTATAATTTGGTAGTTCCACAGAATTTCACAGTTGCTCAACAAAACAAAACCACCCTGAACAGAAAAAAAAAGACCCAACCGTCGGCAAAATTAAATCTGCAAACGATTGAATTCTGCGAGAAACTCAGCATCGATGACCCCATACAACTCTTACTGTTAAAATCGACAGCTACTTCGAACGAAACTGAGCAAGACCGAAATATAATCTGTAATATGACAAAATCTTTTATAGAAGACAGTCAGGTTTTTGAGGAAAATGAATCTGAAGATGAGCTGGAAATCGAAGGTGATTTACTAAGTAATCAGGAGAAGTTAAAACTACCAGAACCAAAGTACACGGACGAGGATGATTCAGCTACAGGCGAGTTATCTGAGGAAAACTTCGTTGTTAATAATTTATCCCTCGAAGAGGTTTGCAAGAGTAGAGACGATAAGTGCGATGATGTGCCGGACAAAGATTTGAAAGACGGTTGTGAAAGTAACTCTCAGGATATGCCCATGAATAAGAAGATCAAGAGGCGAAACGCTGAAATATATAGCGTGGAAGATTAGTTCGTTTTCGTATTTATCAATTAATTTAAATATGATTAATTTGTACTTCTCAGGAAGAAAAAACCATAGAAATATTTGGAAATTAATTCGGAAAAAAGTTGCAAAATTTTCTGGGACATGTTTTAATATTAACGACTACTAAATTAATTGCTAGAAATCAGGCAAGTTTAGGATTATCATGAATTACTAATGCACCGTGTGATGGATTAAAAAAATAGTGGTAACACTAACATAAAAAAATAGGGGCATACCACGGACGCAATAGATTTATGATTGCATACGGTTTAGCGTTCAACGCATTTGAATCGATTCAACATCGATCATGAAATTGTTTGAGGGTTGCAGGCAATGTTCCCAACCTTAGAACACGGGATGACCATACAATAACCTAAAATGGACCATATTTTCTTTCACAAGACCATACCCTTGAGTAATGAAAACCTTGTGATGTTTCTATGTATTGTCGATCCACCTGAAATATTTCAAAAATGAAAAGCAAAATAAAATTTTCCAAAAACACGTCTGCTTTTATTTTAAGGGGGAGATGTTGTGACCTATAAATCACACTTTACTCCCATGCCCCCACGAATACCCTCCCAAAAATTTTTAATGGATTGACCCATCATGTGGTACCTCAAATGAAAGCTTAACACAACTTTAACAAAATAAAAATGAAAGAATAAACAATGTAACGAATCAGTGATTAGCAATATGTGCGACGCTCTGCTCTCCTGGCCGGTTTACATGTCTGGGCTCTGGAGGGCGAAGTCTCTGATGGCGATAATCTTTTGTTTTTCTGCTTTTTATTTTCGACCAAAAAATTGAAAGCAAACTGATGTAACAATTAGTGTTGCACAACTAGGTTTTGATCTTGTAATCAATGGAGACGTTCTGATGAAAGTGATGTCAAATCCTGTCAATAACCAAAAGATTCTTTTATATAAACTTTATTTCTTACTTTAATAGATAAAAATGATACAAATGAAACTTAATAATTAATTTTATCAGTAGAGTTAAAACTGTTAATCGTAGGCCAATGATTCATTTACTCCTAATTGAGTCGCTCCTCCTATAAAACAACAAGTACGGTACACGGGTCCCGTGCGGTTTCAAAACTTGTTCTTCAGGCACTGCTTTTATAGAAGCATCATCGTATCGAATCCACCTCGCATACCCAACGTGGTAAGCATCTGTGATGTAATGTCCTTTGGTGGCTTCTTTGCCATCGTGGTAGACGACCGCGAATAATTTGTATTGCTTTTCTTTCGGGGAATAATTAGTTTTGGATGAGAGGAGCTCTGCAATTAAAAAAATTAGCAAAAAAATAAATATTCAATAGTTTCAAAACTTACTGCCGTCTATCTTTAAATCGATAGGAAACTCCAGCGCTTTTATAATCTTTGTACATCCATCTAATTTAAAGTCGAAACATTTTAGGTGTAGGATCAACACGTAGGGGAGTATTTCGATGGTAACTTGCTGCCATGCTTCGACTTCCTCGTTCGTCCTCGAGGAAGTAACTCCCTCCAGTTGGTTCTTGCAGACCAAAGCTTCGAGTGCCTCACGTACCGTAGATACTTTCTGCAAGCGAAATTATTTTTAAAACTGGAAATAAAAAGGCGAGTGTTTACTTCTATGTTTAATTGCAGGGTGAAGAAGGGTTGAATATTGTCGGTTGATTTGTCGCCGGATCTATGTAGTCTTGATCGCAGGTGTCCGTTAAATATATCACTTATGGGAGTTTGGATTACTTCAGTTCGTCTAGTTACACAGCCTTTGTTTTTCGGACCCATCACCTAACACACATGATTTCTGTTTTAGCGCACAAGGGATGAGGGGACTCTTAAAACATACCTGCCACTCTCGGTCTAAATCGTTTTCTGCATTAACAGTCTCTACTTTCGGTTTGCTAATTTTTTTATTAACTAATTTCATTAACTACGAAAATCAAAATGTGATAAATACAAAAGCGGTTGTAAGTGTGTGCATAGGTACCTCTAACATTTCATCGTTAAGCCCGTTCAACAAGCATCCTAAAAATTCTTCAGCGTCTTCCTGTCGCCCTTCGATTACAAAAGTGTCACTGCGCATTCCATTCAACATTTTATAAATATAGTTCGGTTCGAAAGGTGTGTCGCAGTTTATAATCAAGTTCGGGTCTTGCTTCTGGTTTTTATCCACCCGTCTGGACACCCTCTGCCCCGCAGGTAAATACTGGAATTCTTTGACGAACATCGTCCTAAAAAACACATGCGAAAGCTGGGTTGCGTTATCAAGCTGCCAGGTCACTTACATTTGATCGATGACCGGAATTAGCTTCTTCATTTCTACAGTGGTGATTTTATCCGATAAACTGTTCAGGAGATTGTATACGGGTGGACATGCGAGTAGTGCTTGCAGGATCGAGTTTATATAACAGTAATTACTTCTATTAATCAATCCTCTAGGTTGCAAACTTATTGTACGGTGGTCTATACTATATTCACATAAATATTCTTAAAAAAAGAAAAGCTTACATGGTGGGCAATACAAAATAAATATACATACCACCCAATATAAAGAAAACAGGATCATTATAATTGGATTTTGTGTCATTCTTCATCTCCTCTTCACCTCCATTATTAGCATTAACTGCATTGATTGTATTACCATTATTTTTTTCGAATGACAAAACTGCCCTTGAAGTTTTACTTAGATTTTCGTCACCGGCTTCTTTTCTTTCATTTCCTCCAACGTTACCGCCTGTATTAAAAAGGCTAGCCCAAGATTTTCCAGTGGATTTAGGCACGTTCTCTTTTTGACTTTGAGATTCGTGATTTACCTTCGGTGACGCATCACGTGAATTCCCCGACGTTTCACCACTACACATTGAGCTACTCACAAGTCCCCCGTCACTCGTACCATTCTGTTCTATTCTGGTCTGAGTTGTGTTTGCGTAAGTGGTGGATTTATCATTCATGTACGCGTAGCTTAGATCGTTATTAAAGATGAGGGGTTGCGTTGTGTGAGGAATCTGGTGCGTACTTCCACTAGGTAGTGAATCTGTTGCACCGATGTTTAAATATGTCGATTGTTTCTGCTGGTGATGGTGAAGGTTTGTCGGATACACAGCTGCAACGTGATGGTACATCGGGTACACTTGGTTGTACGTCATTTTGTTTCCATCATTTGCGTTTGTGTTTGCTGCGAAGATCATGTTTGGTGGTACGGTGTTTGTCACTGCTCCTAAATTGTTTACTGGGATGTGTTGAAATGGCACTGAAGAAACTAAAAATAGATATTATTCTCAGATTAGAGTATTTTCCGCTTTGATTTAAATATATACAGCGTGTACCAAAAAGTTTTATACAAATGAAGAAAAAGTTTATCTTACATTTCACAAAAAAAAACTATTCTTTATAAAAAGCTATGCATGACTTGTAAATCCATAATCAGGTACAAAATTTTTAAAAAATTGGCTGGAATACAGGGAAAATAAAAAATAATGATTTGGACGGAGAGCAAAATGTTCAATGAACTTGTGATTAAATAACAAAAAATTATGCACACTTGTAGATTATTGATATTCCCAGATAAAAATTAAAAAATAAACACTTCAGCAATTGTTAGATAATTTATTTTTATAAAACATTGATAACCTTCTTTAACAATTTTTATCTGGGAATATCAATAATCTACAAGTGTGCATAATTTTTTGCTATTTAATCACAATTTCAATGAACATTTTGCTCTCCACTACAGTTTGAACGTATTTTGCTCTCTGTCCAAATCATTATTTTTTATTTTCCCTGTATTCCAGCCAATTTTTTAAAAATTTTGTATCTGATTATGGATCTACAAGTCATGCAGAGCTTTTTATAAAGAATAGTTTTTTTTTGTGAAATGTAAGATAAACTTTTTCTCCATTTGTATAAAACTTTTTGGTACACGCTGTATGTACATATTTATGTGTCATTCAAAATAAATTTGTATTTTTATTAAATCAGAACATTTGTTTTATTCCACTTTAAAACTTAGTTGAAATCTAATTTATAGGTTGTTTTTTAATCAGGAGGAGTAATTCAAATTCGAGCGCCAAAAACACTCAAAAGTTATTGGTCGTTTGATATTCACTTTCACACAATCCTTCAATTTGTATTTAAAAATTTACGACTTGTGACAATTTCCATGAGTTATACAGGGTCCGGCAATCAAACCTGATGTTTTTAGTTTTAGTGTCACCCAAGGTAGGAGCGTAAAATTGGGAAGAAAACGATGTAATTCGATTCCACAGGTCTGGAAGTTTTGTATTCATGGAGCAGTGGGACAATGAGCATCGCGCTTTGTTCATAGAGACGTATTTTAAAAACGGCGATTCCGTTACGATCACGCAACGAAAGTTCCGTCAGCATTTCAATGGTCCTCCCACACGGAATGCGATATTATTGTGGGTGCAGAACTTTCGCACTACGTCTTCAGCTATGCCAAGGAGGAGGGGTGGGTCTGTTGGAACGTTCAGAACCCCGGAAAACATTGAAGTCGTGCGTAATGCGATGGAACAAAATCCCTGTCGATTTGATATAATTTTTCGCACGTGATGATTTTTTAACAATTCTTTTTTATACTAAAAATTTTCGGACATCTTCTGTCTTCTTAAAAAAAGAAATATTTTCTTTGTCGAAAATTGTCTGTGTTATCCCCTCTCAAAAAACGTCAGGTTTGACTGCCGGACCCTGCAATACAAAGTGGTCAAGAATCACTCTTTGAGTTGGCAGTGCTGAATTTTATTTTTAAATGGTACAACTGGAGTAATTTCCGGTTGTTGTTGGCTTAACATTGACAGCCATCACTTTATAAGCGTCATTTGACATTTCAAATTCAAATTAAAACGCTAATTTTTATTCACGTATGTACATAACCTACAATCTTGTCGTCGTTTAAGTTACGTCAAATAAACCAACAAAACATACAAGATGCCCAGATTTCGTAGGGACAACATGGGTAACTTTTTTATTTAAAGAAATAGAGAGATGGTTAAATTAGTAAAAAGCTGCGGGTTCAAGAGCTCATATCTGTTGACAAAAGATAGAAAGTCAGAACAGTTTCGGCAATATTTTCCCGTTATTGTGCGGTAATAGACTTCCTGAATCCTCTCATTAGATTCTCCATTACTTGAAATGAACGTTGGGAATCATTCCTAAACTAGAAAATCCTCATCTGGGGCATAAGTTTCCACAGGCCACACTTGAGACTGGTGGAAACATTTTTATTCTATATTTGTCATATTCCATCAGGATTATTAAGTGCACTATTTACTCTAAAAAAGTATACCTTTGGCATTTATGGGCAGCAAATATCTGATAGTTGTGGAAATTGTTTCAGAGTTTACAAGAGGAAAACTGATCGAAAACCCTTCACTGAGGCGCTCTTTGAACAGGCAAAATCTTTGATTACGAAGGGAGTCACAATTCGCCAGGCAGCCAAGGCTGTTGGTTTTTCTCACACCGCATTTCCAGTGAAATCTCTTGCCCCACTCGATGGGGCAAAAGGTTCCAAAGAGGTTTTTTTAGATAAATGGGAAATTAGCTAACTTCATCTTTGAGGAAAATTCTTTCCTATTTACTGAAGGTAGAGGAGATATTTAACTAGGATACAAGCCAGTTTTCAGGTTTCTAGGACGTTCTAGGATACCAGAGGAAAGCCAAATGTCGAAACTGGAACCTTCTGCCCCCACCTATCCTACTAGGAAAAGTATTGTTTCCAACCATAGATTGACAACTCAGTTGGCGTCTTGGCAATCGGATATCGGATGCAATTCTCTCAAACAGTGTAAACATAAATTAATAACTACATATTTCACTTGAGACAAACTGGAATATAAAATCGAACAGAAAAATCAAATACAAAAATCGAATAATGTAAACTAGCCTTTATGATGTCAATCTGCTTAAAACAGGGCGATAATTTTTACTCCTCCTGTTTAAAAAGATGGTATGGTGAGATAACGGTTTCCACTGTTTGGCAACACTGCTTATCAGTGGTATTGTTTAAAATAAAAAAAAAATAGAATAGAAATCCCGCCAAAGTGGGATTATCCCTCATCTGGCAGCACTTGTGACAAGTAAGTCAATGCGGGGTTGCACCTTGGGCGATTTTTAAGTAAAATTTCGCGACCAAAAATTTTTTTGTAGCTAAATAAAATTGATTAGTGAGCGATTTTTCTTTTTTATTTCACAACAAATTTTAATCCTATACCGGGTGTCCATTTTGATTACGCACCATAGGAATTTCAATGCAATATTTTTAATTGTAAATGATGGAAAAATCATAGCATATTCATCGATCAATCATATCGGTTGGATAATTGCAGCATCATTATTTGCTGGTTCGCCGGATTTAACACCGAATGACTTTTCTTAAAATCAAAAATTTATCAGACTTAAAAATTTATCAGACTTCTTGACGTGATTTGAACGAGTTGAGAGGTAAAATCGTGGGTGAATGTGCAGTTATTAGTCTTACAACGTTAAGCAATATTTGTACAGCGTTTCTATAACTGATTCTAACATCAAAGTAGGCATTGAATATTGCGTTGGATATTCCACCTCCTTTTGAATGTGTATTCTACTATCTGAGAAATGTCAGTGTCAACACTGTCATAAACTTGACACTTTTAAATAAACCATTATTGCTAAAACACAACACCAATATCAAATGTTTCAATTTGAGTTTACAACTTATTCCTTAAATTGATGATGTTGCACCAAATAAGCTTCTGAAAAAGATGTTTGATTATTTAAGAATTAAAACCGATGACGTTACCAATGACTGTGTTCAGTATCAGTGATTAGTGGCAGATGGTTGTTTGTTTATCAGAGGTATTGCGATGTTAGAATCATTTATAAAAGCCCTGTAGAAGCTTCTATGACATTGTCGGTCGTAAACAAATTTTATTTGAGCATTTGGTGTAGTACCTACTAATTTATAAATAAATATTTCTCAATACGAATTATGTTTAATTCCGCTATTTTTTATTATAAGATTTTAAAAATCAATAAATCTTGTACACAAAACTGTGAAATTAAAAAATATCTGCGTATTTAATTTTTCTCTTTTTTAATTTTTAAAGCCCAAATATTTGAAAAATCTAGTAAAAGTACCACGCACCATTCTTTATCTATTTACCATTGTAATATCGTAGTATGCCGTGAAAGTCTAGTGAGAATGTGGTGCTAATGTATGTACAATAGCTAAATTTTGACAACGAATGTCATATCCATTTTTTTAAAGTTATTCCGAATTTGGCAATGTTGCAATATCTTCTTTCCGTCACGAGATGTATTCATGGCTAAATTTACATAAAGTTGAGAATTGACAACACCGGTTAATCAATCTGATTTGAGTTGTCACAATTTGACACTGTTTAAGTTGGCAGTGCTGAATTTTATTTTTAAATGGTACAACTGGAGTAACTTCCGGTTGTTAACGGCTTGACACTGACACCCGTCACTTTACAAGCGCCATTTGACATTCAAATTAAAACGTTAATTTTTCACATAACTTACAATCTTGTCGCTGTTCAAGTTGCGTCAAATAAACCAAAAACCATATATCCGGTTGCAGTGTTGCAAATACCCGAATAAAAAATGTTTTTAATTGTATTGCCAACTCAAACAGTTATTCTTGACCACTTTTTAGATTCACGGATAACTTTGACTAATTTTTTATTCGATCGCATTGTATTAGCGTATTATACACGGTGGTGACAAAGTCCTGCAACAAGCTCATAATTTGTTTATTTTATGTTTTTTTACAAAATCCTGAAAACTGGTAAATTTTTAATTTTAAAAAGACACATTTTGGTGTAAAAATCTTTTCTTGATCGGCATTTGTTTTCCCGCTATGATGACGACATTAATTTTTTTAAATGGCAACCTTAACTTTTTCAAGCAGATTTTGATAGTCCTTCTTGCCAGCAAAATGGTGACACGGCAACAGTGCCAATCTTTAGAATTTACGTGTCATTCTGAACAGCAGATGGCGCTAAATTAACCAAAAGTGTCAATGGCCGCGTTCAGGTAACTGCAGCAGCTGAGTTGCTGACTAAGCAATCGTTTGTGATTGGTTCAAATTAAAGTAATAGCCAATCACAAACGATTGCTTAGTAAGCAACTCAGCTGCTGCAGTTACCTGAACGCGGCCATTGTAAAGTTAAAAATTACCAAGTTCTTATAGCAGCAACTGAAAAAATGACAACAAAATAGATTCTTGTAGTTTTGTAATGGCGTAATAGAATTCAGTCGTAGTTGTAGATCTGATATGAGACTAGTAGTTTTGGTTAGAGTCGTTTAAGACTTTAACTTTTTTCTAAGCATTAAATTAGAATGATAAAACACAGCATTGTTACTTCACAAGTGACCGTGAGATCAAAAGACTAGAGCATCTGACAGGTTGTTTCTGAACTACGACCCTAGTTTTGGCAACCTTCTAAATATACTCTACCCCCTTCCTCAATTCATGAATTCATCATCTCGAGAACTCGATGAGTTTCGAACTACTTCGGCGGAGAATATAAAAACAAAATAATTCAAGCAATTAAATCTCTGGTAAGTAAAAGTTAATTCTGATGATTTTCCACTGATTGCGATTAGCTCTTTGGTGATTAAAGCGACATGTTTTATTTGCTTAAAAAAAAAACAATTTAAGGGTCTACAGTTCTTTAAAAAACAATATGTAAATGTGAAGTGCATTTTAATAATTCACTCAAGACAAGACTTCTTGATCACTACACATTACATCATAATAAGCTGTGAATTAGTTTAAAAAAAATTATTTATAGTAAGCATTGTATGCAGAGCTTCAAATTTTTTAGCAATGACACCAGAATGACATTATTACTGATAAAACAAAACTGAATTATTCTAGGGCTCCTAGATTTGGAAGTAAACTATACCGTTCCATTTAACAATTGTGTAGACTTATGAAACAGCTGTACTTATTTTGTTCCCTCTAATAAATATTTAATAAACACACTGTAAAATGCCACCAAAAATATATTTTACCTGCTGTTTGCTTCACAGGTGGTTGACGGTAATTGTTTTTCTTCCATGGCACCTTCACATTCGGGTCCCAGGTATGCAATGAATTGATTATCCAGTTTCTTTCTTTTTCTTCAACATCACTTAAATCTATAAATTCTATGTTGTACTGCAAAACGGAATTCGGTATGTTACATGTAATTGGAGGCGAAGTTTTGTAAGATTATGTAAATGTGATACAGCGGAAAGCGGCCGCGCTCTTCCGTACTTACAGCATCGATATTATCCATTTCAACACGTTTCAGGTGGTTTTCGCGAACATGTTCATAGTATTTTGCGGTTATTTGACTCCACGGAATGCCACCAGCAGCGCATGAGGGTTACTTTTCACGTTGTAGCGTGAAGTCATTCGGTTGTCAAATTTTCATGTCACTTGAATTCATTGTTGACAACCTTAACACATCAAAAGATGATACAAGAAAATTTTAAATTATTGAATTTCGTTAATTTATTAAATATACTTAAAGATTCAACAATGTTCTGCAAATATTGTAGAAATTTAGCATAGCGCTGGTTTTTCGGGTTTTCGTAATGACAGTCCTAGAACCGTCAGGAGCACGCGCATTGCGCATAAACAACTCGTTTATCGTCAGTGTTGCCAGATCTATCGTCCTGGAGTTTTATCTACCGTTCTCCTGTTTTAACACGATAATGAACCGTTTCTCGATTTTAGGTTTGTTCTTTTAATAAAAGTAATTTTAATCAGTTTTATTTACAAACTTTAATATTTCTAACTCACTAGTGCAGATTTCTTGTAACCCAATATTAGAGGTTTCCAATCTTTGAATATAGAGGGGAGGAAGGAGCATTTATTATTTTCATCATTAAAACAACGCTAGACGGAAGTGCCATCTTGTAAACCCATTTTAACGGTCATTGATGATTATGGGTGCGTTTCATTTGCGCGCTCCAATGCTTTGAGCGCTAATAAGCGTTGCTTAAACCATTCCGTTTGGGTTTGCAAACGCTTACAAAGCGCCAGCTGACGAAATAATAACATCATATGACGTCATAGTTTTCGCTCATAATTGCTTATTCCATGGAGGTAGGGCAGCAAAAGCGTAAGCGCTTATGCCCCTAACGGAACGTATGAGACGTGTATGAGAAGATCAGCTAATCATAGTCAGATTATAAACAAACATTACACTTCAAAAACAGCTGCAGCAGCTATGATTGGATCAATTTCACTACTAAAATTATATTTTTAAGGTTATGAATTCGTTGTGCGAACAAAAGTCAAAAGAAACACCTTTGCGTATAACGGCTAAAGGTATGATTCCGAAGGCGACCGCAGACTGCAAACCGCAGGCTGCAGACCGCAGACTGCAGCAGCAGACCGCAGGCGACAGTACTGGTATCTACAATGTGTTTCATTTCTCATCTACACACCCCTGTAGTTTTTATATTTATTAACGGATCGATTTCAAATTTTCGCCAGATGAACATCCTCTTAAAATACACATTTTTCAAATTTGAAACCTTTTGTATTGCAAGCCATGACCTACTGCGATTTAATAGAAAGTCGAAAAAATTAAGAAAACATAGTAGGCCTTGTTTGATCAAAAAAAGTTATTAGAAAAAGTTGTTTAGAATTACGAAATAACCCCAATTACCAAATTTGGTTGAAAAATTTAAATTTTTAATTATTAAAAAAATAGAGTATCAATTTAATCCATAGTTTTATGAAACGCTAAAACTAACTGACTAAAGTTTTACAAAACGCTAAAACTAACTTACTGAAATACACAGAATGAAAAAAAACAACTTAATCTAATGTTCTACCAGGCCCCCATCACGCAGTATGCATTTTTCAATACGTTTTCTATTATTCTTTACAACTTTGTTTAGTTCCTGGGGTGTTATTTCAAGACAAGCTTGACGAATCCTGTTGCGTAGGTCTTCTGCATTATTATTTTGATTTTTGTAGACTTTCTGTTTAAGTATTCCCCATAAATAAATAATACAGAGGTGTTAAGTCAGGAGATCTGGAACACCAAAACATGAAAGGACTGTTTCTGCCTATCCATCGTAAAGGAAAATTTTCATTTAACCATTCTCTAACTATTCTTAATGCTAGAATAGTTCGCGAATGGTTAAATGAAAATTTTTAAACAGAAAGAGTACAAAAATAAAAATAATAATGCAGAAGACTTACGCAACAGGTTTCGTCAAGCTTGTTTTGAACATCACAGGAACTAAACAATGTTGTAAAGAATAATAGGAAACGTATCTAAAAATGAATACTGCACGATGGGGGCCTGGTAAAATATTAGATTAAGCTGTTTTTTCATTCTGTGTGTTTTAGTCGGTTAGTTTTAGCGTTTTGTAAAACTGTAGATTAAATTGAAGTTCTATTTTTTTAATAATTAAAAATTTAAATTTTTCAACCAAATTTGGTAATTGGGGTTATTTTGTAATTCTAAACAACTTTATCTAATAACTTTTTTTGATCAAACAAGGCCTACTATGTTTTCTTAATTTTTTCGACTTTCTATTAAATCGCAGTAGGTCATGGCTTGCAATACAAAAGGTTTCAAATTTGAAAAATGTGTGTTTTAAGAGGATGTTCATCTGGCAAAAATTTAAGATCGATCCGTTAATAAATATAAAAACTACAGGGGTGTGTAGATGAGAAATGAAACACATTGTATACTTTTCTATGATATGCATTCCGAGTGCAGCGCCACTGTCGCCGGCCGCCGTCGCTAGCCGCGACCGACAATAGTTTCTAAATATTTTTTCATCACTTAGCAAATGATTTCTAATCAATACTGAATAATTTCCTTCATCTGGTCTATTTCTGAACAAAGGCATTGTGCGTTTTCTTTTTTTTTCTCGTATAAAGTAACGCAAAGTCATCGTTACCTTCCTCTTCGAACAAAAGGCTAATGATCTCATCGGAAACGTCAAACTCGTCCGACATCATCTTCGTAGAACGCTTTGCAACCGACTGCAACTAGGTCTGTCGATGCATTCTGCATTGGTCCGACCGCAAACGGCAACAAGTGTGCGGTTGCCGCCTGCAATCTGCAGTTGCAGTCGGTTGCTGCGGTCGCCTTCGGAATCATACCTTTAAGGCAAGCGTTCACAGGCTCGCATCGCCCGCGTCGCACGCATCGCATAAATGATCTTTTCTATAGTTTTATATGACGCTGCGTTAACTAGGCCGCATAGCAGCGATCGCATTACTGAAAATGCGACTAGCATTCTCGAGAGAGCAACTTCTGCGATTCTTGCGATTCGTGCGGCTGACGTCATTTACAAATTCGGACTAGTGCAGTTGAATCGAATCATAGGTTTTATTAGGGTGATATTATAAATTTTAAGTATTATTGTTAAGACAAAATATGGACGACGCAGTATTAATTAATTTAGTAGAAAATTATGAAGAAATTTATAATTTAAAACATTCCGTATGTACGCTGTCACGAAAAATGCTGGTAGTGCGAATGATGCGATGCTTGTATGTTAACGCGCACGCCAAATGCTATGCGATTCTTGCGATGCGTGCGACGCGTGCGATGCGAGCCTGTGAACGCTTGCCTTTAAGCGACTAAACGCCAAAGGAAACAACAGAAAACAGCGCTTATAAGCGTGAGCGCTTAAAGCGTGTGAGCGTGCAAACGAAACGCACCCTATATCATACGAGTGCGAACACGAATTATTCTATATTTACGGAATTATACACATCGATGATTTGACGAGAAAAGCGTGCCTATTTACAATTTATATGTATCACGAAAACATGATACGAAACTTTTATGGAATAAATTAAAAACACTGAATGTCTATAACAGACGAAGTAAAAATGTGAAATTACCGTCTCATCTGGCAGATGTTGATATTATTAATAACCATTTTCACAGTTTCATGTCGCATAATGGGGTTGATGCTGATATTCTAAATTATTACAACAGTAATGTCTGTACCTACTGATGCAAATTTTTCTTTTACATTACTATCTGTTACTGACGTATATGTTTTACTAATAGCGTTTTTCACTGGGACTAAATTGTGCACTGAGTGCGCACTCAGAGTATTCTCATGTTATTTTAACCTCATATAATGAAACGGGATGGAGATATTCTGATTGCGCACTCAGTGCACAATTTAGTCCCAGTGAAAAACGCTATAAGATCTATTAAATCCCAGTCGACAGGGTGTGATGGCATTTCAGTTAAAATGTTATCTTTATGTTGTACTTATCTTTTGCGAACTATCATGTATTAAAAACTATATGTATTAAACACCTGTCTGCTGGAGAGTGTGTTTCCTCAGTTTCCTGACCATTGGAAGACTAGCATCATTACTCCACTTCCGAAATCAAGTGATCCAACAGATTACACTGACTTAAGACCTGTCTCAATTTTGCCTGTACTTTCTAAATTATTAGAGAAGGCAATTAGTCGGCAAATCTGTAGTTCTTTAGAAACCAATAATCTGTTGCCCAACGAACAGTCAGGATTCAGGTCAGGCTACTCCTGTGAATCTGCACTAGCACATGTTGTGGACGATTTGTTACGGAGCATCGATGATAACCAAATTACAACTCTAGTGCTGTTGGACTATTCAAAGGCGTTCGACAGAGTCAATTATACTCTTCTGCTTGCTATTTTAAATCATGTAGGATTTTGTATATTTTTATATAGTTCTTTTAATGTTGAAAATGCCTCCATCGCTATTTCAAATATTCATACTGATATTCAGGCTCTTATAAGTACATCGTCGAAGCACTGTCTTCACATTAATAGTAAAAAAACCTCGGTGTTGGTTTTTGGTCGCGCTAAAAGTAGATCAGCTGTTATGAAATTTATTAAGATTAAAATTAACAACGCAATAATTCCAGTATCTGATTGTGCTCGGGATTAAGGTTTATATGTAGATACGAAACTACGTTTCAAGGAGCATATTTCGCGATTAATTAGGCAGGGCTTTTGCAATCTAAAAACCTTGTATGGAAGTAAAGAATGTTTAGACATTCATTTGAGAAAAATGTTATGTCAATCATTGGTGCTCTCCCGATTTAAATTTTGTATGAATGTCTATTATCATTGTCTGGATAGCACTGACAGAACGAGGATTCAACGTTTGCAGAATGCCTGTTTAAGATTTATTTATGGTATTAGCAAATATATCCGAATATCACATACTCTGACTTGGGCTGGCTGGTTCAATATGTCTAGAATGGCCGAATTACACTCCTTGATTTTTTATCACAAAATACTCTTTCATAAAAAGCCCAGTTACCTATATCGCAAAATTGTATTTAGAACAGACGTACATAATATTAATATTAGACATAAGGGCTTATTAATTCCCCCAGTTTATCATGTTGAGATATTTAAGAGATCGTTCGGCTATAATGTCGTTAAACTTATTAATAATCTTCCACCTGTTTTGCGTTCAATGTCTCCACCGGTGTTTACCGGTCAGCTGCGAAAACATTTAATCCCGGCAGACTAATAGTTTATAATGAACATGACATAGTCAGTATTCTTGGATACATTTTATTAATATTTTTACACTTGTAAACATCGTCAATTTTAAAATCTTAAAATTGAGCTGAAATTGGGAGGTTTCTTTTTAAGCTTGACAACATTTTACACTTAACAATTTCCTCACCAATTTAAGACCAGAGCTGCCAATCAAACAGTACATTACCAAACAGTACCAACCTAAAAATTGAAGAGGTTATAAGTAGGGCTCGTGAAAAATGTTAAAATTCGCGAACGAGAAACACAACCTAGCGGCGTGTGATGTCGTGTTTCCGAGTGCTACGCCGCGCCGCCGCTAAGGCGGCAATATTTGCCCGTAACGAACCTGCACTGCGAGTCTTCTGTTTGGTAGGGGAACATTCGTGACATTTTATACAAAGTCCACGAGCCCTAGTTATAAGACATAAACCGATCGTGCCGTAAAATCTAGAGCTGCTGTTTACAAGAAAATAAAATAGTAGTTGAAATCAGTGTGAAATAAATAAATAAACAATGCCATTCAATTTTGATAAAAATTCTGTGCAATTATAATTTCACTTTACGAACAACATCCCGATTTGTACAACGTTTCATCGTGTTTGTTTTGTATAAAATTAATTATTTTCATTGTTAGACCGACGCGCGACATACACCAAACAGTATGCAGACACAATTTCTAGGTTGGTAGCACATTAACATAATCAAATGCCCTAGAAATTACTAGAAAATTGGCGAAGAAATTGGGAAAAATAGAATATGTTCTGAGTTCGGCTTATTAAGCCGCTTACTAAGCGCTTAAAATTGGTGTCAAATTTGACAAGTGTAATACAACAATTTTAAGTTCTTGCTCAAGAACTTGGTTAAGATCTTAAAATTGACGAAAAAATTGGTAGGTGTAAAACCGGCATAAGACATACTTAACAAAAATGAAAGTACTTTATTAAACGAAGAATTTAGGGTAGAAAAATATAGTGCATGCTATTTAAGAAATTTCTGACATTTCGTTTATTACCATGACTAACCTGTAAATAAAATACATTTAATAATGGGCTATAATAAGCTTAAGTATCAACTACATCTGTACCAAAAATATTTTTATTTTTGAAATATATTGAAAGTTTTTTCCGATACTACTATTTTGATTCAATCTGTACCTATAAAAGTAGAGAAATATTACCGTGTCTCTTAGTAATTTCTTAATTATGTTTAGAGAATGGGGATTAACGGCTCAATAAAACTTCTATTATACTGGTCGATATTTCGTAATATTTTATTACTTCTTCAGGACCAACATTAAATTACTACAAGACTAATTAATTAATTACTACAAGACTAATTAATTAAGACTAATTATAAGATAATACAATATTAGGATAGAATACTTACTATAATAATAATAAAATTAATATATTTTGAAATTTTTAACTTAAAATTTTGATGTAATTATTTATAACAAAAATTGTGTATAAATAAAAGAACTCTAGGTGGCGTGACTTATTAGATTGTACCTATAGACAAAAATATTTTATGTAGTCCTTTATCATAAAAAAATGCGTTAAAACTTTTTTGTATCTTTTTAGGGCAGCCGCGCACTGGCGACTTTTTATTGCGCAACTATTTTGTCTCTCGTACGAAGTCTATACAATCATATGTAGGTGCGCGCACATAGCGACGCGACAGCAAAGCGACATTTTAGTTCCCTCGGACGCCGACAGCAGACCGACGAAACTGTCTTCGTACCTGTTGTTTAGTAGTACAATGCGCAGACGGGCGACATTTTAGTTGCCGGTTTGCTGCCCTCTCATTTTGCTCGCTAGTCTGTTGAAGCTTATATCTGTAGAAAAAATGGCTGTAGCGAGGGATGAGGATATTGATAACGAGATATTGATACAAGAAGTGGAAACGAGCCCAGGATTGTATAATAAAACTTTAAAGGAGTACTCAGACGTGAATTTGAAAGGAAAATTGTGGGAAGACGTGTGTGTGAATTTTTCAGGATAACATCGTAGCTCTTCAAACATCAAAGCAAATTTCCCTTTATTTAATCTTTCCGAATTTAGTGGGTGAACCCAATATTTTTTTTACGAAGACTTTTTCTGTGTCGAATCATACCACAGCTGTCTCCGATAACTCCATTTTGAACAAGTGCATTTGTTGATTTGTCTGCACCCATAATGAAAATAATGAACTCGCGATCAGGAAACAGTTGCTCATCGTGTGCGCACTCTTTAAAACGGAAGCAACAGGAGAGCGACAGAGACAAAATAGTTGCGCAACAAAAAGTCGCCAGTGCGCGCCTACCCTAAGAAGTTATCGAGATATTGCCCCAGAACACCTAGTTGGTAGAGCCCGTATAATTATATAATTCCTTTTTCTTTAAATACACTGTGATCAACAATGATTGAAGGTTTGCATCTGAAATATTTCCGAAATATGTATTATCAATCTTTCATTCCGTAACAGCTATTTACAATCTGTAAGGATATTGTTACCACATACATAAATAGTAAATAGTAATACGTTTAGTTGGATATTTTTATATGTACAGATGTATAAATAAAAATTTCAATTGTATAGGGTGTCCCAAACCTTCGGAATAGAATGCGTTTTATCAAAAAAAAATTCTTAATAAAAGTTGTGTAGCTTTCCATTCTGCATAATTTAAAATTATTTTCAACTATACAAAGTGGTTTATTTAAAATTACAGACCTAACTTATGATTTCTTAAACACTATGTATATATTTTAAAGTTAATAAATCGTATTTTTTTCAACTGACTGACAAACTCTGAGCTGATTTGATGAGACCGACAACTTAAACAGTATTTTTTGAAGCCGAGAGTAACTATTCCTAACTGTTGAGGTGTAATTGAGTTAAAGAGGTTCTTTTTTTTGTTATGTATATATTTAAGTATTCAATCGATAAAATTTTACGTTAATCCAACAATTCTTCTATAGACTTGACACACCTAAACTCTTCCATGGATTTACAGTTTCTGGGAATTACACCTTGCTGCAAATTTTCTTCTGTACTCGTCGATCTTTTGGATCGGTAAGCATACTCTTTCCTTTTGGGGGTGGAAAACGTTGGAGGTCGTTCTAAATAATGGCCCGCCAGGCCAATCTCACTTCTCAACCAAGGATCTTGACCAACCCTAACACAAAAGCTCACGTAAAAAAAATTACCTCACACTATTTTTTTTTCTTAATTACCAGAAAAGGAAGTCGGGAATACGTTCTTTCATGCAGGTTTTTATTAGGACTATTATCAAAGGTATAGAACTGAAAATGAATAAAAGGAAAAACAAACTCCCTTGCAGGAATGACGAATTAAAGACAACATTTTTATCTATCTGTGCTTCCTGAAAACAAAGCGAGAAAAACTTTGTGAATCTCTTGGTGCCTTAAACTTACCCGTGCGTAATCATTTAACGCGGTTAAAATGTGTCTGAACCCCTTGATCGTGAGAAACCAAATCCTCGCCAAGTAAAAGAAAGTCCAATGGAAACCCAGTTCCTGCAACGACAAAATATAATGGAGTGCGCAGATTTTGGATTACGTTACGAAACTTACTCGGTACAACCATATTTTGGTTTTCGTTAATCTTGTGGTACGCCGATGGAATATTCTGTAGACCAATGCAAAAGTTCCTGCAAGAAATATCGCGGTAGGGAAGACCGTCATTGCCGTGTTGTTTAAACGAGCGGCCTTTCTCATTTCCGCTAAAAACCTGGCGTTGGTATTTACGAAGTAATTCATTTTGTCACATTGACAGTAAAGTTGACAACGGGGGATTTTGATGCACAACGCAAACTCTATTTTTTTTTTAACTGTGAGTGCTCGTTATTTTCAGTTGTTTAAAATTGCTTTTTTTTTTATTAAGACGTAAAGGAGAATAAGCCGGAGATAAACTGGAGATATACCTAGGAACTGCGAGCGTTTTAGTTTACAAATTACAATCCAGATGCATCGTATCACACCGAATAAATACATCTTCCGACAGCTTAGGGAGGCTTCAAATATACATACATATAAAACCCCCCGAAAATAGAACTGAATTCTGCGTGTGTCGAATGTTTTTTCGAAACGAAACTGCAAAACCACACACACGATTTTAAATGCGGCCCTCGCATGTTGTATGCGTGTATTTTGGGACGATCTTTCTTACATTTCGACGGTATTGTTTATTTTCGCAAGTATGCAGCCCGAGTGTAATAAAATCTTTGCGGTCAGGAACAAGAGAAATATTTGTTTCTTTCTAATGAGTAGGGTTTCACACGCATCTAGTGTTTATTTGGATAGGATGAAATAATAAGGCCGTAAAATTAGACGTAAAGATCGAATAACCAAAATATTTAAAGCTACTTATGAAAACAAGCTTCTGAGTTGAATAAAAAAATCGAAACAGTGTGCTCAAAGCTTTTGTTTTAACTCATTTTTTGGTGTAATTCCCAGCCTGCAAATTTAAGTTAAATATCGAGTCTACCTCGAGTTAGCCATGGAAACAAAAGTCTCCATAGATTATCGCAAGAACTGTCAAAAGTATAAAATTTAGGTTATGCGAAGGGATGAATTTTAATATATTCTTTTAAGAGCAAAAGTATTACTTAAAACTTTTTTTTTGAGTTGGACACTTCCGGCAATTAATATGTATATGTATGTATCGTTCAATAACTGAAATTAGCGAGTAAAAGCTAGATTTTATCCACATACGAACATTTTGAGGTTAATCGAATGTTTATCTATTTTTGACATATACAAAATTGATTATGCAAGCTGTGATATGCGATTTCCTTCCAAGGCTAACTCGAGGTACTTTTTTTGTTGAAGACCCGATATGTTTTTAGGTGTTTTGAAAAAGTTATAAAAAATATACAGAGTTTTTTTCGATGTTTAGCATTGGGATCTCGGAAACTAGCAGAGCTAGAGAGACGGTTAAATGGGGAAAGATTTGTAGTTTTAGGAGCCCAGTTTAATGCAGCTTTTGTTTTTTTCTTAAAGTTCATGGCTGGCTAGATATTTTGAAAAAACTGATTTTTTACAAATTCGTTAAATGCATATAGCTCGGTTATTCTTGATTTTAGAGAAAAGTTACAAGACAAAAGTTGTACAGAATTAAGTTCTTAATTAAACAGTCGAACTAAATTTTCCATATAAGCTCTTATTTTTCAGTTATGACATAATCAATTTTTTTAAATGGAAACTATAGTAGGCCATGAGTGAAAAAGAAAAGCCATTTTTTTACCTTTTCAACGATGTAACATTCGATATGGTTATTTAAAAAAATGACGGAGATACGGCAGTTTTTCTCCTTCAAAATTGTTAATATGGTTGGCTATGGAAACAAAACTTTATTGACAAATGCAAATTATAAACGATGAGCAAATAAAAATCAGATTAGAGTAGGCGGTGCAAAGAAAATGTATATCTGTGATTAAATAAAAAGTACAGTTATCGTAGTAACAGCGAATCACAAGACTCTATTTTGAATTTTAACGTATCCTTAAATTTTAACAGCCTGTTAATAAGTTACAGAATAGCCCCTGATGACGGGCGTTCTACTAGGAAAGCAGTAAATTCGATTTTAAAGAGGTGTAATTTATGTATTGCAAATAATGGTGGTCTTTTCGAACATCTTTAGAAATATTTTTAGTTTATTTTTGTTCTCGATAGTTTATATTTGTTAAAAAGGCTTCGGATTAGCAATATGAAGGTCAAGTCCTACTCTCCGACCCTGGTATACTTGCAGTTGTTCATCCGGTGAATTTTGAAAGGTTCTTTTCCATAACCACAAGAATGATCTTCCAAGGTTTCGCTGCTTCGTGTTTGTAAACTATAAAATAATTTATACGTACGAATTATTGGTTTTGTATTTCAATGTTTCACATAGCTGTTTGATATTTAACAGTATTTTGAGTTGGTGATGAAAATGAACCCTATCTCAACAAAAAGCAGTCATAAAGTGAGTGTTTACAAAAAAGAGTTGACATTAAATCGTTGGTCGCGTTCAGACGACCACAGCAGCTGAGTTGCTGACTCAGCAATCGTTTGTGATTGGCTATTATCTTAATGTGAGTCAATCACAAACGATTGCTGAGTTAGCAACTCAGCTGCTGTAGTCGTCTGAACGGGCCCAATGTTAAAAATTTCGAAAATTGAAGAAAACATGAAATGATAGTGATACTGATGTTTTGAGGTTGAAGGTTCTCCTAAGAGGCTATTGAAATATTGAACCATTGTTGGTATTAGAGTTTGGATTCTGAAACGCATGTAAAAAGGAAACGGCGAACAAAACGTCAAAGTAATATAAGTGAGCAAATAAAAATCAGATTAGAGTGGGCTGTGGAATGTTTGTGATTAACTGAATTAATTAATGTAATACATTCATGGACTGTCAAATGTATTGACCTTTTATTTAATCACAGACATACATTTTTTTGCAGCGCCTACTCTAATCTGATTTTTATTTGCTCACCATTTATAACTTGCATTTGTCAATAAACTTTTGTTTCCATGGCCAACCATATTAACAATTTTGAAAGAGAAAAACTGCCGTATCTCCGTCGTTTTTTTAAATAACCATATCGAATGTTACATCGTTGAAAAGGTAAAAAAAGGCCTTTCTTTTTCACTCATGGCCTACTATGGTTTCCATTTAAAAAAACTGATGTTTATGTCACAACTGAAAAATAAGAGCTTATATGGAAAATTTAGTTCGACTGTTTCATTAAGAACATAATTCTGTACAACTTTTGTCTTGCAACTTTTCTCTAAAATCAAGAATAACCGAGCTATATGCATTTAACGAATTTATAAAAAATCTGTTTTTTCAAAATATCTAGCCAGCCATGAACTTTAAGAAAAAAACAAAAGCTGCATTAAACTGGGCTCCTAAAACTACAAATCGTCTCTCTAGCTCTGCTAGTTTCCGAGATCCCAATGCTAAACATCGAGAAAAGCTCACCCTGTATAGTTATACTTAGTGATTGCAAGAAAATGAAGGGAGATAAAGTTTGTTTCTTGAGGTATACAACATAACATACCATATATCAATATGTCAAAATAAATTTTTGATAAAGGTTGATCATGGAAGAAAAACGTTTGACATTTTATAAATTGATCACTTGCTGTCGAATTATAATTACTGTAACTTTTTGTTATTAAATTATAATTTGTTATTTACATTAAAATATAGTGTGCAGATCATGTTTTAACTATATGCCGATCGTATAAACCTGGGTTAAGAAAATATACGACGAAAGGACGTGACATGACAAAAGCCGCAGGACTATTTCACGAAAGTTAGAAGGAGATAGTTACATAGAAGTTCTTTGACTTATCGATCGATCGGAATATAGTAAAAAAGTGAACTGTAGTTCTTGAGTAGTTTAGTAAAATCGAAGTTTAATTTACTACTAACCTCAAAAACTACTTGGTGTTGTAAGTTACGATATACGTTTACACTTACATAGTCCATCTTTATAAAATATTTATTTGGATATATGGTAGTTGTAGTATGTGTACTTATCATTTTGAGGTTAAATTATGCAAATAGAAAATTTATTAATGTTAAGGCATCAATTTGTTTAAAAGTATATAATTTACCTTATCCCGAGACTTTGCTTAGAATAATTACATTTTATTGTTGCGCTCCTTTGTGATCATTTTGGATATAATTTTTTTACGGTTTTCTATTTATCGCCGATCGCCACCTTTATTGGGAGACCCGGTATTATTTTATACCACTTATGCCTTATGACATTTATTTTCATAAACGACAAAAAAATTAAAAATTTATTCTGGATAGTAATATGTTAGTCCTATTGTCCGTTTACTTGATATCTGCACCAGGGCCGGCGCAAACTTTTGCGGGGCCGGGTTCAAAAATTGCGCGGGGCCAAAAAAACAGTTCTAAATAAATTATTTTTAGTATAAACAGATTATTATACATATTGTATATAGAGAGTGGATTTCTAGCCTTTATGCTTTTCGTGAGGGATAAAAGCAACGCAAAACTTTTCATACACTGTAACTAATTCAAAATTTGATATTATTTGACACATATTTCTTTATGATTTTTTTGCTATTTTGTTAGTTTTATGCATATTTAATTTTATACGCATACAGGGTGTTCACGGGAAGCCGCTACAATAGCTAACTTTTTTATTTGAATTTTCACGTGGTAGCTTAAATTAGAAAAGTTTCAGGACGTCACCTGCTGGATTTTATGGCAACATCAGAAAAACAAATGACTGTCAGGTCTTCGAGATTTTCAATTGTTTTCAACTTTTTTAAATGGAACGTTATATTTTTTAACATCGCATCGCGTTCAAGGCGTCAAATTAATTATGTCTCTAAAATATTACCTTCCAAGGCCTACTATTTTATAAATTATTTAATAAATAAACATTGGTTTGGTGTATTGAGCACTTGTGAAATATAATTAAACGCAAAAACGAAAACACCCTTTTCACAAAAACTATGTATATTTATGTATACTACTGAGTATGTACGCATCGCGTACGAAATGTACATCTAGTTTTTAATAAACAGTTTTTGTGAAAAGGGTGTTTTCGTTTTTGCGTTTAAATAAACATTGCTATTCGCGGGAAGTGCATAGCAACAACAGATTTTCGTTGGCGAACACAATATGGTGTGCGTTGAAACAAGAGAACATCGAAATTGTTTTCAAATTGTCAGTTTTGTTAACTATTCTGATTAATCAGTTCTTGAAATTTAGTTCATATTAAAAATGTCAAATAGTAGGCCTTGGAAGGTAATATTTTAGAGATATATTTAATTTGACGCTTTGAACGCGATGCGATGTTAAAAAATATGACGTTCTATTTAAAAAAGTTGAAAACAATTGAAAATTTGGAAAACCTGACAGTCATTTGTTTTTCTGATGTCGCCCTAAAATCCAGCAGGAGGGGTCCTGAAACTTTTCTAATTTAAGCTACCTCGTAAAAATTCAAATAAAAAAGTTAAGTATTGTAGCCATTTTCCGTGAACACCAAGATTTATTAATTAAATGATTTATAAAAATAGTAGGCCTTGGAAGGTAATATCTTACAGACATAATTAATTTGACGTCCTGAACGTGATACGATGGTAAGAAATATAACGTTCCATTTAAAAAAGTTGAAAACAATTGAAGATCTCGAAAACCTGACAGTCATTTGTTTTTCTGATGTTGCCATAAAATCCAGCAGGAGAGGTCCTGAAACTTTTCTAATTTAAGCTACCTCGTAAAAATTCAAATAAAAAAGTTAGCTATTGTAGCGGCTTCCCGTGAACACCCTGTATTTACTGCTATTTTACGTCTTTTCAAGTTTTAATTTTTATCATTATTTAAATTTTTTGATCTGTTAGCGAAGAAAATAAAGGCGAAGTTTCTCGAATTTTATTACAGTTCATTTTTTCAATATATGCTCATCGATCGTACGTCAAAGGACTTCTAGCTATCACATTCAGGTCTATACGATAGACATACTTGTAATATAATAAAATTCAATTTTATCGACGAATGGAAAGTATTACATATTCACTAGCGATGAAATCGCGAGTGAATTATTTTTTGAGAGTCGATAGTTAAATTTTATCATGTATAATTTTTTTTCTATAGCAGATGTTAAAAAAAATAAAAAAAAAACCTATTAAAAATTATATTATTAAGCACAGTTTTACAATCGTGGAATAAGGACAGAATAACTATTCGCCGAATATCCTTTAACCTTCCTCCATATCTATTATAAAAATTATTGTTATAAAAAACGGAGTATAGCATGTTTATAGTAATGTTTTTATTTATAAGTTATTTCTTTTTGTTTTTTGTTCTTAACAAATTACTTTATAAAACATAAATCATGTTATTCAAAATATGTAAATTAGTTTGATTAAAAAAAAATATTGCTTTGTCAACGAGCCAATTGCATAAAACGAAGCAAATACTTTTACTTCTGTTATAATTTTTTTTAAAGCTTAAATACGTGAAAAAATTTCGCATGCAAATCATTATACGATTCTATTTATTAAAATTTTTACTACGTTACAGGCAGAATTATTTAGAATTTCATTTTCCTTCAAATATTTGCAGTTTTCATTGAAAAATTTGTAGTAAAAGCATATGCTTCGTTTTATTCATCTGGCCCAAGGTTAAGTCAGATGGGTTTAAGAATTTTTGCTATTTTGTTTTACATGTGTTTTGTTTTGTTTTTTTAAGCTTTTTCTGTTAAAATAAAATTTTAAGCTTTTTTAAGCGTTTATTTTTATTTTTATTGTGCTTATAAATCCTCTCTCTAATTATATAACATAGGATTAATTAAATTACAGATCCAGTTTATAAAAGTGGATTTATAACTGCAACGACATGACAGCACAAAGTTTAAGCGCGGGGCCGTTCAAAGCGCGGGGCCGGTTTCCGGGGAACGCGTCCGCCTCGCGCCGGCCCTGATCCGCACTGTCAATGTCAAAATTTGAAAACAATATATTATTTTAAGTGTATTTGTACATTCAGTTCCTAACATGAGAGTGAATAAAAGCCAGATTAGATACGCTATGGTGTGTAATTAACATTTAACATTAGAAAATATTTGTTTGTTCTCAAAATTAACAACGCCTGTCTAAAATACACCTACACTTGATTTCTTGTGATATTTGTTTTTATTTTAGGTACCTATTTAGGTAATTCAATTATAGGCGAACCAAAATGAATGTTACTTACGTGTAATAACACTAATAACTATCTTACGTCCAATAATAATTATTGTAGTCCTGGGTGGCTGTAGTATCACACATAAATGCCGATTTTTACTTCGTATCGTTGAATTGAAGTCTCAAATATTGACTGTTAGACAACAAATAAATGTTTCTTTACGTATTTAATGTTTTAATGCCATTTGAAACAATAATTAGTTAACTCTACAGCCACCCAGGACTACAATAATTGTTGGACACGCGTTCGTATTCTAATCTAAAAAAGCTATAAGACCTTGAAGTTGTCAAATCACAAAAGCTTAATTTCCCTGCGCAAAAATAGAAGTCGAGAAGTTTCTGACAATTTATTTCGTTGCTTGGCCAGGGTTGGCCGAGATGGTGATACCTTAATGACTGGGCGGTGCAAGAATTACAACCCGCCTACAACTTCAAGTCTCTCCGCTCAATTAGTGAAATGTTAATGTGATTAGTTTGTGGATGTGCAGTTTAAATTTGGATCAGTGCATTTAAAGGTAAGAAATTATCCAATTACATACTAAAAAAGCATCTCAAGTAACTATTAATTTTAGATTTATTGCATAAACAACAGTTTCGTTCAATGCACCTAAATCATTTACAAAATTATCAGAAATTTATTGGTAAAGTTAGCTATGAAAAACAAAAACAAAGTCGTAATTCATTTGACAAATGTCAAAGAATACTCTTTATCGCAGAGTTGCCATTTTTCTAAGAACTCAAACACACATGAGTGTGCATACAAAATAAACATTCTCCCATTTCGAAAGTGAGATTTTACCTACCATAAATATGTAAAAATATCTTTCGGATAGAGTTTCGCTTTGACAGTTATTAAATTGTTTGCGTTTAAAAACATTCTTTTGTTTTCATAGCCGTAGTTTTAACTTAGACGTGTAACAAAACCTTTTATAAACAAACGTTGTTTATTTTATTGCACCACAATTTCCACATATTCAAAACTGTATAGCAACAGAAATAAGAAATACCAGTAGGTAATAAAAGCAATCGTAGTTTTTAGGATTCATTTACATATACCGCGTAATTCAGGTTGGTATGTCATTCCCCTAAAGATAGAAATAAGAAAGTTACAGGAGTGCGAATACAAAAAAAAAGTTAAACAAGCATTATTGAGTTAACTTTTCAAGTTGATTTCAATGGTCCAACTAAAAATTTAGCACATCGTCGCCCATATAAAACAATAAAAAAATACAAAATGTCAAAAATTACAGACATATGAACACGATTGTTAGAAAATTGTTAAAAATTAAAATTAAATCAATTCAAAATGGAGACATCCGAAAATTACGAGAAGTATGATATTGTTACGTTTTTATGGTTCGATTAATTTTATTTTAAACAAAAAACGATATACTTAATGAACTAATTTATTTTAAAGCGTTAATAAATAGTATATTATACACCTAGGTAGAGAAGTCTAGTGTTGTAACCCGAGGGTATGATTACCCTAAGGGCCTCGGGTTATAAGACTTCTCTACCGTGGTGTATATACAATTTTTTTCACTACTAGTGCAAATGATAATTTTAATTTGAACAAATGAATCGCTTTATGCAGAAAGCGCTTAAGTCATTTTTAGCCGTTCTGCGTTTTCGCAGAAAATCGTATTTATATAGGTACCAAACTACACCTTTTTATGCAGAAAGAGCATTAGTTCCATTTACAAAACTTGCTCTTTCTGCATAAAAAGGTGTAGTTTGGTACCTATATAAATACGATTTTCTGCGAAAACGCAGAACGGCTAAAAGTTAAAAGTTAAACCACAATGCGAACTATCTTCATTCACCGGCTCGCCTGCTTTTTATACTCTTTAATGATAGAATGTCCAGGCATCTGTTGGAAGGAGCTTCCAGAAGGACAGCTGGACAAACCCGTCAGTCCTGCCGGCAGTACGCTATTTTTAACTTGAGGTTTTATTTCTTTTTACAGCGATACCAAAATTGCTTAAATTTCCTTACAAAATAACGAAAGAATTTAAAAAAAATCATGTTCAAATGAATCAAATAAAATCAAGTTGTCTAAATAATTGGCAAATGATATCCATCTAATGTACACATAAACAAGAAATGAAATAAAGCCTCATCGTTATTAATTTCCTTTAAATTTAGGATCAATTATTATTAACAATCCAATCGTTCAGCAGTATTTTTGATCACTGTTTAATTTACAGTACATATGTTTATTAACTATCGAGTCTTCAATAATAATATACCTCCAGTTAGCCTTGGAAAGAAAAGTGTGTATCGTATATTGAACTATACCTACCGTGAGCATACGTCCCCTTTTGAACGGAACTGTTTTGTTTTTCTGAACTCAGTTCTGTTGTCCCCAAGGAAAGCCTCGGGACACCAAAACGTCCCGTCTTTAGAAAAGCCGGCACCGCGACACCAACGACGTTGATCTCATTATAAGCATTTTAAAATTATATCGGGTTCATTTGTCTGGCCCAATGTAGAGCGGGTAATTTTACCACTCGGGAATATTCTAATCACACATAACGAGAACGATGGTCATAATAACGCTAACAAAGTGGACAAATAATAATGCAACATTCATTCAGTTTCTGATGTCCTGTTTTGAGAAAAAACAAACAAAATAGATGGTCAGGTTATCTATACAGGTGCTGTGATTATCACGAGAACTGTCAAAATATAAAATTTAGGTTATGCGAAGGAACTGAATTCAGACCACTTAAATAACGAGTGTTTTTTTTTTTAATTTGGCGTCGAGTTGGCCGTGACACGATGTTTATTACGAACGCAGCACAATTTTGATTATTCGTTGTAAATCTTATTTTTTATTGTCTGTTTTTATTTGCTACAACCCATCTCATTCTTTTTGTCGTTTTCGTTTATTATAATAGATCACATTTTGATGTTGTCCTCAAACTCAACAGGTTCGAAACCTCAAAAGCTCAAATATCAAATTAATAACTGTCATGATGATGATGGTTCATAATTAAATTTTCATGATCAACTTTGACGCCAGATTAAAAAAAAAACCTCTTTATATTCTTTTAAGAACGAAGTATTACCTACTTTCAAAATATCTGTTTGCATTGACCACTACCATATACAGGTTGAATTTTAAAACTAGGTGGATATAAGTAAATTCGGACAAAGTCGTGTAGGAGTAGGGGGGTTCTAGCGTCTACCAGCTCACACCTTCAGTTCGAAGCATACAGTTTTTAGAGCTGTTTTTTAGCTACATTATTATATTACAAATAATTATAATTGCGTTATGTAAATGTAATGCGGCAATTAGAACAATATTTTACATGAATTATATTGAAATCCTAGTTAAAATAAAATAATTAAATACGCGCTCATCGTTTCGCTTCCCAATGCGAGACGAGGCCGGCCGTCCGAATACAAAGAGGCACGCGTCGCCAACCTACTTGCTTCACTCAAACTGTATATGGTTATATGAAATTCAGATTGCAGATATTAAAAACCGAATCTTATCCACATACGGACAACATTTTTAGGCTATCAATTTTTGACATACATATAAGAAATTATGATTATGCAAGTTACGGCATACGACTTTTTCCAAGGCTAACTCAAGGTACTTTTTCTTGTTGAAGACTCGATACATAACAAGCTACTTATCAATGTTATGCTAAATTTAGGAATTTTTAAGAAATGAATCACAAACGCCTTTAGTTTCGCATTACTGAATGAAATTAATATAAAAATTAAAAACATCAAATAATCCTCCAGATTCTTTCTCTAACTTGTTGCCATATATCAAAAGCCACTCGCCAATTTAGTGGCGTAGTTTTGATGAGTTATTGAAAAATTTCAATAGTTTGATAATGGAAACTCATAAACGAGAGTAATTGTTAATATACTCTCTTTGAATGTTTGAATGCACACAAAGTTGTGGTGAAAATTAAGTTATATTAATTTTTTTCACTGTCAGTGTTAAAAAGTAATTTTATAAGTTGTAATTCATATTTATTTGCAGTTTCATATTTTAAAAATTTTGTAGAAGATATGCTTGTCTATAAAATAATTACTTTTTAGTATTATCATTGTTTATGTATTTATAGTTAGTCAACCTAGTCTTCAGAATGTGCTGCCATCTAATAACTGTTGATTAAAACAAAATACATGAACGGCATGTGTTTATAAAGTTTGAAACTCGGCTGAAAGAAAAATTATTTTATCTACTGTCACTGAAATCTAACGAGCGGCTAAAATCTCCGCACGACTCCTTGTGGTGGGAGAAAATTAGCGGTTAATTTGCATTATGCCTACCGAAGTTAGGATTTCGGGAGCTCTTAAATACATATTTGATCATAAGAGTAATTAGAAAAGACACTGAAGAATTTAAATTAAAAAATAAATTGATTGATTAGGCTAAAATTTTCCACAAAAATTAATATATTGAACCAAGTTCATTTCAAAATTACTTAAAATATTGTTTAATTTAAGGGCATAAAATATTTCATTATAACATACTGAAAAATTCAAATATTTATTTATACGTTATTACAAAAAATATTACCTTATGAAAAAAATTACAAATAACTTATAATGTTCAAGTTCTCAATTTCTGTCTACCTGTTTTTTTTTTAGTTCTTTCTCTGTGGTTTGCCTTTTTCTTTTAGTACTATGGAAAGATATCTGCTATTTTTATTTGCTGATTCTGTAATTGATATTACTAAGGTCTAGTTTTACAATCGTTGAATAACTGTTCGCCGAATATCCTTTAATGTTCCTTCATATCTACTCACACCTACATGGGGCCTTTTAATAATATTGAAAGTGGTATTGTTTCCTTCAATTTTCGGTATATTTCAGAAAGTGATTGTTGATCTTCTTTTAAAAAAAATACATCTTTCAAATTATTTATTAAATTATCACTTTTATTTTTAACCTTATTGCATGTGTTATTTTTTATACTTGATGTAATAGGTGCAGACAGCAAATATGTTTCTGGTTGCTCATTTTCATTACAATAATTATTTTTTTCGTAAGTATTGTCCCTAGTGATGTTCTCAAGAAGAGAGTGAATATGTTTACAAAATGGGTTTGTACTCACATTTTGCAATACTGACATTAATTTACAACATATTTGTGTTTCTTATAACAATATAAAATTTTTCTTTGGTATTTAACTGATACGTGTTAATATTGATTTGATTGATATTGCAATCAAAAGTTAACGATGCTCTGTGATGATTTATAATTTTTGTTATATGGCAATTAATTTCTCCTGTAGTAATTTTTAAAATTCTTTCAACCGTCTTATCATGAATAAAATTAATTACAGTATGTGGTCTCTTATCCAATCTCTGTATTTTTCTACCTTCCAGACAGAAATATCTAATTACTTTAACATGGATTATACAGGGTGTCCCAAATCTCGTTTGAGACTGAAACAGTATATAGAGAGGCGCAAAAGAAACAACTTTTTTCAATACTTTTCTTCCAAAAGTCAATAATAAGGGAGTTATAATTCCCTGAAAGAGGGATGAAACTTATTTTTCTTTTGGCAACATCTTCTGAATCCTTTAAGTTATCAAACTAATATTTGAAACTTAGATATAAGGTACCTAACTGAACATTTACAATGCATTTGTCATATCCTTCCTCCCTTGTGACATATCAAGCTGTAAGATATGGCGAATTAAACTTCAATTTTACTTAACTACTCAAGAACTGGACAATATTTTAATGTAAATAACGTAATAATTTATTTGATCCAAAATGGGCCTTCAGTAAATTTTGAATTTAGGAGTTGTTGGTCGGTATAAGGACAAAAATTTTATTATTTTTAAATTGAACGAATTGATTTATTGTTCAATCAGCTGACAAGTTTCGAACACATTTGTGTTCTTCTTCAGAGCCTAAAATTAATTAAAGGTTGTGAAATATATTTAAAAATTTGAAAAGCATATTTTTACCTCTGAACTAAATTATTGCGACATAACATTTAACAAAGTAAAACGCTACCAAAGGTAGTGGTTAAAAATTCATTAAGTAACCTAAAACCAAAAAACACTTGTCAGTAAACACTGGTAGGTACAAAAATTTTTTCCCAATTACTTACAGGTTAGATATCAAAGAAATATCATGAAAATAATGTTGGAATATTACAGTAAGCTTGGTGAGCACAACACATTAAAAATTGTAAACAGACAAAGCCTTGAGCACAACACCGGTGTTTAGGCTCTGAAGAAGAACACAAATGTGTTCGAAACTTGTCAGCTGATTGAACAATAAATCAATTCGTTCAATTTAAAAATAATAAAATTTTTGTCCTTATACCGACCAACAACTCCTAAATTCAAAAGTAATAATTTATCTTCCATGGCCTACCTTTATCAGAAATTTATTTGGACATATGTTATAACCCCAAGGGGACACTTTTCTATCCTATACCGAACTGTTATACGTGATCCCCCTCCCTTCCAGCTCTCTAACCAATAGAATTTAAATAGGGAATGTACCATGAATGGCATGTCATTGAAAAGGTAATTTTATAGAGAATTCTTAAATTACTTAAATTTAATTTAATTTAATTAAATTGTAACAATTTTTTCCCCGAAAGAGGGCGCTAAAATCAAGTTTTCGGACATTCATATTCACATTACTCTATAAAATTACCTTTTCAATGAAATGCCATTCATGGTACATTTCCTATTTAAATTCTATTGGTCAGAGAGTATGACGGTTCGGTATAGGACAGAAAAGTGTCCCCCTGGGATTATAAATCGACCTATTTTTGCGTTTTTTCAAACAAAAATTTTCTTGGGAGATATTAACTTTGTTTCGTTTTCGTTGGGCTACCCTGTATCTGCAGGAAAACGAGAGCCTGTGTTTAATTACTTTAGTTTTGGAACATTTGAGACTTTTGTTTTATTTGTTATCACACTAAAATTTACAAAAATATCGTAACTACAGTCGCGGACAAAAAAAGTTTACTTTTTTAAGCCAATTTTATAATATAAAATTTTTGCTAGGTTGTTGTAATTATGAGCTGATATTTACGGATGACAAAAAATAAATATTACTGATTGTAATCCATAAGTTTCAGTTCATAATTACAACCAGCAGGCAAAAGTTTTATATTATAAAATTGACGTAAAACAGTCCACTTTTTTGTACGCGATTGTATATTTAAAAAAAATATCAAAATCGCCTGCATTTTGTTTTATTTTTATTTATCGTTTTACATTTATTTAAAGAAAAATGCATTACAAGATCCTATTTTTTGTTAACTTTGTGAAAAAATTTTTAATTAAATTTTCTTATTTCTTCGTCACAAACTATTTTTAAGAGTGTGTATAAATATATTGAGAGTCCCTCGACATGTGAATTCCAGAATTTTTATTTTCAAATCTATTTACATGAAATTTGAAAAGTATTAATTAAGCAAGAAAAATGAATTTTCCAGCAAAATATCGAGCATAGAGTGTTCCATTTAAAACATGTAGAGTGCCGCAATGGAAATAGGATCCAAATGGTTCCAGTGTCCACCAATAATTTTTTTAAATTTTCATTTGCTTTTGTTGTATTGTAAATATTTTGTCATATAATTTTAATTTTTATCTCTATCGGTTGCCGAGTTATTTACAGAAAACCGAAAATCGCAGAAATTTCAAAGGGTGTTGTTGCTCACTTAGGGCTTTTTTGGGCAGGTAAAATAATTCCGTGTTCACCGTAGGGTGAACTACTAACCCACAAAGTTTCAGTTTTTTTGAATTTTCGGGTTGGGGACTTTCCCTTGTTAGCGGCAATGTTCGTTAACCTGAATTTATAATCCATTTTTTACATCGTACATCGTAATGAATGGGAAAAATAAATTTTCTAAGTCCAGTGTTTCTTCTCAGGCTCTTTTCGCACATAAAATAATTTTCGCACATAAAATAACTACATTTGTTACCCGACATCTTAAAAAATTCGTCGAGAAATTTAAAGAAAATGTGACTAATTTAAGTATTATGTCCACAACTATAACGAAACTCGGTGAAATACACGGCAACACCACAGTGCAACACAGCGCAAACAAATCAAGACGGCATTTATTGGAAACAGTTGATGAGTGGAGATTCAAACCTGTTAACGTCTGCTGGAGTGCTACACTTCTAGTCCATCGCCCCCTATCAATCTTGGTCCAGAACTAAAATTAATTTCCGTCGGTTGACTAACTAGACATATATAAGCAATGGTATTATTCATAGCGGCGCGGCGTAGCAAGAAGGGAATGGGCCCCAGTGTGCAAGCAAGGTTAACGGGCCCTTCGGATAAAGTTTTGAATAAATGAGAAAGATTTTTTAATGTAATTTTTTGGGTTACTTCGTTTTTTGGATGGGCAGTTTAAATTTGGATCAGTGTATTTAAAGGTATGAAGTTGCCTAATTGTGAAGCCACATAAGTACCTACTTATCTCAAGAAGTATTAGAAACTACTAAAAATTAATTGAATTTATTAATTATGGATTTTCATTTTGTCTGATTTTGATGAAAATTTAAGATGGCGATTAATTAATTTAGCTTGCACATGACCTTGTCCGAGTGTAGTGCTCAGAGAAGAAAGTCTATTACCAATTTCCCCGTTTCATCTGCTTTCAAATTCAGCAAAGTACCGTACCGTACGGTAACTTATATATCAAGCTGATAATCATACGAGGGCAAATTTTTATGTTATCTACCTAGCCTAGCCACCAACCAAAAAAGCGACCATGTCAAACCAATACATTAAAAACTAGATATGACATTTAGAACTAATGTGCTAAGTTATGTTTAATTAATGCGATTTATAGAGATCTGGGAAGGTTTATTTGTCAATAAAATGAGTGATATTAAGGTAGACCATTGCAGTGTCATAAAGTTCCTGACAAACGAAGATTATGACTCAATAATTATTATTTATGAAAGAATGGTTGCTGTCTGTGTATGGGGAAGATGTGCCATCTTATTTTGCCAACTTAAATTGTGGTCTAAAAACTCTTTCGATGGGGTAGGGAATCAATTAACGGTGACCCAAAGTTGGGACGAAACGTAGAAGCTCGAGCTGAAGAGATGGTGCGAAAAGTTGAAAATTTGGAACTGTAGAAAGGTCTCTAACATTACGTTAATACCAATGAAGCTGTATATTCAAAACAAGTGTCCTGAAAATTTTGCATGACGATATGTGTCTGCATGGTGGATACCCAGATTGCTTACACCTGAGTAAAAAACTGGTCAGAAAAGAAATTTCTAAATAAAGGGACAGGGAAAAGGACAGAAATTTTCTTTCTCAAATTATCACCGAGGATGAGGCTTGAGTATATCATTGGGACACTCCCACTAAACGGGAATTCATACAGGAGGTTCATAAAGGTTCTCTACCACAAAGAGAAAACCAAACGATTTTCTGAAAAAAAAAAACCTGATGGTAACAGTTTTCTGGTATGTCTTGGTAATCTTGCTTATTGAGTACTTATATGTCGAGGGAGTCTGATATAAATAGAGAGTTCTATGGGAAACACTGCTCTGGAGGAAAGATGTCCCAGTTCTTACTCGCGAAAACACTTGTTGCTGCACGACGGGTTTATAAGGCAAACGAAGTCCACCAGATATCATTGACTGGGGGTTCATAGAGTTAAGGCATCCACCTTATAGCTCTGACCTAGCTTCGTTAGACTTCTATTTATACAAAAAGCATCTCAGGGGAAAGAGTTTTGTAACTAATCAAGCGAAAGAAGCAGTTCATCAATATTTTGTAGAAGAATTTTTTCTGAGGGTATTGGATAATTGAAAAAAATTAGATAATTGTATAAGTGTTGTAAAGGCCGGACGATAAAAAGGGGGCAAAAAACGAATAAAAATTAGCAAAATCTCAGTGTTCGAGAGAGATTTGACAGAAGTCAGAAAGAAAATGTCAGACTAAAAGTTTCGAATCAAGCTAAGATTCTGATTTTATTTTTCCTAGCCTCCCCTCATCTAAATAATTTTATATCACACATGCCCGGTTGCATCAACTTTTTAAGCAGAGCTTAAATTTAAGTGATGTTTAGACTATGACATTATTTATAGATTTAACAAAATGTTAGTCACATTCTAATTGATACTTAAGTTGAAGTTTAAATGTCAATCACTATGTATTTGACATTATACTGACCACACGTAAATGTCACATTCTAAACATAACTTAAATTTAAGCTCTGCTTAAAAAGTTGGTGCAACCGGGCAACAGTGTACTGTTTTTATAAACGTTTCTCGGTCAGGCTGGCTATGAAATTTAATGTAAGTACCGCCTTGTGTACATTGTTTCAGTAACTAATATAGGAAGTATGTTTTCTGTCATCTGTCAATTGAGAATGTCATTCTCCTTAACCTGCTTTTAACGATTTCACCTTTTGCTAAAACTTATGCCTACTTTGCATATCTTCACTCTAAACTTATGCTGCTGTACGGAAAACTATTTTTCAAGATTAAAGTTATTCTTGTTTTGTGTCTGTGTGAGACACTTGCCTAATCTTTTTTTTTTTTCAAGAAGGCAGCAAATGCAGTCATAATCATATACCTAGTCATAGACACATGGGGTGCGTTCGGACTGCTAATTCGAAAAGCTCTTTATGCTCTAAACGCTCCGTATCTGTTCGGGCCTGTATAATTGGAGTAAATAGAGCAACTCTCGATTCGTTCGGTCTTATTAACCCTGAATGTATGGAGTTGACTCTATTCGCCCTATCTCGAGGAGGATAAGCTGTAAAAAGTGCGCCAAAGTTCTATTATTCAAATACAAATTACACATAGAACTTTTTCTTTAACCATGTTGGCAATGATAAATTCAACAAAATTATTCACTTTCTCCAGTAACATATTTTTGTAGCTTCTTGATCCGAGTCGTCATCAAACAGAATGTTTTTTATTTCTTGAAATATGGAATAAATACATGGAAATTTATTATTTAATTTTATTAAAGTGAACTGCCAAAGAAAGAAGATAGTAAATGCTTTTAGGTTACGTTTATAAGCTCTAAACCCTCTGCTTGTCACGTGATCAAGTTTTACTCCAACTCCACTCCAACGCCGTCATTACAGTCCGAACGCACCCATGATGTCATTTAATCCAGAAACATTTATAAATACTCTGTAGAATAAAGCTGGATTTACATGGAACATTGAGCGCGCTAAAACGTCGTCGGGTTTACTGTAACCCCATTGGCTGGTGTTCGTTACGCAGCAACCAAGGACAGTACCTTCGACGTTTTGACGCGCTCAACGCTCCATATAAATCCAGCTTAATTTTACAAAGGCAGTCTTTATAAACCAGGGGTTCCCAACGAAAACCTGATGGGAATCTATGAATCTGCAACGGTCGGTTGCGGGTCGCCGAATCTTTACGGTTCTTTTGGGGGTTGATAAACTATTAATAGTCCGAATTTTTATTTAATGGAGGCTTGTTTTATTAACTCGAATAATTTATTAAGACGAAATAGAAAAAAGATTAAATCATTAAATGCATCAAAAGCTGAGACAAAGCCGTCTATATCTTACAAGCCGTGCACTTGTAAATTTGGCAACAGAGCAAGTAGTCCGATCACGAGTTTCACCAGTTTGACGTAAATTGTACGAGATAATGCTGTAATGTAATTCTGTACTTATCAATCAAATTTTATTGTTTATTATTGTTTATTATAGTATTGGTGACTAAAATAACGTTTTAAATGTTATATTAACAATCAAGGTAAGTCCACAAAGCCTAATTCTGCTAGATAACCAAACTTTTTCGCTTTCCTTTATTTGCTTTTATTTCATACCAATGTGACATTTTTCGGATTTTCAATGGTACAAAAAGTGGAACTTGAAAGTCCTAGTACTTAATTTTAAACTCGTTAAACGTCTAGTTTGAAAGAAAATTTCATATTTACCTCGAACGAAAATTGACTTTAAATATATATACTTGGAAGTAATTACAGCCTCGGCTAAACAACTTGCTCCTAATTACTTTAAAACTTGACTTTTCGTTGTAGGTAAATAAATAACTATTCTTTCTGAATTATTAATTAGGTTTATGTTGTAGATGTCAAGTTCGATTAGGACTACTTTCGGGTATCAATGCGACGTTGCCAAGCGTAACAGCACGGCTTGTAAGATATAGACGGCTTTGGCTGAGATTAATAGGTTTGTTCCAGCAATAGTTCGGAACTAGTTCGAAACCGTCAAAAGCACCCAGTCATCAAGTTTGTACATTTGACGGCGCCTTTAAAATCGTTCATTACTTCGATGGGCAGCCGTTTTTAACGGTTCCGAACTAGTTACGAACTCTTGCTGGAACAGACCTAATGTTAATTTTGAATCAGAACAGATTGTTCTGCGAAACGTCAGTAATTTAAATATACTATTACTTGATAAAAATCTGTTTTATTTTTCATATGGAAAGAATAGATTGCTTTTAATTCAATAACTTAAAAAGCATCTCAGGGGAAAGCGTTTTGCATCTGATGAAGCACTTAAAGAAGTTGTTGAGCAATATTTTACAGAGTGGCTAGGAATTATTTTCTGGGGGTATGGGGCATCGTCCATGTTTGAATTGGCTTCCGGTTGGAATCGCGTCACGTTGACTTCTTCTACTGCCGACGTTTCGTTCTTCATTGCAGAAGAACTTCTTCAGGGCTGCTGCTGCTGGTGGTGTTGCTGCTGCTTCTGGTTAGTCGTTGAGACTGAGTCTCAATAGCAGCAGCAGCAGCCCTGAAGAAGTTCTTCTGCAATGAAGAACGAAACGTCGGCAGTAGAAAAAGTCAACGTGACGCGGTTCAAACCGTAAGCCAATTCAAACAAATTGAATAAGTGTTTAATACCCGGTTGCATCAACTTTTTAAGAGAGCTTAAATTTAAGTTGTGTTTAGAATATGACATTTATATATGACCAGTATAATGTCAAACACATTCTGATTGACATCAAAACTTCAACTTAAGTATCAGTTAGAATGTAACTTACAGTTTGTTAAACCTACAATAATGTCTCTGACACCACTTAAATTTAAGTTCTGTTCAAAATATTGGTGCAATCGGTCATAAGTGTTGAAGGGAGTTAGTTAGAAAAATAAAGGGTTTTTTAAGGTGATATGTGGTTTTTTCTTGTCTAGGTAGATAACGCCCTCATATGTATATCGGGTGTTCAATTTGAACTATTTGCCATTGATACCTTTTCTTATTTTTAAAGATAGAATTTCGGTTAAATTGGCAAAGAATTTCATTATCACCATGAATTTCTGATAAAAAATAATTTGCGATGAAATTAAAATACTTGCACAACTGTATTTTCTTATACAATATAGTGTCACGAGGGGGAATTTTCTAAAAACCACGAGGGTTTTTTTTCTATGTTCCGCGAATAAAAAACATAAAAAGTATTTAAACGCGAACTTGTGTAATAGAGGGCAAATTGCGACCCTGTCGGAATGTAAACACAATAAGGAGGTAACTAATACAACGTAACGTAAAGGTTCATATTTCATAATAACACATCAGCGGAATTTGTTACAAACAGGGCCACGCGCGTATACTAATAACGCAAACAGACACAAAGCAAGTGACGAAAAATGCAACGCGCGAATAGGCAAAAAACGTGTATTTAAAGTGCGGGCCAAAATTGGGAAGCCAGTCGTTGCCATCGGACCGACTCAATGGGCACTAGTGCCAACCCACGAGGGGACCCCCAACATTGCCGTCGCCGACGCCCCAACCACGCCGTCGCCGCCGCCCAGCATCGCCGCCGTCGCCACCCCAGCATCAGCGTTGCTGCAGCCACATGATCTACCACTGCTGCCGACAACATTGCCGAAACCGTCCTAAGAGAACGAGCAACATCTCCCTCGCCAGCTCTCCGAGAGAAGACACCGCCGTAGTTCTGCCCTGGCCACGCTGTTCCAACCGATCACCCATAGGCTGAGCAAGGACGTGTCGTGCTCCAGCCAAGGAATATTGTCACTGAGACCGACCTTGACCCACCACGCCAGTCGCGGACCGGCCTCGAACTTCGTCAGTCTTCCCCGGCTAAGGAAACGTCGCCCGCTGTTCCGTTTTAGACGAATCAACAACCCCAGTCGCCGCGAGCGACCCAGGACCGCACCCCCAATTTTAACGGACAAACCACCATGAACTAAATTAATTATTTAACATAATAAAGAGGTATTAATTTTTTTAAATCATTGTCTTTAAAGCTCTACCCTCTGATAAACCTACGCACCCCAATTCAATCCGAAGGCTAAGGACACACCGTCGCGACATAGTGGAGGCCCTTAACGTGACATGGTGGAGGCAGCCGTCCTTCATCGCGACATGGTGGAGGCGCCGGGCAATGTTGGGGGTCGTGGGTTGGCACTAGTGCCCACTGAGTCGGTCCGGTGGCAACGACTGGCTTCCCAATTTTGGCCCGCACTTTAAATACACGTTTTTGCCTATTCGCGCGTTGCATTTTTCGTCACTTGCTTTGTGTCTGTTTGCGTCATTAGTATATGCGCGTGGCCCTGTTTGTAACAAATTCCGCTGATGTGTTATTATGAAATATGAACCTTTACGTTATGTTGTATTAATTACCTCCTTATTGTGTTTACATTTCGACACGGTCGCAATATGCCCTCAAATACACAAGTTCGCGTTTAAATACTTTTTATGTTTTTTATTCGCGGAACACAGAAAAAAGAAACCCTCGTGGTTTTTAGAAAATTCCCCTTCCTATTTGTAATGAATTAACAAAGGCTTGGTATTTATTTTTTAAAGACTGCGTTAAGCTTTATTTGAAGGAACACAGTTGAAATAATTCATATAATGCCAAACTTTAATAAAATAGTGCTGTGCTCATTTAAACATCATGAAATACGCAATCTTAAATGACGTTGTAAGTATGCAGCAAAGGCGGACGTTTTACTCCAGATTGAAAGACTTTTGTTGAACTTTCGCATGTATTTTAAATTTTGCGATGTAATAAATTATTATTATTCTGCTCAAGTACATATAAGACCATCGAAATTCTATGCAATAAAGCTATAATGAAAAGGCTGATTCAGAGATTTTGTACTCCAATGGCATACGAATTTGAGTTTTGTTGCAGAGCAAGCACATTCAAATGCATGATGCCGCGCAAACGGCGGATGACAGAGTCGCTAGAGTCAGACGAAGACGTCGATGACTCGAAACATCCGCAAAGAAACGCCGCCAATGCTCGGGAGAGAGCCAGGATGAGGGTTCTCAGCAAGGCGTTCTGTCGGCTAAAAACGACGCTTCCTTGGGTTCCGGCCGACACCAAACTTTCTAAGCTCGACACGCTTCGCCTAGCCACAAGTTACATAGCTCATTTGAGGGCGGTTTTGATGGATCAGCCTGTCTCCACCGGCGAACAAGTACACAAACATCCCCTAGCACTGGTCAGTATTTTTTAATAAGTAAGTAAGTTTTTTAATAAGTAAAATTAATCAATTACATAAGCTTGCCAATGACGGGACGCACCGTAACAATATTAGATTCTTTTTTTGAAAAAGCGATTGTTTTTCTTGCGACGTCTCTTCTTTCACAGTTACCATTTTATTTTTAATTAACTGTCAGATGTCCTTCAAATTCCACCATAAAAAAAACGATCCCGAGCTATGAATTCAAGTCAAGAGAAAAAATCATCGGGATATGAAGCAGCTGGTAACATTTGTCGGTGCGGCGGCGGCGTCGGCGTTTAATTATTACACTGACATGGTGCCTAAGATGTTTGTTTTAGGCGGAGTGCCGTATGGACACAAGCGCTTAATGTAAGCAAATGCTAAAATTACACTTGGCCACTTATTTTCTGAAAGTGCCCTAATAATAAAACAAAGCGTTTCCGCTTCTTCTCCGAACGTAACCTTACACGCATTCTTCACATTTCAAAACCATACGAAAATATTGGGGATTTTCTTTTTCTATTATATTTTCTTTTGTTTAATGTATTTAAAATAAAACAAAAGAAACAAATTATGCGCGCATAAATCAGTAGTTTGATTGTATCATGCGATCAAATAAATTTTAAGATTCAAATTATAGGCCTTGCATAAAAATAGTATGCCTATGTTGAATACTTGAATTTTAAGTAGAATTTAATTTTTAGGTTGAACTTGTAGACTAATCAAAGATATTTCAAGATTTACTAACTCTGATTTTTTTTTTATAACTTGCTATCAGATCGTAAAAAGCAAATTTTGTAAGAGTTTGCAGTTAAATATTTAAAACCGAATAAATGCATTTTTGCGTTTCAGACTTGGCCCTTCACTTTTCAGCGCTGCGATTCATCAACGGATGTTGGCAACGATCGGGATTTATCTTGGAATGAACTTCCCAGTCAGTCAGTCATTAGGGATAAGGACGTATCCTATTTCTACTAATTTGTTTCGTTCTGCGTACTTAACGACGTTATTTATAATAGGGGGATCCTTCCACCTTCAATATATCTTCGTGCTGTTCATTATCACAACAAATATAAATGATATTTTTTTATAAACGAACAAAATTCATTTATATTTGCTTAATACAGGGTGATTTACAATAAGTGTAAAAAAATGTTATATAAACAAACGTTCCATTTTAATTGGTTACATAATTAGAAGAGGTCGAAATTTTTATAAATGTTGTTTTTACAAATACTTACGATGTCGATTAGTTTCATAACAACTGCCAACTCTAACCTAAAAAAATTAACCAATTAATTAAGCGAAAGTAACAAACTATAAAATGGGGATGCACGATTTAAATCGATACTTTTGGAAGATTGATATTTTCCTTTAAAATATCGATTTTTTTGAATCGATATTACTTCCGACTTTTAGTACGCTCCTGCTCCACATAATGATCACAACGATCAGAATGTGCGAATCGATGTACTGAATATTTCGGGACAGTCGGCGACTTAATTGACATTAACATAACCAAGAAATTTTCAATTTTTTTTTCAAGAATTAATTTTGTCATGAAATAAAATTTATGATAAATTTAAGACAATTTTTTTGCTAATTATTATTACGTACTTACATATTAATATATGTATACATTATAATATACAGTGTGTCCCAAAAAAGTTTTATACAAATGGAGAAAAAGTTTATCTTACATTTCACAAAAAAAACTATTCTTTATAAAAAGCTCTGCATGACTTGTAGATCCATAATCAGGTACAAAATTTTTTAAAAATTGGCTGGAATACAGGGAAAATAAAAAATAATGATTTGGACGGAGAGCAAAATACGTTCAAACTGTAGTGGAGAAGCAAAATGTTCATTGAAATTGTGATTAAATAGCAAAAAATTATGCACACTTGTAGATTATTGATATTGCCAGATAAAAATTGATAAAGAAGGTTATCAATGTTTTATAAAAATAAATTATCTAACAATTGCTGAAGTGTTTATTTTTTAATTTTTATCTGGGAATATCAATAATCTACAAGTGTGCATAAATAATTTTTTGCTATTTAATCACAATTTCATTGAACATTTTGTTCTCCACTACAGTTTGAACGTATTTTGCTCTCCGACCAAATCATTATTTTTTATTTTCCCTGAATATCAGCCAACTTTTTAAAAATTTTGTACCTGATTATGGATCTACAATTCATGCAGAGCTTTTTATAAAGAATAGTATTTTTGTGAAATGTAAAATAAACAAGTTTGTTAACCAATTCTTAAGCTTCCAGTTTGTAAGTAATTTATTTTTGCTTTAAACTTAGAGTGACTCTTGTATTATTTGTAGTTTCTCCTGATGAAGATTTAAATAAAATCGAAATATTGAGTTTTAAATAAAGGAGGTATCCTTATTAACGTCCAATCAGACCGCATCCCGTTAAATTAATTAATCAATTAATTAATTCTCTCTTGTTATCGTTTTCTTCTACTTTTCTATTCCAATTATGTATATGTATTTTTCCAAGAGTCAAAAATGTTTCTCTTTTTTGTTTTTATTGTTATCTGAAATTAAATGGTCAAAAATTTTCTGCGCTCGCGAATATTACGATCGTCATTTGTCTTTCTTACTTTCTTCAGAAATTTTCATTTTTTTCTCATTTTATATCGTCGAAAATTTTTCATTTTCTCTCCTCGTTTTTAATTGTTTACTATTTTTCAGAAATTAAGAAATTTCTTTTCAGATTTCTGTGTGTCTTTTCCTTTCGTAAATATTATGATTGTCATCTTTCCCTCCTCTTTTTTTGTTTCTTTGCGAATTTCGAATTATGTATTATTATCTTCAATGTTTATTATTAATTATTTTTTAAAGAAATTTTAAATCTACAATTCGGTTTTAGTTTTTTTTTATTATGATCATTTGCTTTTCTTACTTACATCAGGAATTTTATTTTTTTTTCCAACTCGATTAGGTTTCTCGATCATCAAAAACGTTCTTAATTTTTTTTTTTAATTGTTTGCCATTTTTCTTTCAGAAATTAATTATTTACAAATTTCAATTTTTGCGTTTTTGTTTTATAAACTTTGCGACTGTGATTTGTTTCTCGACGTCAAAAATGTTTTTCATTCTTTTTTGTTTTTGATTGTTTCCATTTTTTTTTTTGCTTCTGTCTTTCTGTAAACGTTGTTTTTCTTCATGTGATTTTCAAAAAATCGCTTACATACGGTTTAATATTCGATACGTTTCGAATAAATAAAAAGTTTCTTCCGAATTGACTGTCGGTTAATTAAGGCAATTAGGTGTCTCGTACATACCTTATTCTGGACGTCCCGGCTTATCCGGAACGGTTGGCAACCCTAGATAGGACCTATGTTCATATAACATTTTTTTACTTAAAACTACCTTTCCAACAAGCTTGTAAAGTTTTTTTTTTACATTCATTATGAATCATCCTGTATAAACACTTATGTAGTCTGTTTATTTAATTCGCATGTGCCAATAAATAAAGATTTTTGATAAAAGATGGCTGTGGAAAATAAGAAGAATACCTTTGATTGGTAATTAAATTTGACAGTTGTCAAAGCGAAGTATTATTTGTTTTTTCATTTTTAAAATATTTTCGTATGAAAAGAATAATTATAACGGGGTAATTATACATGCAACACGGTATACGTCAAAGAGAATATTTATTTATAAAACAAAATTACTATCTGAATTCCGTTAACTTTTGAATTGCGTGGTCTGGTTTTGAAATACCTAGCCACGCTACATAATAAAATTTCATTTCAACAATTGTTAATTTAATTGCGACTTATGGCCAGTTGCACCAAACACGCTGTCGTATTTTAATTTAGAATATGAATATGACACAGTGTTCTATAAACTCAAATTTCACCACTTAAATTTAAGCTCAGCTTAAGTGTTTGTTAAGTGTTTAACTGGCCATTAATCAAACTCATACTTTTGTTTTCAGAGCCTTCTTCAATATCAGAAAACTTTGTGATCACACTATATAATCATAATTAATGAAAATGTAATCTCCTTACACTGTGTATTTTTATAAAAAAAACTTTATTCCTTTTAGAATATCAATATTTATTTATTTATATAAAAACAATAAAATAAAATTAATTTGCTGTAATATATTTTAAAAGTCGTCTTCTTTGACCAACTCATAAATAAAGGTGAGAAGATTAAGGGGGCGTGGAAGCTTAATTGCCACACGATCGGGTTACATATTGTCGCACCCCATAAACATAATAATTAAATCCTCCACAAATAATAGCATTGGGTGGATGTCACTGATAGGAATTAGGTAAGATTAGCAAGCTGTTGGTTACGACTGTCCACGACGTATCAGATTACAAGAGGTTTTGAATGTCGCAATATTGTGGGCATCTAAATACCTACCTAGAAGCACAAGGAAGTGACACAAAAATTTGACAGAAGTTTCTTAGAAAATTGATGCGCCCTCTTTTTTTCTTTATTGTTTATGAGTACTTTAGGCGAAAAATACACGATTGAATTTGATTGATTCAACCAAATTAAAGCAATTATATTGGTCGAAAGCAAAACGATGAAATTTTCGACCAATATTAATATTGTTTCAATTTGGTTGAATTAACCAAATTGTTTAACCAAATTGAATCGTGTATTTCCGCCTTTAGGCACTTCTTTTATGTTTTCACTTCAACTTATTCTACCACGCGATCAATTAAATTTATAATTAAAGCAGGCGGATTTTTTTATACGGTTGTGCACCTTGCCAATCGACTCGCTGTGTAGATTAGAGATTATGTAAATATTCTAAAGTTTATAGGATTCTCATCGGGTTCAATAGTTTTAATTTAAAGGAAGTGAAACAGTTTTAGTGACAACCAAAGCAAATGTTCAAAGTGTTCGCCACCGGCAATTAATTAAACATTTTGAAGCGTCACTTTGACAATTCAAACTCAAATTAAGCTGTCAACAGTTAGTGTTGCCAATCTAATTCAAAATTCATAGCCTACTCTAATTATAAATTTAAATGACCGCGTGGTATCTTCCCTCTCCATGTAATGAGTTTTCTTCTTCCTGTTACTTCTTTCATTTTAACCTCCATCATTTCATCAACTTATTTAATTCGTAACTACTTTCGATGTTCCTTCGGCTCCATTTCTTGCTTGCATTTTCTGGAACTTCATTTAGGAAATCAATCAATGACGCACAACGAAAAAATAAATATATTTATTAATAAAAAATGTACAAGGCCCCTTATATAAAAAATAAATAATTACACAATAAATAACGAAATAAATACCTACACGTAAAACTGTCTTAATGTATCGAATTTATAATAAATTAATTTGCACACGTTTTAACAACACGCGTGAGATGGCGCGAGTATGAATACCTAAGGTTCGAATAATTTCGATAAGAACGTGAGAACTGAAAAAAACAGTAATGCCCGTATTCATAGAACTTCCTTCAATAAAAGACCCCTTAGAATGGGTATTGTCATAATGCAACTGCCCTACTACAATCCCATTCTAAGGGGTCCCTCATTGAAGGAAGCATTATGAATACGGACATCTATTCCTTAACGAACGAAAATTTATGTTTCTGCGATTTTGGAATGTTTTAAATACAGGGGTGGAACAAAAATAATGTGAACGTCAGTGGCAACATGGATACTTCTTTTTAGTGTTGTAGATTTACCAAAGACAAAACAGTAACCCTTTGAGCTTTGACGATTAAATTACTTGAGTTTGAGGGGCAAAACTCTTCATGGTTAAGACAAAGTACACACAGAACTTGTTAAGATTTTGCCTAAAAAGACGAATAGTATCCGAAAACAAAATTATTTGGCAGAGATCATAGAACCATTTGACAAACATTGTATATAAATATGCAGATAAGTGATACGCCCTCTTGTGAGTGTTTTTCGAATCCGCACAAAAAATGTTCCAAACAGTGTTGCCAGATGAGAGGAATTGTCCTTCCCTGGGAGGGAATTAAAAAAAAAATTTCAAAAGTTAACTAGTATTCCAATATTTTTAGACTGGTGTCTGGTCCATTTTTATGCACTGTTCTGTATTTTCAAAATAACTCTCTCTTTGAGAGATAGAGCGGAAAGTCATGAGACCTTTTTGATCTCCATCTTCTATTTTTTTAACGTGGGCACACCTACTTTAGTTTTTTTTTTAAACAGCATGGTTATTGATGTAAATATTTTGCACAGCCCTACCTGTATTATACCATATTTTCTCCTAACTTATCTTAACTTTATTTTGATATTTGCTTTTTTACATTTCACTTTTACAACAACTCCTATTTTTCTATTATTTTTTTAATTTTAATTTTTCGATGGAAACAAAATAATAAAATACAAATTCACTTGGAGTTTTGAAGGTTGTAATCATTAACTACTGTTCGCATATACTTAAAAAAATCAGCCCTTTTTGCCCTTTTGAAGTTTTGTTTTTTCTTCCTATACATTGCCAATATGTCTTAATTTTTATGTGCTGAAGAAGCAACAAATAAAATAAACAAAAGGCCATACATACTTGCGTGGATCAACTCAAAGAAGAACAGAAGCTTAACTAAAAGCGTTCACATTATTTTTTGGCTGTCCCCTGTATGTTCGCATAATTTTCATAGAGACTTGTAACAAGCGATCATATAATCTCGTCACCGCTTAGCACAGATTGGATGTGTAAGCGTGTGTTTTGCCTTAAATCACGTGACTAATCAGAATGACGTACGTTATGTAATATCGTGTTCTGTGGTAAATATCTACGTAATATCAGGTCCAGTGTTACCAATTTACGGAATAAACCCTTAAATCATTAAGGATTAAGGGATTTTTCTTCTAAAAAAGGACTTCTCAAGTTTTATTTCGTAAAAAGAAATTGGAAGTTCGGTAATCCTGTTTTTAAGTATCTATTAATGCGCAAGCGCCAGTAAGCGCAAGTTGAATATTAAATTAAGCATTTACTAAACAGCAAAAATTTTTGTTACTTATTTTAAGTAAACGCAAATAACTAATCTTCATCAAATTAAATTGAATTAACCTCGCTCTGCAATTTAAATCTGAGAACAATGCTTCGAATATTCAGTCTGAAATGCACCTGCCGACGCATGCGCATTAATAGGTACCTAAAACAGGATTACCGGAAGTTCTTACGTAGCTCTAAGTTGCTCTTTATTTATTTGCTATTTGTTGCGTTATTATGTCATTCAACAACGCCATCTGTTAAAGCTTGCCGATAGTCTTCTTTTCATTTGTTTCTATAAAGGTGATTCCCTGATTATTGACGGGTTACATTAGGTCTGTTCCTGCAACAGTTCCCGACTGGTTCGAAACCGTCAGAAACATGCGCCGATCAAAGTTTCACATTTAAGGCAGTTCTTGAAAGCGATGATTAATTCGATGGGCGAATATATTTGACAGTTTTGCGCTGTTATAAAATAGAGTGCCTTAAAAGAAGAGTGTGGCCATACGTGAAGTCGATTTCTATTGGTCGCGAGCAATTTTCGACTTTATATACCAACATACCAAGGTCGGTAGCAACCTTACGCCGTGGAAACGAGTGCATACGATGTTCTAAGTTCTAACCTCAAAGCTGATGTGCGTCGAAAGTTCGATCGCGTAGCCAGTATTGCCCAGATTGGGCGATTTTGAGGTATAATTTGCGCTTCAATTTTTATAAAAATCGCAAGCCGCTAATAAAAATTGCGCTTTGTAAAGTCGGCGCTATAAAAAAAAACCTTTTGCGTCTTGTTTGTTTTATCCGGAAATACCTAGCAGGCAATGTGCGAATGCCTACTCATTTAAAATTTTTTTTTACACATCAAAAATGTTCACCCCGAAGTTGTTTTAAATCCTATTAGACCCAAATTTAGTGAACTTCTCATACAGTTTAATATCTAAAGGGTGAACTCGGCAAAATCCGGACACCTTTGACAGTGCATATCTTAGCAATCCTTGCATCAAGGTAGCTGCTATTTAGCATCAAGATAGCCAGAATATACAAAAACAAAATCTGTCAGTACTATTGTCGCCGTGTCATTAGTTGTCAAAATGGTTTCGTTGGAATTGGAACGAAGAAAACTGATTTTGCACGAACATATGCAAAATAAAAACGCGAGTGTTCGTCAAATCGCTAAAACTTTAAAAATTCCCAAATCTACGGTTGCAGATGTCATCAAACATTTCAAAAAACACCTGACTATCCAAAGAAAGTCTGGAAGTGGGGGTGAACATGGTCGAACTGAACATAACTTGGCCAAAAAGGTTCTTCAAGCATATACAAAGAATCCAAAGATTTCATCCCGTGAAGTTGCGGTCACGGTAAAGAAATCCCAGACATATGTGCAGAAAGTTAAAGCCAGAGCTGGATTAAAAAGTTTTAAAGCCCAAACAGTACCTGATAGAGACGCAAAACAAAATTTAAAAGCAAAATCCCGCTGTAGAAAGCTTTATGAAAACAAATTAACGACATCCAAATGCATTGTTATGGACGATGTAACCTACTGTTTCAAAAACTTTAATTATATCGCTGGTCAGGTTCTTTATACAGCCCGCAGTCGCAAGGATGCTCCTGAAGCTTGCAAGCGTAAGATAAAAGCAAAATTTTCACAGAAATTTCTTGTTTGGCAGGCCATCTGCACCTGTGGCTTGAAAACCACCCCCTTCATTACCTCTGGAACTATAAACTCAGAGATGTACCGCAAAGAATGTCTCCAAAAACGCCTGTTGCCGTTCCTTAATAAACATGACAGTAAACCATTATTTTGGCCAGATCTGGCAACGTGTCATTACTCGAATGAAACGATCCAATGGTACCTTGATAATGAAGTAGATTATGTTCCTAAAGAATTTAACCCACCCAATAGCCCAGAACTGCCAATTGAAGAATTGTGGTCTATTGTGAAGACAATCTTGAAGAAGAATGCCGCAACAGTCACAACCATCGACCAGTTCCGATACAAGTGGCTTTGGGCGTCTCGAAAAGTTGATAAAGCCATCGTACAAAAACTTATGCGACGAGTGCGCCATAAAGTTCGCTCAGTAGCACATGCTACAAATTCGGAATAATTTAATGTACTATAATTTTTAGTATTGTTGAGTAGTTTAAAAATAGATATTTGCTTTTCTCAAAAATTTTGGGGTTTCTGTTTTATAGCCTTTTTTAAGTGTCCGGATTTTGCCGAGTTCACCCTTTATTCACTCTTTATCCTCGTCTCAGTAGGCCGTGTTCTCGTTTCGTTAAGTTGCTGCCCTGAGGTTTGATAGATGCCAGAATCTGACATGAAAAATGTTAATGACAATTCCACACTCCGACGACTAATCTAGGTAGACTGGGCAAGCGAGCTTTAAAATGTAGCTAACAAGTTCACAGGAGTAAAAGGGGATCTGTTTACTAAGACTAACTTAGTGATTGGTTACTTTCAAATTGCAGTCGATAATTTTCGGCGGATGTCGTGTAACGCAACAGAACTCATAGGCGTAGATACTAGTTTTATTACGTGTATCTGTATTTAATGAATTAATTCAATATAATTAACTAATTATTATTATTTCAATTAACAACTATATTTACCTCCATTTAATGAACGCCGCCTATGTGCATTAGGGATGAGTAAACAGTACCCCACCCAGCGTTGTTCTTGTCATTACGGGCGTCAGTAATAGATTTATTACTTTTTATGTTGTTTGTTACGCTATTACTCGACGATAAAATCTATTACATTTCGTTTTAGCTCCAACTTCCAAAGTCGAATTTGTAAAGTTTATTTTTTATGTTAGAAATATGTATACAAGATGAGTCATAATTAGGCATAAAAAATTTTACCAAAGCTTCTTGTATAAGTCAAAACAAAGCAATTTAACTTAATACATCTTAATACCAAATTGCTCTCTTAAAAATACAGGGTATTAAAAAAAAAATTTACGTTTTCATTTGTGAGTATAACTTGGAAGGTAATTATCCGATTAATTTGAAAATATATTATAATAAACACAAAGGCTACTAGATTTTAAAAATTCAAATGTTTACTTTCCAAATTATACATAAACATGTTTTCATTAATACTCTGTATCTTTTTAATGGAGCAATTTAGAACTAAGATATATTAGGTTAATTTCTTTGTCTCGGCCTAACGAAGAGTTGATAAAATTGTTTACACCTTATTATGACTCATCCTGTATTATAACGTTTAAAATGTGTTACGAATTTAAATTAATCTTCTAAATAACTTAAGTCTGATGTTTATTATTAAATTTATATGTAGCTATCGTTAAAAATATAGAAATTGAAATAATTTTTATGTGCTGTAATGAAGATAAGTTTGAATTTAGCATAGTTTTAAACCTTTTCATTCGGCTTTTGTTGTCCACGAGTATAAACAATGGTATAAAGTAGAATGTGCCATCGTTCCAGAGATGGTCAGTGAAAAATAATTAAGAAATAAATATAAAGCACGATCTATTACGTCAAAACAAAATCTATTACAGTAATCTGTAAAATTCTGTTACAATAATTTTTAGTCGAAGAACAACACTGACCCCACTTTTCCTTTGCGCCGCAAGATCTGTTGGTGTTGCTTTCAAACAAACCGTCCTAATTTGCAGTGGCATTACCAGTCTATCTAACCGTCTTTGATTCCACACCACTAATCTGACTATGTTGCCAAATATTATACGTAGGAGCACCGATTATGGCACCGTGAAATATGCACTACAGTTGAGCTGGCAACAACGTCTCCGTCAGTGGACTCAAATTATAACCATGAAATTAAAAATAATCATAACCATCTCATCTGACGTCTATGTTTCATTGCGATACCAACAAAAATGTCACCCTAACTCGCCTACTGGGACGAGGAAAAAGAGTGAATAGATTATATGCGCCAACAGAATTTATCAGATTTAGAAACACAGTACAGACAGTTGCTAAATGTGCGCTGGGAAGACATTTTTGATGGAGAAATTCCGGAAGACGCAATAGTTTCTTGGAAAAAAGTTATAACAATCAAAAATGCTACTAGTGAATTTGTGTTTCGAGACATATCCCTATTTCAAAGCCGTCTATATCTTACAAGCCGTGCACTTGTAAATTTGGCAACAGAGCAAGTAGTCCTATCACGAGTTTCACCAGTTTGACGTAAATTGTACGAGATAATGCTGTAATGTAATTCTGTACTTATCAATCAAATTTTATTGTTTATTATTGTTTATTATAGTATTGGTGACTAAAATAACGTTTTAAATGTTATATTAACAATCAAGGTAAGGCCACAAAGCCTAATTCTGCTAGATAACCAAACTTTTTCGCTTTCCTTTATTTGCTTTTATTTCATACCAATGTGACATTTTTCGGATTTTCAAAGGTACAAAAAGTGGAACTTTAAAGTCCTAGTACTTAATTTTAAACTCGTTAAACGTCTAGTTTGAAAGAAAATTTCATATTTACCTCGAACGAAAATTGACTTTAAATATATATACTTGGAAGTAATTACAGTCTCGGCTAAACAACTTGCTCCTAATTACTTTAAAACTTGACTTTTCGTTGTAGGTAAATAAATAACTATTCTTTCTGAATTATTAATTAGGTTTATGTTGTAGATGTCAAGTTCGATTAGGACTACTTTCGGGTATCAATGCGACGTTGCCAAGCGTAACAGCATGGCTTGTAAGATATAGACGGCTTTGCCTATTTGCGTATACACTTCTAAGTTTACCAGCATCAAATGCAGCAGTTGAAAGAAGTTTCTCCATCATGAACATTATCAAATGCAAACTGCGAAACAAAATATTGTTAAAAATGTTAAATTCTATCATGCTAATAAGATCTTATTTCCATGTGAATGCAATCTGTTGTAAAAACTTTGTTCCAACAAAAATAATGTTATCTAGGTTTAATTCTAAAATATATGAATCTGGTTCTGGACGACGATATTGATGATAAGGATTTTGAGGAAGTTATGTTAGTCGTGGTTGATGTGTAAATAAATTGTTTTGTAAAAAAAGCATATTTGTATCAATCTGTATTCAATTAATTAAACCCCGCCTGAAATTCTATTCTAGCGTTGCGATTGGAATGTTGGCGCTTTTGGGCGATTTTACACCCAAAAGTTTGCGCCTTGCGCTTTGAAAATCTGGCAACACTGCGCGTAGCGTCGCGGTCGGTAGCCATGTTTGTTCTAAATGTGTTCCTGCGAGAGGTTATTCAAAATTAACTTAAATTGTGACGATTTCTACAGTGCTAACCTGATTATTCAGGTGAGTACTTTTTGATATTATATGCGTTGTTGAGGTTATTGTTAATTTTGGCATTTTTTAAACGGAAATAATTACATAACCACAATCTTGACTAATACTTATAACTACATAAAAACTAAATAAAAATGTACTATAAATATACTTAAAAATAAAGCAGAGATATTTTGAACTTGCCTCCTCAATTTAAAACAAATATGGCCACAGTATAAAGATTATTACACAGTAGCGCGACTCTCATGAAAATATTAAATTCGCTCATAACATCCCGCGCAAGGTCTGAGTCACAATCTCGGGATGCAGAACTCATTCATTAACTGCTCTGGTGCCGAATGGATCTTTATAATTATGTTAATATACATTATTTAAGCCTTGTTATTTTTTTTATCACGTCCACTAAATACTACAATCCGGCCCTGGTGTGTGAGCACGTGTGAGTTTACAATTTACAACAAAATCGCTCGCACTTAAAGCAGAACAAACAGTTCGACATATCCCCTTTAATCTACTCGAGGTCAATGAAAATCCAGTAAAGAGAACAAAGTGCCGACAAGCGAGTTGCGCTACTGTATCCTTTATACTGTGATATGACTACACTCTCATTCTATTAGGCACTCTATTACAAGACATTCAACAGAGCCATCTGTTGAAACCTGAAACATGTCGAATGTTTTTTTTGTTTTAATTCTGAATTCTGCTTTATTGTGTCTTTTGTTCTTATTTCTTTTCTTTTTTTAGTATTATTACACGCATATTTTTTTTAAGTTCACTCGTTTGTTTTCCTTGTTTTGTCACCTTTCCTTTTACCCAACTTTCTATCTCTTTTAACTTGGCGTTAATCAAATTCATTCATAAACTCCTTAGCAACAGCAACTTGTTATGTATCTATCCTTTTTCTTCTTAGCGTTTTATCGCGTCCTCTTTAATTTGGGGGATGCAACACGCGGAAATGAATGGCGGTACCTTCCAAATACAGTAACCTTACGGTGTATCATTCACAAGTTAACTCTAACTTTCAGTTTGTTCCCATAATAACAGCTATGAAGACAATTGTTGTTATGACAATTAACTGAAGGTTAAAGTTAATTAGTGATTGCTAAACCGGGCTTTAAATGTCTTCTTTTGTTTGTGTTTTTAATGATTTTTTAAAAAATTTATTCCTGAATCTAGTAACAAATTTTAGGGATTTTTTATGCTGAACGCGAGTTTTTTGGTTACTCTTCAGGGATTTCTGCTTTTTACACGTTGGTAACACCGATCAGATATTACAAAAATCCGAAGCGACATGTAAGATGTAAAATCAATGAAATTAAAAATACCTAGGTTCTCATTAATAAAAACTTCTATTTTATGACGTACAGTTCGTTTTTTACAAAAAAAACTTTTCTCCTTCTAACTTTCGTGAAACAGTCTTGCGACTTTTGTCTTGTCACGACATTTCGTCATATAGTGGGTTTTTCAGTGAAGGTGCATCAAACTTGGTATGCGGGTAGATGTCGGGAAAAGAAAGAAAAGTTTGTAAATTTTTCTGTGTAATGAATAAATTTCGAGAAAATCGAAGGGAAAGCAAAGTCGCATATTTTTGGGATGGACTTTAAATAAGATTGAATGGATTGTTACGCATTCTCATACGAATCGCTTTATTGGTTTATTGCCTCTAGAATGTCGCCCCAGCTGATTCGGCAAAACACATTTAAAACATCGTGGTTGTTGGAAATCAATAAAAATAATAATTAGTCGTTTATTTTCGATTCTCCATTTAATACGAATTTTCTAATTGTTGGTTTTACCCAAAACATTTCGTTCGCCGTACTACCTCAATTAAGGACTTTATGGTATTTTTTGTGTGTACAGCAGGAAGGAGGCATTTTTAAACATTTCTTGTATTAATAATAATGTAATAAAAATAAATGTTTGTATTTTTAAGATTCGACAAATTTTATTTTAACAACAATTTGTAATGTGCGACAACAATGCATACTATATGCACATTTTTGCATAGCCCCACATTTGTAATTTATTATTAAATTAAATAAGTTTAAATATCCACACGATTTCACAGCTGCTGCTGCAGTTGAATGACCGAGCGAGTGAGTCGGTCAAGGGCAAAACAAAATCTAGTCATAAATTTCTTCGCTGTTTATGGCTCTATTGCCCCCCTACAACTGTGTGCCATTCATAATGCAATTTAGATTGCCGGTTTGGTTTCACGATTCCGCGCGGTACTGTATTTCAAAAAGCATCGGCTCCAAATTATGCAAATTTCAACTTGCTCCGATTAAAATTTTTTATTAAGATATTTTGTTTGAAATAATGTCAGGAACGTGTCCCTCAAGTTTGATGCATCTTCAGTGAAACACCCTGTATTTTCTTAACTCAGATTTATACGATCGACATACAGTAAGAAAACGATCTGTATGTCGGTCAGTCAGTTAACTACGTACCGATTGTTCCATTGAAAAAAGGCGGGAACAGGACCTATATGTATAGTATTTTAAGTCAATCCTGGGACACATTGTATATATAACTCTACTGACGTTTCGTTCTTACTTTGTCAAAGCAAAAAAATCATTTTGCGAAACGTCAGTACAGTTATATATACAATGTGTCCCAGGATTGACTTCGGGATGGGTGTGATGACCCAAAAATTTTCGACTACGTGTATCATATTTTGTAAACAAGTTTTGCTTGACCGAGAATGGATTTTCACCAAATATTAGTGCAAGTGGTATCTAGTTGGCGCAGTTATTGCAAGAAAGCCATAAAGCATTGTAGGTAAAGTGGCTTTTCTATTGCTTTTACGCAAATATTTTATTAAGATAAAATATTCTAAATTCGAAATTATGGCTGTATGCCAAAATTCATGTATAACTCCAATATAATAATTCTCTTTCATATATGTACATTCTCACGAGTAAAAATAGCACCCCAACTCAAGCGTTTATACGTTATTTTTTATTATAGGTTTATTCGTTTGTTCTGCAATTCCTACATTTTTAAGTCCTTTACTTTATTTCTCTCACTTACATTATATTACATTATACATTTCATTCTATCGGGAGCGGTTGGTGCACAAAGTATAGAAAAGTGCAGAACAAACGAACAGGCCTTATGTACTGGACTGATCAATCTGAGTTAAGAATACAACTTGACTTCCGACTGCGAGAGATAAAGCCGTTTCAAGAAAGATAAAAGGAGACAGCTGTATAATAGTTATTTACGAACCGAGTGCGCTTTTTTTGAAATTTGCGCAAATACGTCTTCGCCTATCGAAGTTTGTGCAATATTTTTTGAAACGAACATTAGTATCTATTAATGATTTATTAGACAATATAGTACTCTCTCGTTACCAATAGATGGCGCCGGCTAAAGTGTCAAAACGTCAGTGGAATTATTAGCGATTAATCTTTATTTTTTGTGATTTCTAATATCCAAATAGAAAAAAGGTTTTTCTTTTGTAAACCAAATTTTATTATCAAGTCAAATTGTTTCTAGAAAGCCTTTAAAAGGCTAGTGCTAAAATTATCAATCGATCGGCCGGCATATAATAAAAAAAAAATGACATACTTGCGCGTCAAGTCACGCCTGTTTTGATATAATTTTTAGGCAAACACTTTTCTCCCATTAGGAAACTTAGGATTTTCAATTGGAAATGAAACATACTACATATATATCATTCTAATCAATCAAATTAATTTGCGAGAGCTACTGCGGTGATTGAATTTGAGATCACTCGCACGTGTGAATTATTATTATTTTTTTTAATCACAGCAGATATTCGCAAATTTATTCTGCGTTTTTAAAGTTGCAAAGCACAGAACAAATTTGTGAAATTTCCGCAGTCTTCTGACAATGGCCGATGTCAAAAGACTTAGAACAAATTTGACTCTTCGCAGTAGAGAATGATTCAGTTCATTTTAAAACTAAGCAACAAAATAACACAGGGCGAGAATAATTAGCGCCATGTGGAAGCGTCTGCGAAGAAGTTTTTTTTTTTTTTTTGGTAAAAAGATGTAGATGTTTCAGAAAATAGCGCCTGTATTTTAGTTTAAAGTTTCAGCACGATTTTACTGGAAATATAATGGCTGTTAATATTCCCAATAACAGTTAAATTAAGTACAAAATTACAATTTTTTTTTTCTAAGTACAAGTTACGAAGATATGAATAGTCTTATAATCCTAATGAAATTAATTTTGTTGACGATAGTCTTTCGAAGGCATGAACATACTTTGTCAACATTGTTTTTAATTTGAAATAAAAAAACGATTACTTAAGTGTTTGTCCTTAACCAGTTTAAACTAGTACGAAATGTAGAGAGGAGGATATTAAACCTAGTTTTGATTTACTTATCATATTCGTTACACACTCAACAACATCCATTACTATTTACACAATTCGTTTAGCAGTGGAAAAATTTCTTTATAAAATTCTGCGGAAATGCTTCTACTTACAATAAGTGTAACCATGGCTATTGTTACACTTAATTATTACTTATAACTCGTACACGTTATTAACGCCTAAACACAAATTATTCTTTTGACGGAACTCATCTAGAATATCTACATCTTACTAGCTAGGAACATTCAACAGTTAACGAAATTAACCAATCGTTTCATTCGGCTCAGGTAAAATATGGCTGATATTTTGCCTGGCGTAGATAAATAGTTTTTTTTTTAATACAAAACCTATGCTACGCTTAGACTAGCCATTCAAATGTGTACGTGTTCTTCTTGCTTTGGGGTCACACCTCGGTGCCTCCACAGTATGTGAGTGTACTATTTTCTGATGAGTGTTCGGGTTTCCACATCATTTTCCATCTCTTCACAAAAAACGTTCAATTTATTTAAAATCAATTACGCAAAAGAAAAATGGATTTGGATGAGGAACAAGTAACAAGTAAAGAATTAGATATAATGAATAATTTATGATTGTGCTTACCTGTACAATACTGCCCGGTGTAATAAAAAATTTATAGATTATGTAAACGGGTATACAAAGGATGGATGAAGCAGTTAGTGCCCAGCCGACTTTAAAACTCCACTCGGGGTACTTGTACTCGGTGCCCAGCATATCTGCGTGGCTCAAAAGTGAGAAGATGAAGATGATTAAAAGAAAAATGGGACTTATGTAGTTCCAGCACATCCTCCAAAACAGTCCGGGGCGATGGCCGATCATTTTCTCAATGTCTCGAGCGAAGTTCTCAGTGCCATACAACCAGCACACACCGGCTGCCTCTACGAAGACGACGAAGAGAATAGAAAGTGCAGGCCCATACACATTCAGCATGTTCACTAAGTAGACGCCACCCTTAAAAATTTATTAAATTTATTTAAAGTCTCCGTGCAGTTTTTACTTACATATGTAGTTGTAGGCAAGGCACATATGTATATACCCAAGAGTACCACTCCAACAAATATCTCTCGATGTCTACCGAGGAACTTGGGGTACTCATCACACAATGCGGTTATCATGGCTTCTAAGCCTCCGAAGGTACTATCGAGTCCTAGAGTTATTAGCATTAAGAAGAATATTATAGACCAGAATACTGAGCCTTTCATTGTTGCAATTGCCTCCGGGTAAACTATAAAAACCAAGCCCGGACCTGCAATATCAAATGTTGAAATTAAAAACCAATTTATTTATTTATCCTGAAGGATCTATCAATGTATGGAGAAACGTTTTCAAAAGTTGCTCGATCAAATTATGGATAGGTAAAATTAGAAAACTTATTCAGCTTTTCTTTCAGTCAGTTATTGTTAGCCTTTACAAATTAAAGAATTTTTATTTAAAACAACTTTTGCAAAGTTTGTATTTGCTGTAAACTGCATGAAGAAATTTGATCAATAAATAATTCTTACCTTCTAAACCGACTTCTTCGATAGACTTATTTTGTTCCCTTGCCATATACCCCAAAACCGAAAATATAACAAACCCTGCAAGAAAGCTCGTTAAACAATTAATACTACTCGTTAATAAGGCATCTCTGTAGCAGTTGTTATTGAATTTGTTGTAACTAGCAAGAGCCAGCAGTGTCCCGAAGCCGGGCCCCAGAGAAAAGAAGATTTGCGATGCAGCGTCGATCCACACTTTTGAGTTCCACAGTTTGTGCCACTGCGGCGTCAAGTAGTACAGGATGCCTTCGCCAGCACCCGGAAGGGTGATTCCCCGCACCAGTAAAATGATGAGGACGACGTACGGGGCTAAAGCGGTGATCCAAACAGCCTTGAATAAATACACATGTAAATAATTTCTTTTTCTAATTAGGAAAGCTTACTTTTCCTGTGCTTCTGACACCTTTCCATAGCGAAAAATAGACCAATACGAAGACGGCGAAAACGCATAAAGCGAGAGTCGGTTTTATAGGCCCCATTCTGTCTAAACCATCAGATTTTTGTTGGCCTAAAACTTCCCGCCTAAAATTTTTTTTTTGTTAATTAAAATTTACAATTTAAGGGTCCAATGCAAAAACCACTTTACTAATTTTACATGAGAACAAAAAAAAACAAAGTCATTTACACACAGTTCTTCAGAGTTCAAACTGAAAGTGTATAAGGTAGTATCAGCCAAATTAGAAAATACAATATACAAAAACCTAATTGTTACACTGGACGATGAGGCATCATGTTATGGACTTGCTTGTATGCATAACTCAATTTCGGCAAAAAATGGAGATAGCAGGTTTTTGCATTGGACCCTTCAATTGCTCATATTTTGATGATAACATTTTAACTTTATTGGGCGTTCTAAGTTACTATTACAGTAGAACCTCGATTATCTGTGCTCCCATTATCCGGCTTTCTCGATAATCCGTCAAGCCAGTGGTTTCACTTATCTGTGCACGCCCTTCCAGTTTCACCTCGATTATCCGGATATGCAATGTTCCACGCGTCATTCGAAGACGCAAGCGAGACTGCGTTAACCGAAAGGCGGGGAAGTCCCGGTGTATGTGTTTACACAAGTAAGAAACTGCACATTTAATCGTGCAATACTGATTGATGAGATTGTGTTGATTGGATGTTGACTAGGTTGTGTGGTAAAAGGCGAATAGTGAAATTTCGGTAAGCCACCAGACCTCTGTATTATGTCGTATTCTTTACACATATAAGTGAATTTTTATTTAAAGGCTGTTGAAGTATTGAATTAATTGTACCTAACCTGATGGATGCAAAAAGAAAGAAGATAGTTTTAACCATTGACAGGAAGTTGAAATTGATTGAACAACATGAAAAAGGGGATAATGTTGCTACCTTGGCGAAATCATACAATGTAGGAATGCAAACAGTTCGGATATTAAAAAAAAAGATAAACTTCTGCAGTTTGCTTCGCGGTCCGATTCTCTCAAGGGGACAACATCGCGTAAAACCACGAAAGTGTCTACTTTTGAAGCATTGGACAACGCAGTCTATCAGTGGTTTAAACAAAGACGTGTAGAGGGTCATCCAGTATCAGGACCATTAATGTTAGAGAAGGCACAATGGTTTCATACAGAAATGGAGATTGAAAAACCTTTCCAAGCCTCACAAGGATGGTTGCGTCGATTCAAATCACGTCATGGCTTACGACAATTGGATATTCAGGTTGAAAAATTAAGTGCCGACAAGAACGCGGCAGAATTGTATCTTGCTGAATTCAACCGTTTAATTGAATGTCATGAACTCAGTGCTGAACAAGTTTACAACGCAGATGAGACCGGACTGTTTTGGAAATCATTACCGTCTAAAACGCTTGCGATGCAGAGCGAACGATCTGCTCCTGGCCATAAATCCAGTAAGGATAACATTAATGCCTTGCTCCAATGCCAGTGGGACCCATAAGTTACCACTTTTATGCATTGGTAAATAAAGAAACCCAAGATCATTCAAGGGAACAGACAGGAAAAATTTTCCTGTTAAATATCAAAACCAGGCCAAGGCATGGATGAATCAAAAAATTTTTAAAAAATGGTTTTTCGATGAGTTTGTTCTTTCGGTTAAATCCTACTTGAAATCTAAAAAATTGCCACAAAGAGCAATGCTCTTATTGGACAACGCCCCATCACATCCAGATGAAAATTTGTTACAAACTGCGGATGGTCAAATTTTTGTACGGTATCTTCCTCCAAACGTGACCTTGTTACAACCAATGGATCAGGGGGTAATAGAGGCTTGCAAGCTACGTTTTAGAAAAATAATGCTACGACTACTTTTGGAAGCTGACTGCAGTTTGACGGAGTTTTGGAGAAAGTGGCTTATTAAGGATGCAATTTTCGCGGCTGCGGAGAGTTGGAATGACATTCCAGATGTAACTTTACAATGATCCTGGTTCAAACTCTGGCCTACCTTAAAAGATTAAATTATTTAGAATCTGAAGATGTCGTCTTACCCACGAAACTTTTAAATGGCGTACGAAACGTGGTAGAATTTGATAATGTTACAGTAGAGAATATTGAAGAATGGTTAAATTCTGATGTGAACGAACCAGGTTATCAGATTTTAGATGATGCTGAAATTGCATCAACTTCCCAACATAATGCCAATATTAATGAGGATACAGACGAAGAAACAGATGATGTTGACGAGATTTCCATACAAGAAGACACAATTTCCGCCGAAAATGCACTGACTTACGCAAATGGACTATCAAGTTATCTTGACGAGGAAAATGATGCAGATTATACTGATGTCCTTAATTTGAGGAAAATACGTTCTTACGTTTGTCTCAAAGTGCATAGTAAAAAAAGACAAACGCAAATAACAGATTTTTTTAAAAGGTAAGAAATAATATGTACTTTTGTGTGTATGTACGTATACACATCAAAAATCTACAAATGTAATGTATCACGCGATGTACTCACGCAATATTGTATGTACAATAGTATGCAATTTGTTTTCTTTAAATACATAATATATTCAAACAGAATTACATATGTATGTATTCATGTTTTTGGTTAGTTATTGAATGTTTTTTGAGAGTTTTCGATTTTCCGTGTTTTTCAATTTTCTGGCAACCCATTCGTACTCATTAGAACGGATAATCGAGGTTCTACTGTAATTCCTTTTTTTAACTTGTCGGTTGTACGTCTTATTTTAAGCAAAATTTGAAGATGTACCTAAAAGTATTACAGGATTATTTATTTTAAAAAATCACTCGTTTATGGAAGAGCCGTGTCTTTGATTGTATTTTTACGATATACAGTGTGTCCCCGGATTGACTTCACGATACGTATAATGGATCAAAAATGTTTAAATTTACATTTCATGTTTTTCAGTTCTGGTCTGCTGGGCGCGAAACGGATGTGTGCAAAATTTGACGTTGAAGTTCTTCAAGGTGGCGGAATTAGCACAAGAAGAAATAAAATTTGTGTAGGTAAAGCGGTCTTCCTTTTGAATTTAGGGGAAATTACTAAGATAAAATGTTTCTCACTTGAAATTAGGAAGATATACCACATTCCAACATCCTAGAAAGAAAAATTGAATTACGAAAAATTACTAATTAAGTATAGTAAATAATAGTAAAGTTGTAAAATATTAACGCCATATATGTACACCCTGTTCAGAAATTAGGGGACTCGGTGGTCGTAGCGCTGTTCCTTGCATGATTCTAAGAAGAAAATCTTAATACAAAAACTTTGTCCGAGCCCTCCTGTTTATATGCGAGGTCATCAAAGTTGAAGATATGAGGAACGAAACATGCGTTTTAAGTGCATTTAACCGAACAAAATTTGTTCGAATTATAATTATATAGAAGGTTTTGTTATCGCTGCAGTTTGTCCTCATTTTAAGCTGTTTTAACATGTCTTCAACGAATTAAATCTAATAAAGTCAATAAAATAAAAGTAAGATAAAATACATTATTGTATTAAGATTTTCTTCTTAGAATCATGCAAGGAACAGCGCTATGACCTCCGAGTCCCCTAATTTCTGAACACCCTGTATATATCTATTGACCAAAATACAAATAAAACATGATTATTCACCCTATTAGTACCTGATGGCATTCATGTCTTACAACTGTACTGAAATATTAATTTTTCGTAAGGCAATTTTTTTTCTAGGATGTTGGAATTGAGTATATTTACATAATTTCAAATGGGAATCATTTTACCTTAGTAAAATTTTCTCCTAAATTCAAAAGGAAGACCATTTTGCTCACACAGATTTTATTTCTTCTCGTGTTAATTCCGCCAGCTTGAAGACCTTCGACGTCAAATTTGGCACAAATACATTTCGTACCAAGCAGACCTGAACTGCGAAATATGAAATCTGAATTCAAAAATTTTTAGTCCATTATACGTATTGCGAAGTCAATCCGGGGACACACTGTAGACTTTCGCATTTAAAGAAAATTGAGTTTCAAAATTAAACACGGTCGTATCAAATACATACATTTATTTCTTTTTTATTTATAAAAAAATCTTTATAATACAGGTTTATACCGTGATAACAATAAAAATCTAAGTCAAAGATAGTCTTGGAATATGAAGGTTTTATGTATAGGTATACAATGCGATTAAAAACGACTGGTATGTGTGAAGTTGCAGCTCAGTTAACTTATATAAATGTAATCTATAAAAATACACAATTTTTTTTTATAAAAATACAATCTACTTCCAAGAATTGTCAAAGTCAATGTTATCAAGTAGCCTGCATCGCGTGTACATGGACATTGACAATTCTTGGAAATAAATATTGGCAACTGGATTATATTTTTGGATATAAGTTAACTGAGCTACAACTTCAGACATATCAGTCATTTTTGCTCGCATTGTACAGTCACGAGAATTAAATTTTGGTCGTCACTGTCAATCAAAACGTCACTTTTCACTCCAGACATTAAAAAATGGCAGATAAAGTCTTCTACCGAAAAAGTTGCGAAAATAAATTAAATTTTTACGATATCAATCTTCTTATTTTTAATAAAATACAGGGTGCTGTAAAAATGGCGAAACAACGCCATTTTGCACTATTTAGGGACACCCTCTGAACATGGGAAAAATGTTAAAAAAATTCTACCTTACAATTATGTTTCTGTCAACTGATATTAAATAATACAAATTCAGTCAACGTAAATTCATAGATGACTAGATGCAATTACTTAATAATTAATAGCTTGGTTGCCAGATCATTTTTATAATATTTTTTGTGTAAAATATGTACTATTTATTGATTTTAAATAGAAATTATTGTTGAACATTATTTTAAATATCGTGATATCCATGGAGCCCGATTTATATGGAAGATAACCAAATTGACTGTGCTGAAATCTTGGGATCCTTAAATTTCTTTCACTATAAAAATTGTTGAAATATTTAGAATTGGTAAATAATAAAAATTTCAAAGTTCCAATCTTATAACCTTCATATCTTTAAGGAATCACAAGATAGAATTTTTTAAATTTAATTTGACAATCAATGACGACCAAAATTTGTTGCTCGCGATTGTACAGGTTGGGCCAAATTTGAAACTTTTAATAGGAAACACCTGTTTTTAGAAGAGTTAGGTAATAACTGACCAAGGTGCCTGGAGCTCGATTTTTAAGACAAAATTAATGGTGAAGACCGCATTTGGATATCTTGTACCGTTTCGGAGCTACAAGGTGTTTTTCGAAATTCTTCAGTTTCTATCAACCATCGTAACTCTCTTGAAAATTCCTTATATCTGTAAAAACTTTTTTGAGGCAATTTTTGGCGTAGTAGAATTCATTGCTGTTAATTACAGTTTTCTAAAGCGCATAGTTTTCGAGATATAAGCAAAACTTTCGAATTTTTATATGAAACACCCTGTATATTTTTACATTTTTAAAAAGAGCATAAAATTACCTTTACAAAAATATAATATACTTGATATATTAATTAAAGCATTTGCAAGATATACAGTGGTTTGCACCGCCTAAAATTAACATTTGGATTAACTAATCCGTAGTTAAGTTTAATTAGTCGTTAACTATGTGTATCATTGCACCGAATAATATTGATTAATATTTAGTTAACTAAAAAAATTGTCAGGGTGGTAGTTAAAAATATAAAACAACAAATGAAGCAACAGACCAGGAGACCGAATGCACATTTGCTGCAACCACTGAGAAGACCCGCATTTCGAGGGCAACATCACAGTATAGCAACGGAGGCAAACAAAGTCAACCTGCGTTACTATACTGCTATACTGTGATGTTGCCCTCGAAATGCGGGTCTTCTCAGTGGTTGCAGCAAATGTGCATTCGGTCTCCTGGTCTGTTGCTTCATTTGTTGTTTTATATCTCCAAGTGTCAACACCTTACACCTTGGTTATACTGTCCTGATGAGGTCTAATAAGACCGAAACGTACGTCGACAGTTACTTTTCCTTGCCAGCTAAAGCTGTTATTTACTTCTTTTATTGTTATTTTTTCCTGGCATTAACCCTTCCGTTGTTAAAAATATAGACATATTGAGCACACTGTGTCAGTTAAAGCAAAATTGCATGAGATCCTAACCTAAAATTATGAATCAATCCTGAATCCGACCCGTTTTGAAATATAAATTAATCAAAATGCAAATTTATAATTTTTCTGCTGATAATGAAAAATCTGGAAGTACGAACTTAACAAGTTTTTAACATACGAAAATTTGTGAAATTCTAAGAAGCGCTCAATTTCCACCTAAAATATTCAGGGCAACTTGTTTTGATAAACGAGATCCTCTAAAGGCAACATCGTCATTATTTTAAAATATGTAATTAACTCATTCCTACATGTGTCAAGGAATTCCAAACTAAATAAAGCTGAAGATGAGTTGAACACAATTAAATATGTAAGTCAAGTTCTATTTTCTGGGCATATTACAGATAAATTCACGTTATTAATTTCCGTAGTTTTTGCATTTTTTGATGGCAGATACGCATACGCAAACTTTAACAAACAACTTAAAGCCTACCCGAAGTACGGCTTAACAATAACTACTTAATTAAACGTTTATAAATAAGGCTGGCCTTACACTTTAACCCTCTTTTTGCAATATTTCAGTAGGCTATTACTTATTATTGAAACAATTGATGTTCTTTTGCATCGTCGCAGTAGACTACTATCAACGTTCAACGCATACTTTAAGCGATTGTGAGATTTCTTAATTTATTTTCCCAAAAATCAATGCAAAATGTGAGTAGTACGATTTTATGTTAAAATGCTTTATATGTAGAAGTAAGTGAAAATGCAGATGTAGCTTGTAATTTCTACCAGGAACGATACCCTGAAAGAAGGCAATCCTTTACAGACATTTTCTTCCGCCTAAAAAATAGTTTAGTAAATTTTGGATCATTTTTAGGTGAAAGAAAATGTCTTTAAAAGGTTGCCACCATGTTTAGGTGGAAGAAAATGTCTGTAAAGAGTTGCTCCTTTCAGGGTATCGTTCCTGGTAGAGATTGCAAGCTGCGTTTATATTGTAACGATTTTAAGGATTCTATTAATTTTTATTTTAAAACAAAACACGAAATAGTTAATAAACTAATTTATTTAAAAGCAAACTAATTAACACTAAATTAAACACTAAATAAATTTACAAACTTATACCTAATTTATTTTAACAGCCGAGCGAGAAATCTAACGCGACTTTAATGCGAAACTGTTCAACGCCGAATTTCCTTGTCGTCCACGGTCGCGTGCTTTTATAAGTCGGGGCTGTTTTTCGCGATCATTCCAGTACGCGACAGAGAGTCTCGGATTGATTCCACCGCTGACGTGATCTCGAAGCGCCCGAAGTTTCTGGTCTAAGGCGTGTCGTATTTTCACCTACTTCTAAATAACATATGTCCAAATAAATTTCTGATAAAGGTAGGTCATGGAAGATAAATTATTACATTATTTACACTAAAATATTGTTCAGTTCTTGAGTAGTTAAGTAAAATTGATGTTTAATTGGCCATATCTTACAGCTTGATATGTCACTAACTTCAAAAACTGCTTGGTGTAGTAGATTTTTACACTCCATGACCTACCTTTATCAGAAATTTATTTGGACATATGGTATAAAGCATTTTAACATATCGTACTTCTCACATTTTGCATTGATTTTTAGGATAATAAATTAAGAAATCTCACAATCGTTTTAAAGTATGCGTTGAACGTTGATAGTAGTCTACTGTGACAATACAAAAGAACGTCAATAATAAGTCATAGCCTACAGAAATATTGCAAAAATCTTGAAAAGCTTATATCTCGCAAATGCTTTAATTAATATATCAAGTGTATTATATTTTCGTAAACGTAATTTTATTCTCTTTTTATAAGTGTAAAAATATGCAAGGTGTTCCATATAAAAATTCGGTAGATTTGCTTATATGTATGTCGAAAACTATACTCTTCAGAAAATTGTAATTAAGAGCAATGAATTCTACGTCAAAAAGACAAAAAGTGCCTTAAGAAAGTTTTGACAGAAATCAGAAATTTTCATAAACAAAAGAGCTACGATAGTTTTTAGGAATTACAGAATTTTGAAAAACCCCTCGTAGCTCCGAAACGGTACAAGATATCAAAATGCGGTCTTCACCATTAATTTTGTTTTAAAAATCGAGCTCCAGACGCCGAGATCAGTTTTTGTCAAACTCTTCTAAAAACAGGTGTTTGCTATTAAAAGTGTCAAATTTGGCCCACCCTGTATATATCAAATAGGTCAGCTGTACTTTGTACTTACTTACTCGTGTAAACACGAACAAGTTTTTCTTTGCAAGTGACATTAAAAGGTTTCTTTTTTTTATCTGTGGTGATTGCCTAACGGGGTCCTAAGTCATAGACTTATCAGGACCTCAGGAGCGGGAGTGTATTTGAGTGTGTGTAAAGTGTTCTCTCTCTAATATTTGCATGAATTAGAAAGAAACAACTCATTGCTTAAAAGTTTACTTATACAAGAAAACTTTTACAGAAAAACTGAAACAAACGCTATTTTCTACAAGTTTCTGTAAAAGTTGACGATTTGCGCAAGTGCAATCTACCGATTTCACGATAGGACCAACTTAACTTTACAACATGTGATTCATTATAAACTTTAATACCGGCAATTAGAAGTTTGTGTCATTATTATTTGTGAAACAAAATGCGGCAGTAGAAGACTGTCCTGTCCCTTCCACTTTCAAATGTTATGTTCTTATTTGGTTCTTATCATGTTTATATTTACAATCGTTTTAAAGTTGGCAGTTTTGCACAAGCAAGAGAATTTACAAGAAAAACTTGTACAGGGTGACTACGCGAGAATTCCTACCCCCTTTAACTCTTTTATTTTTGATTTTAGGAAAAAATGTTTAATACAAAACTTATAGGGACTAATTCAAAGTTTCCCTGTGTGCTCACAGAAAAACAATTGATGGTCGGATAAACGAGATATAAACTAAACTTAGGTTTTTTTAAATGGAACACCCTGTATATTATTACGTTTTTCGATTCTAAATTAAATTCTAATGGGACTACATATATAATAAAACTAATAATGTAGAAGGTGTCTATAAAATAATTCCTATTTAATTTTTTTATTTGTGAATTTAGAAAGAAAAAAGGTAAAAGAAGTTGTAGAATTTGCTACAGATATTCACAAAAAACAATTGAGCGACGGATACCCAAAAAATTAACGAAACTTTATTTGAAGTTTATTTAAAACCAAAACTTTCGTTTATTTTTTGGGTATCCGTCGCTCAATTGTTTTTTGTGAATATCTCGAGGGGAAGGACATCGTTCGGCTTTTGTGCACCTATTTATAAATATACAAGATTTAATTGTATTTAGAATATTTTATTTTATTTAAAGTATTTTGTCATATTTAAAATATTTCAGTATATTTAAAACTATTTATTAAGTATTTAACATAATTTTGAAGTATTTATGCATTTATTTGATTGTATTTTAAGAATTATATTAATTTACATTTATTTAAATGTATTCAAAAATATTTTAAATGTTTAAAAATAATAAATAAGTACTAAAACAGTTAATTAATATAATGCATTCCTTTGAAAATAACTTTTCTTAGGTACCGTTTAATGCGAAAACTTAAAAAAAAAGTAAAGTGTAACGATATAAAAAAAGAAAAAATACATTTTTATTGTTTTAAGCAGCCCTCACACGATCAATATTTATTGTCAATTAAATATTGTCAATATGGTCAATAAATATTGACAAACTGTAATTGCCTCACACTATCAATATTTATTGATAATGTATTTAGTTTAGCGCTGGCAGTCAATGATGTCATACCGACATTTATTGTCAATCTTACAAATATTTTGGTTTTCATCAAACCAACCCATCAATATTTTACATATTGACAATCTAAAAATTTTTCTACTCACACGTTCAATAATATTGTCAATACTCAGATATTGACAATATATATTGATCGTGTGAGGGCTGCTTAAGATATACCTTTGTATATACACAGTGTCCCTGAATTAAATTCGTGGTGCTTGGCGCGAAATGAATTTATGCCGAATTTGACGTCCATGTGTTCAAGGTGGAATTAATGCAATAAGAAATAAATCTGTTTTTTCTTTTGAATTTAGGAGACAATTTTAGTAAGATAAAATGTTTTTTGAAAGAAAAATAGAATTACGGAAAATCACTGATAAATATTTCAGTAGAGTTATGAAGTTAGCGTCATCTATTTATTGATCAAAACACAAATAAAATATGACTATTCAAATAATACTCCACCTATATTAGAACATAACTTAACTGTTGTCTTTTTTATTCAATAGATAAAGGGCGTTAACGTTTTACAAATCTACTGGAATAATTTAGGATAATTAGTAATTACCTATCCGTAATTTTATTTTTCTTCCAAGGATGTTGAAATTTGGTAAACCCCCTTTAAATCTAAAAGGAAAATCATTTTACTCACACAGATTTATTTCTTGCAATAATTTCGCCACCTTGAAGACCTTCGATGTCAAATTTGGCACAAATTCATTCCGCGCCAAGCAGAACTGAACTGCAAAGCGTGATATCTGAATTCAAAAATTTTTGCTGCATTATACGTAACGCGAACTCAATCCGGGGACACCGTGTATACAACATGTCCCAGCCAAGACTTTCACCCCTAATGTCTTTGTTATTTATTGATGAAATTTGCTAAAATTTGGCAGGTACCGTTATTAAAAAATAAGAAAGTAAATATTCTTTCAGTATCATCAAACATCATTGCAATAAAAATGTATTATTTTTAAACGGTTTTTTCTTTATGAATTGCAAAAATGTTAAGATGTTAATGTTAATGTTAAGATTTTGAACACTTTTATCTTTAATATTACCGAAAATAAATGAATTACTGCTGCTATTCTTTCACAAGTTAGATTCTTTTATAATCGTGTTTGTATGTATTTACCATAATAACATCAACTCTGTAACAACAGGAAGCTGTTTAAAAATAACATTTTGCATTCACAAGAGATTTGACGTAGCAGAAAGATTCATCAGTAATCAATATTTATATTCTTACCAAATTTTGCTTCTTTCTATCCATAAACAACGAAGGTATAAGGGGTTAAAATCTTGGCTGGGACACTCAGTACAATTTGCAACTTCTTAATCTTGGCTTGTCACTTTGAAGCAATAAATATAGAGAGTTATTCTTTAGGGCCTGTTTTTTAATTCTTATGAAGCATCAGATTACGTCTTTAAATTCAACAGAAATTTAATAGACTCAAACATAAATCAATTCTTTCCATCTTTTTAGAAACTGGTGGATCTGCTTGGTTCCTGTAGCTGATGTTTTGGGTGGGGAAGTGTAATTTCAAACTTGTGTTCGTTTTTATGTTATTTCATAGTTTTTATTTTGACATAACTTAAAAAAAAATAGAAAGAATTCCAGTTGAACTAAATGATGAGAAAAAAATATGTTACGTATTTGACCAATTTTTTAATGTTTTTTTTAATTAATTAATTAATTTGTACAATACTATTAATTCTTCTTCCGATGATGAACCTTCACTTGATGACTCAATAATATTTTTAGGTTGAATGGCGTTCAACTCTTTCATTAAACTATCACTAAATTCCTATACATATAACATAAATCCATTATAATCTAACAGAGGTGGATTTCTGTTCAATCACTTTCTGCACCGTCCACATCCATCACAACACAATGCTGAATTAAAAAATAAGCCCTATTGCTGTCTCTACGTAAAGCATAAAACAATAACAGTGAGCATTAATTTCGATGTAACAGTTTAAACTAATAAAATTCTGTAATAATATATAATGAGAATTTTGGTATATCCAGTATCGCCAAATTCTCAAAAAGAAGACAGCTACTTACCCATACTTTATAAATTATTTCTTTTGCACTTACATAAAAAATGTTTCTGTATTGAAGCACAATTTACTAGCGATCGAATTTTCCTCTGGCTTCTAGAATATATCAGTAATTTGCATTTCTTGGGAATTTTAAAATTACGCACGAATTACCATCCCCTTGTTCTATTTTGTTACTACAGGTAATCTTGCATTCAAAAAAATCCGTCGAATTTAAGAATCCATCAGAATCAGGTAAATTATTCATCCAAATTTTCTCAGTATGTCTAAATCTTGTGATAGAAAAACAATCAGATTGGAGTAGGTGGTGCAAAGAAAATGTATGTCTGTGATTAACTGAATTAAGTGTAATACAGGAGGAATACTTATTTTATTTAGCGTTTGATTTTACTAGACTAAAGTTAATTAATTTGTTTGTTTTACGTATATACAGTCGCGAGTATTAAAATTTGGTCGTCACAGTTAATCAAAACGTCAGTTTTAATTCCAGAAATTTAAACATTTCAGACAAATATCCTATTTTTTACCAAAAAAAGTGTCGAAAATAAATAAAATTTTTAAAGTGGAATAAATTAGATTTTTCTTTTAGATAAAAAAAGGCCCTAAAAAATGGCGAACCCTCCAACTCATCTTTATAACTCAACTTTATAAAAATCTTTGGAATATGAGTTTTCCTATTCCTTCTAGAGTTTTAATTTTTTCGGGATCATTAAATTTTGGAACGTTGAAATTACTGCAGTTATTCATATTGCAAGGATTTATTAGTATTTAATTCAACTTAATGGTATTTAACAAAAACTTAAAATTATTTATTATTATTTCAATGGTATTTATTCGAATTTACTGGTATTTACTGTTAATTAATTTAAGGTATTTATAAATATTTATACCGTAATTAACGTATTTCAAATTGCAGAAATAATTAAGTAGATTTAAATTTATTTTTAAATATATATTTAACTCTTCGTACACTTATTTAAGAGATGTCCTACCCCTCGGAATATCTGTAGCAAATTCTACAACTTCTTTTACCTTTTTTCTTTCTAAATTCACAAATAAAAAAATTAAATAGGAATTATTTTATAGACACCTTCTACATTATTAGTTTTATTATATATTTAGTCCCATTAGAATTTAATTTAGAATCAAAAAACGTAATAATATACAGGATGTTCCATTTAAAAAAACCAAAGTTTAGTTTATATCTCGTTTATCCAACCATCAATTGAGCACACAGAAACTTTGAATTAGTCCCTATAAGTTTTGTATTAAACATTTTTTCCTAAAATCAAAAATAAAAGAGCTAAAGGGGGTAGGAATTCTCGCGTAGTCAGCCTGTACATGTAGGTGTATTTTTAACGTCACTTTCAAAGCCGCTTCAAAAGAAAAACTTGTATAAAGCTAGGTTCACATGCATTGCGGATACGCAAATTTTTTATTGCGGATCGTTTCTAATTGGTTCATTATGTACATTTCAATCAAAATCAACCAATTAGAAACGATCCGCAATAAAAAATTTGCGTATCCGCAATGCATGTGAACTTAGCTTAAATCGCTCTTTTGAGTGAAGTTTGCGTACAGGAGGTGCATTTAAAAGGTACGCGAGACTGTAGGTATAACAGTTAAGAATTTTAATGTTGTTTATTTACGACCACTACTGTAAATGACGAATTACGTACAACACATAAACTAAGTAAGCCTGTGTTTACAAACGTCGTGCGTAAAGTAAGAAAAACGCACAACGCACCTACTTTACGCACGTTTGTAGCTAGATCTACGTAGCCGCATCACATTAGATTGACAGTCGTCGAAATTGCAAGTGTCATTGCTGATTACTTTGTAGGTAATTTTTGTGGTCGTAGATAAAGTATAGTACAAAACTCGAGTTGTAAAGCAATTACGCAGTTGTGGAATTACAACTTTTCCACCGTGCGTAATATGCTATTTACAACTCTCGTTATGTAATACACTATTACATTTTTATTTAATTTGATTCGCGCAACGTATGTCATTTTTCATCATTACCATGATTACGCCGACTTCGCGACCGCAATTTAGTCGCGTGCTCCGCGTTTCAGCAGGGTGATTCAGTCGCGTACCAAGCTGAATCGAGCTGATAAGTCGCCAATGTGAAAACGGTTTAAATTACGATTGTTTCTTTTTTTGAGAAAATTGTTAAAAGCAGAACCATTTTTGTTAGCCTAAAGCTAAAGCTTGTCGTTTAAAAATTAAAATTGCCTGATATTTTTCTCACGTTTAACCATTTTTTGTTACTAAGAAACATTTTCTTTTTTTTGAGAAATTGTTGATTAAATAAATACTTTATACTCAGAAAACTTTTCTGGTAAAATTTGTAGGGTTTTCGCGATACTGTTACTCTTTATGAGAGTCCTAAATTCTCATTAATTTTTATTTATTAAATAATTAGGAAATGATTTCATACTCAAAGAATTCTCTGGCAGGACTTGTGGCATTTTCGTAAAACTGTTCTTTGACTGGCCGGCAGAATTTGGTGTTCCACAAATTATTGCAACTGGTCCATGGCAGCTCCGATTGGAAGGAAGCGATTAAGTAGTACACCGCCCATCCGATGATGGTGTTATAGTACATTCCCATGTACAAGTCTATTAGGCAGATAGCATATCCCACACCTACAAAAGATATTATTTTTTAAACTAAACAAAGATTATTTCTTTTCTAGATACAGAATAGACTGTAGGTGTATTAGTTTTACACAAATTACTAAGATATAATCCATTCCTTCACTAGGTATAGTACATGTAGCGAGAACTGATAGTATGTTGGTATCACACTTGTGACATTTTCTGTTTTATTTAACAGTATTTTTAAATTTATTCATAATAATTTAACACATTTTAGACAGCCCTTAATTTTAAGAGCAAACAAATGTTTTTTCTAACGTTAATTATACGCCGTATCATATCTAATCTGGCTTTTATCCACTGGCATGTTAGTTACTGAATGTACAAGTACACTCAAAATCATGATTTCTGTTCAAATTTTAACACTGATAGTGTAAATGTCAAGTAAACGAACAATATGTTATAATGATATCAAATTAAATTTGTCTAATTTAACATCATAGCATACTTACTAGTTTAAAATCACGGCAATAGATAATATGTCAATAGATATTAGATATGCCTCAAGAAACTTAAATAAAATAAAATGCATTCTCGAACAGATCAGATCGCTTAGCAATTAAAATCACAACGCAATCACGGTGGGAGCGCGTCCATTTGAAGATGTAACGAAAACAACAGAAACCTTTTAGCCAGGAGTGGAATCAAATTTTTGCTCATGTTCGATTCATTAGCGGTTTATCTCCTGCATTCGCCCGTATAAACGAGGCGAAACGTCAAGTTCGGCCGCTCCCTATTTATAAGAAGCCAATTTCAATTTCAAATGTTACCATCAAGCCGATTGCTTCCAACCAATCATTGTTGTTTCTTTCACTCACGTCGTCGGCAGCAACTTTCCTACGTAAATAATGAAAGTGCACTCTCTAACACAGGGTGTTTAAAACGATAACTTACTTAAAAACAGAAATATTTTTATTTATTTTAATTAACAAAATGTAGTCTACAAGACACATGTTTGAGTAATAATACAGAATTTTGTTTTTTCTTTTAATAGAACGGCCTGTAGATTTCGTGGCAATAAGAATTTCATTTGCAATCTCCATTCAATGACGTATAACATAATTTATATATTCTTTACCGAATTTTGATGATTCCAAATAAAAATTGTTGCAAATAAAATTAAAAATGAATTCAATAGGTATTTAAATGGTGTGAAAATCTAGTGAAATGTTTCAATGTAATTAATTAAATCCGTATTTAGGACACTAAAGCACCAGTCAATATTTTATTCGTTCGTATTGACTAGAACACGACACGCATTAATCGCCGAATTACGGTGGAAAATAGCGCGAGAGTAATATTAAAAAAAAATGTTACATGCAAGCGATGAATTTTCGTTTGTGGAAATTACGAAACTATTCATCTGGGGCAGGTGGAAAAGTTTCATAAACAATTTCGGGCCGCCTTTTACTTGAACTACACTTAATGAAGATTCTTCTCGTCAAGTTTGCTCAAAGTTGCGTTTAAGCGGGCCACTTGCCCTTCTTCATATAGTTCGCCGAGTTACCATATTATATCTGCTGGCAGTGTTTGTGAATTTTCGGCCTCGAAATTTATGCAAAAAATTCAAATTGCAAGTTTAATAATTTAGAGGAACATTTATACTTTATGAATTTTTAATAAGAGTTGCGTTTTCAAATTCAGCTTGCTCCAAACATATTACAACTGAAATCAACTTGTTTTTTTTATGACACTCCTCATTTTGAAAAGCAATGATTATTGTCTTCTAGTCAAAAATAAAAGAGTTTAGGCATTTCAACAAAAAAGTACCTCGAGTCAGCCTTGGAAACAAAAGTATATATCGAATATCGAACACATCCTACGTGTAACATGCGCGAATTTGCGAAACCAAACAAGCTAAGCGACCTCTGCTGGTCAATATTGATACCATCAAAATCATGAACAACAGCTCAGCTGTTATTTGGGGGAAGATTACCAGGTCTGGCAGCGATGAAAGAAGAACCAATTATAGCTAACCATAATTATAATCAGATCCTTAAATATAAACAAAATAAACAAAAATTGTGTCATGATAGATATGCGAAAGATTTAAAACCGTTGCGTTCTGGAGATCTTGTGATGATTCAAGTTGGTGGAAAAAAGACTGGGAACCAGGAAGAGTGGTTTCAGTTGATAAAACGCGTGTCGAAACCTATGTGGTCAAAGTGAACAAAAATAACAGGATTTATTACGTGCAAAATCAAAAATCTCTGAAAATATGACATAGAGAAGTTTCCGAAAGAAATCTGTTATAAAGAAATATTCTGATCAAGATCATTTTTATCAATCAACTTAGAATTTATTGTAGTAACTCTGATAATTCGATTGCAATGTGACATGACCTAATATGGGCATTTCGACAATAACGGTTTCTGATTGGCTGAAGTTGACGACATCCGGCTCATCTCGCGTCATGCTCTTCGGCTTTGTTTTAACGTTCCATTACTCGTTTAATTGGGAAGAACCATGGAATTTGCATATAGACGTTATATGTGAGATAACCATAACCTAAATACGGTAAACCTTCGGTTTTTGATCAGTTTATGCTTAGAAAACGTCCGGAACGATACATTTTCGGTATAATAACAATAATAACTATGACACTGAGGCACACAACAGTAAATATTTGATCTAATTATTTTATTCGTTATTCCACTGACAGTTTATCTCACATACGAAAGTTCACGTATTAAACACTAGAGCGGCGACTCTTTCGTTGGTTCTTCCCAATGTGATGCTGTTTCGTTGTGATTACAATTATCGGAGTTCTTGCTAAGAAAGTTTAGAAGAACTCGTATTCGACGTGGTGGAAATTATTAGTGCATCGTCAAGGGACTTTGGGGTGATTCTCACTACCCTGCCAGGACCTGGTCTTTCTAAAAATCCAGGTAATGTTAGGTTGACGGCATGACGCCATCTTCTTACTTATTACATAGATTGTTTCTTCTTTTAACTCGAGCACTTACTTTTTACTGTTTACTGTTCGGATACTTTTACTTTTGGATACTTTTACTGTTGGGATACTTTTACTTTTGGATATTTTTACTGTTGGGATATCTCTTGGTACTTTTCGTTTTGGATCCTCTTTTGGTACGCGGTTAATTAACCGATATTTTGGAAGCAGTTGCCGTGCCCGGTTGAATCGGAGGTGACTATTGCAAATTACTCCACGATGCTTAGGACAATGCGCAGAAAACACAGGGAAACGTAAATGACCTTGACTGTTGCGTGACGCTGTGTTGCTTAAGAGCGACTTTTCGACACATCTTGTGCTTTTAATTAGTTTGATGTCAATTATCTGATCTGATTTATCGGATAAATAAGTAATTACGACAGGAGTAATTCACACTAGAGTTTTGCGGTAGCAGTTAATCAAATGTTTATCCATTTTTGTCGTAAAAAATTGATTATGCAAGGTACGACTAACGATTTTTCCAAGGCTAACTCAAGGTATTTTTTTGTTGAAGACTCGATATAACTTTTTAAATAATATGTACTTATTTCAAGACGCAAAGGAACTCCAACAGGGAACAGGTTTTAAAATTATTAGTGGCTATTATACAGGGTGCTTCCAAAACTAAAATCAACTTATTTTTTATTACACTTCTAATCTTTGCTACAGTTATGATCAAAGACCTTTTGAAGAGCAACTATCTGATCTTGAAGTCAAAAATAAATAAATTTAGAAATTAGTGACTATACAGGCTGCTCTAAACATATTGCAATTGCAATCGACTGTTTTATTATCTTAAACTTGTTGTTTAAGCATGAAAACAAGAGCGTTACGAAAATATTATTTCGAAAGACGCAGATTGGCGACACTGTAGAATATTTTTTTGTCACTAAAAAAGTAACTACAGTGAACATAGGATAGGCGTGCGTGGTTCGTGTGTTACTTTGTAATCACGACGAATTGTCTTAACGTCTTAAGAAACAATTTATTTCATATCTAAAAGCATTTGTTTTAATTCCGTTATAACTGGGTTTTCCACATTTTCTGACAAAATTTATGTTACGCCATTGATTATCCGGTTATTGTAGCTGGGGTATTTTATTTTAAATATTATCGTAAATATAAGTCTGATTGCCTAAATTAGGTGATGACGTGGGACTCGGACTTTGTTGAAAACCCTGTATATTACAGTCTCTGAAAATGTCGCCAATTAAATAAACTAGAAGGTGCAACTGTTTAGTAAAAAATATACTAAATTTAGAAAATAATGAACAAACTAATTTGAAATAAAGAGGGTTATTAATAAATTTTATAAACTTCGTTTTAAATTTAGTGCAATTGTGCTAGGAGTGGCAACATTGGTCTCAGAGTATTATTATTTGTAAAAATGAACTTGATTTTTATGCTGAATCAGTGTTGTCAACCGCTGCGTAATTACCCAAATTTTGAGTATTTATCGATAAAATAATTAAATTTGGGTAAATGAGCTATTTTATTAATAATTGGGTATTTTTTAAGTTGTATTTTCCTATTGTTTGTTGGCGCTTGACAGGTACATCCATGGAGATTATTAACTAATGTCTAGGGGAAAGTTTATTGAAGAGTTGGCAACACTACGCACTTTCTCAGATTTCTTGGAGTTTCATTTATGTTAATGTTTTGAATAAATGGTAAAATAAATGTAATACTAGTATTTTATTACTTATCCTTGGCCTTTGGCTAATTTGGTATATTTTTTAAATTAAATTGTGCCGTGAAAGCAGATTTGCAACGATGCTGCTGCGTCATCGTTGCGAATCTGCTATTCATGGCACAATTTAAGGTCTTCTCAAACCGGCGCGATATGCAGTAGCGGTAGCGCTAACGGTAATAGTGCGGTAACGGGATATCGCTGGTTGAATCAAACCGAGAGTGGTATTAACGCGGTAAATCCGTATTAAAAATACAGGCGGTACATGCGGTCAACTGTGTCTGCCACGATACAAAATACAAAATAAGATACAAATGTGCCGCGATACAAAAATGTATCGCTGCAGTACCGCAGCAAGTGTGTGATATACCACTCTCGGTTTGAACGTTTACATTTACCGCTGTGTAAATGCGTACCGCAGTACCGCTACCGCATACCGCGCCAGTTTGAGAAGGCCTATACAAAAATGTATCGCTGCAGTACCGCAGCAAGTGTGCGGTATACCGCTCTCGGTTTGAACGTTTACATTTAACGCTGTGTAAGTGCGTACCGCAGTACCGCTACCGCTACCACACACCGCGCCGGTTTGTTTATAGGTCAGAAAATTGTCGCGCGGTGTCGCAGCAATGTGACATGTTTGCATTTCCGCGCTACCTTTGCGTAAGTCTTGACGTCGGGGTTGCAATGGAGTTTTAGAGCTGCTCTTCTGCTGATGAGGCCCCAATTAGGGCCGAAATAGCTATACACAGGATGCTCGAGGGCCCCATTGCAATCCAGCCGACTTGCAGCCAAAATTTTTACAGTAATAATTATTTATTTTATATAATAAGAACTGTAATAATATGACCCTGAGTGGCTCGAATAAAATTAATATCAAAAAAAATCTCTAAGCTGAGCATTAAATCACTAAATTTTCGGCATGTCTGAAATTTGAACAGAAGGTTACCAGATTTGGTGACAAATCACTAAGCGCCGGTTTCACCAACCTAGTTTACTACTTTAAAAGTCGATTACGAGTGCAGTTAATCTGGGTTAACCATTTGATGCGTTTCACCATACATTAAAACGCGTTTAATTTTGATTAATCGAGTTTAGCGTTAAACGTCCATTTTTCACAAGTTACGTACTTAATCGCAATTAGTAACGTCAAGTTTTCATTGCGATAATATTAAAAATGGCTCAAGAGTTGTATGATCTGTTTCTTGATGATCATAGCGATGAAGAAGAATTTATTCTTAGACGTCGGCCAAGATGGATTCGTGAAAGAAACAATAATTTTGATGACTACGACGATGTGGATTTTCAAACTCGTTTCAGGCTTTCCAAACCATCTGCCCTTGTAGTTCTTGGTCCGCCATGCCACCGGTACCGATTACTGTTTGAATCCGCTCACTGGCAAATACTTTTCTTGTATATTTTTTCAAATTTTCCCATGCTGCTTTTAAAGTTTCCGGACTTCTGTGGCAACTACCGCTTATAGCGTTGAAGCTGCGGGCAATTTCTTCCCATTTCTCCGCTTTTTGTAGCTATGTGACAGTATCTGTCCGTTTATTTTCAGTCACATTAAAGTGATCTGTAACTAAATCTACTAAAAAAAATCTCTCCTGCCGTCATATTAGGACTTCTTTTCCTTTGCCTCTTTTCCATTTCTACTTGCCATGATTACAAAATTATCTATAAAAAATAATAGGCACCTTTTCCACTGACAGCTCTTTTCAAAACGACAACTGTACATGTACACTCTGCTGTACACATTTCGATTGCTTTCGGGCGTTTTCGACGAGATTGTGAAACTAAAACTCGCTTAACTAATCTCGATTAGCGTCACTAGTAATATCACTGGTGAAACACGAACGCATTATACTCGTTTAAAATGAAAAATTGTGTTTTAATCGCATTTTATTAATCCCGTGTTAGAAGAAATTTAAAAGAGTTTGATGAAACCGGCCCTAAATCACCGTTTTTTTATATTTTCCATTAATTTGAATACGAATGCTGAAATTCGATTTTTTTTCTGAGCGTCGTGTCGTGTGGAACAAAAATTAATAAAGTGAAGCTTGCGCGGCGTCACCCTATCTTCCAATGTATTTTTGATATTTAGAATAATTTTTTAAAACTCAGTTGCCAACACTGATTTCATGACGTCTTATAAACAGTTGCCATATTTGAAATTTTGACAAAATATCCACTAACATACACGTATAATTTAAGGTTATGTCAAGCACCACATTACCTTTGAAACATAAATACCGGGCGACTGACAATTGTTCCACCAAAAAAAAATTGAGTGTAAAAGAATGAATGGCTACGAGAAAAGTGTTTAAAAAATTCTACGGAACAGTTTATAATTAACTAAATATTTACCCTAAAAGCATGCTGGTGGCACTGCGTATGAAGTACAACAGCGACGTTTTATAAATGCAGCAATAAATTGGAGCATAACGTTTTATGGTTATTATTTTATTGACCACACACAATGCGACCTTGTCATATATCTGAACGAAAGTCTGAATTATGTTTCGCACGTTGAATCTGAATGGTGTTTCAATTGAAGGGGATGTTTGAAAATTTCAGAAGCTCAGACAGGTAAAATTACTAATAAGGGAATTATCGCGAAAAGACGCGAGGATCACAATTCCATCGCATCGCTTAAATTTATACATATATCGGTTTTCTGCGAAAACGTGAAACGCTTTATTATATCTGCAATTTATCGCTGACAATTTTTTTACTTATCAACTGGCAAACCTAACGAATGACGAATTCATGCAAACTTACAGCTGATTGTAAAAGCTTTCGCCTATGTGAAGGTCGCATGGAGACATAAAACAATAAAACTTTATTAGATATAACTGTAGAAATTCCGAACAATTTTTGATCACTACTTTCACAAAAAAAAAAAACAAACAAACAGCGGTTAAGTGAATGAATGTCACAAAGTAGCAAAGCCTAATAACATTAAAACATTACAGGCACGATGATTGTGGGAATAAACATTATTTACAATACAATTAAAATTAAAGAAAAATACTAGGAATTTTTAAGACGGAGATTTAAATCGTTTTCGTGTTGTAGTGATTTATTTGTTTACCTGTCAAAGCATTTTATACAATTTGCACTGAATAATTTACTTCAGATAATTTGCATGCATATCTCGATAATTTGTATTTCAGCTGTTTAAAGGTCAATTTTACGTAAGGAACACTTTTATATTGTGTTTATTTCGTTCTTCTGCTGCTCTGGGACGTATCTATTGATTAATTATTTCTCGAAAACTAAAGTTCATAGAATCTTTTTAACATTTTTCTCATATTCTCGGATATCGTTTCTCTTCGTTTTTCTTTTTTTGCGAACAACTGTCAGTCACCCTGTATACTAATATTTTTCGATTAGTAAATAATAAGTTACTTTGAATTGAAATACATTTATGTCAATTTTTGCGTTTAGATTTTTTAAATGTTTTTGATGGAAATGTTTGTTTTTATTTTATGATACAAAATGATTATTTTTTATTATCAGGTGGCAGATAAATACAATAGCTTCCATCTGACGACAGCTGGACGCCTATTCTTGACATCGAGAGAACTTTACAGTTCTTAGGAGAAAATATGAAATCACTTCACTGGAAGTTCACTTTCGTTTCTCTTGTTTGTCAATCTGCTATTCTTGACCGTACGTGCATGGGAATGTGATATGAAGTTAATGCGAGAACTTTTACGATGCTTTTACGCCGTTGCCGGTTCTATCATCGGATTTTAACCAATCAAAATAGAGCTGTTTGGAATGTGAGGGCGCACAGTGGTCCAGAATGAAATTCTAGCGCGACAAAATTATTTTTTTACATCTAAGTTTCCAAAATGGTGAAAATAACAAAATTATGTACTTTTAAATAAATTTTCTAAAGCAGTGATTTAATATCAAAATATATCGCACAATTTTTATTTTTAGATTTAAAAAAAAATCAAGTTACTTCTTCAGTTTCCGTTGGCAACCTTGTTTATTTTGACAACATGTTCATATTTTTCACTTCTGACGAAGCTGTCGAACGACAGCGAAACGTTAAGTGTTTTGTGCGCTATTTAGTGTCCGGTTTAAAGATTTTGTGATACAATTTTCATCGGACAAAAACCAACTTTAAATATCAAAATATAATTATTTCTATAAAAAATTTTGCCTGATTTTGGATTGTTAAGCATGTAAAAAACTAGACTTTTCTATTTAAAAGTGAACTGGAAGGGGTTCCATCCCAATTTTTTATATGTTGCGTAGAAATGATTGTATATTGATATTCTCTTGGTTATTCTTAAAAATGTTCACGTCAAGTATCCAGCAAATGCTTATCTTACCTATAAGTATTTACTCATGTCGAAAACCAAATCAAGAGAGAATTTTGAAAAACTTAAAAAGTAGCAAAAAGTAGCAGTTCATTGTGCAAAATTATTTAAAAAAAAATTACTGGCTACTATTAGGCCTGTTCCAACAACAGCCTGTGACTTGTCCGAAACTGTCAGAAACATGCGCCAATCAAAGTTTCATATTTAACGCACCTCTTGAAAGTGTTGATTAATTCGACGGGCGAATATATTTGACAGTTTCGAACCAGTCAAAATCTGTGTTGGAACAAAGCTATTATATAACTCGTAAAAACATCTAATTTGATTATATTTATATCTTCGAATAGTAAAATATACAATAACCTGAAACCAGTACTTAAATTATCATATTTAGGTTTAGAAAAGAAAGTATTATTAAATAATTACAAAGAACTGTACTTAGGTACTTTTATATATTTATTAAGTAATTTGAAATTAAAAGTTAGAATAATATAAACACATACAAGTTCTCCTGAGAATTGAAGTTCTACTACCACCAGCCAGTAGAAACAAGTTCTCATGAGGTTCACGCGATAGGAGCTAGTAAATTTTTCAAGAATAGCGTTTGTAGGTTTTCGAGAGAACTCCGCCTACTTCTCACGAGAAAATAGTTCGGAATTATTTCAAGAATAGAGCTCCTGATGTCATTAATGCGAGCAAAAAAAAATGGTTGTCAGTGTTATTCTTTGACACAGTGTTAATGTGAAATGGTCGTTATTGTCGTAAAGCTATGTACACACGGGGACACTTAGAGCGGACACTTGTGTCTACAGCAGTGTCTTTACTGTCCACACGTACTGCAATTTTTTAAGATAGAGTAGTGTCGGACACTAGTTTCGGATTCAAGTGTCGGCAAAAAGTGTCGCGTTTGTCTACACCTCTCTACGATTTCGCTAGATTAGGAATTTCGTGGGTAGTGTTTTCCTATGCAATTTTCCTGAATCAAACAATTACTGAACAGATATTTGCTGCTGTGGTAGGTACTTGTATCGCAATAAAAATAAAAAATCGTAGAAGACGAAAAAGAAAGTTGTGGATGAAGGAGACGGTAAAAAATAAATAAATTTTCAGTTGCTATAACACGTTATCCGTAAATTCTGGTGACGAAAAATTGTACAAGAATTTTCTTCGTACGTCAGTTACAGATTTTGCCCACTTATTGGAAGAAATTACATCAAAAATACAGAAAAGAGACACAGCATACCAACCGAAAAAAGATTAGCATTATCACTAAAATTTCTGCCAATAGGCCAGATATTTAAAAATATTTTTCCTAAAATTGTATTAAATTTTTGAGGCAATTCTTCAATTTATTGAAGCTGTCCGCTTTGACCGCAAACCCTTCCAAAAGAGATATCAAATTCTTTGCTTTTTCCTTGGTCCTGGTCCACTCGAACTTCGACATCTTTGCGACACTGATTAAAAATTTCCGAAAGATTTGAAATATGCTAGACCTCTTTTCGACACTCATTTTAACTTGTCCACACGTGAATTGCAACGACACTAGCGACACTGCAATTCGCTCTAGCGACGCCGATCTCAGATGCTGTACACACGCTGACACTCGGTGTATACACTCGATCTAGACACAAAAGTGTCGCTGTGTGTACATAGCTTAAGCTTTGTATACTCGTAACCAGTAAAGACGAAACCTCGTCATAAATTATACGCGTATGATTTAAGATTAAACATACTAGTGAAATCAATTTATATTTGACGTTTGAAAGTAAGATTTAGTTTATCACTTTCTGTTAGCAGGCGTTTTGTTGACATCAAATTGATTAAAATCTAACACATCCGACAAGAACGTATTTTTAATTTGTGACGATTCCGTCAAAATTTTTGTACGACGTTGACGACCAATATTTTTGCTCGCAGCTGTACATTTCCTCTACTTCTCCCTACGTATTTGCAACATCGCATTTTGATGACGTCAAAGTCCCTCGCTGATTGAATAAACCTTACTTTACGAATTCTTTTTCTTACTACCAGATTTTTAAGTAAATAAATCCAATACTGTGATTAAAGTTTAAATGGAAAATACAACTTTGCTTCTAATACGTGCACGAAATTTAGCACATTCGTAAAATGAAATCAATATTTGTCAATTCGAATAAAAATGCGAACTAAAAATTATGCCACCTTCCCCGGCTATAAATAGAAAACACAAAGTGTTTCAAGTGCACTCATTCATAACACAACTGAGGTCTTCTCAGTCCATTGGATCCGAGACATATCAATCGATTTGACACCGGTACAAAAGGCACATTTACATCATTCCAAACAATAACTTGTGAGCAGGGATCCCCTGAATATTTTTGTCTCTTTTTAAATCTTACAAAAAATTGTTCAAAGAACTTAATTCCTGCTTTTGCTTGCAATTAGCACGTCTTGAAACGAATTAAAGTATTTGTCTCAGTTCATATTTTTTGTGACATTGTCAAAAGAAAATTATTGTATTATACAGAGTGGGGCAGAAAACAGGACCTATTTTAGAAATGAAATAATTATTTATGACTAAACAAAATATTATTTATTTCATTTCTAAAATAAGTACTCTCTCATCCCCATCTTGGGCTTCAGTTCAACTATAAACTTTTAAAATAAAAGTCAGGAAACAATTGTTTTTTTTTGTAAGTCACGACTTGTGATTTTAATCGAAATTGGCTTTTGCGAAAAACTATTCATTAATAAACTATTTGCTTTTGTTCGAAACAGCAGTTTTATTTAGACGCACAAAGACGTAATCCTGCAAACAAGAGTGAAGTTTCAATGGGCGTGTTGACCGATTAGATGAGAGTGAAGCGTTCGATGATTGTGTATCAAGAGCCCGACTATTTACCATTGTGTGCCGACAACAAAAACTCAACGATCGTCGGCAGCGCAAACTTTAGGTGCATCAGCTATTTGAAAGAGCCCACCCTTCTGCAAAACGCAAACTTCTCCCTCAGGAATTTATCTTGCTGCTGCTTTCTAATTTGGTTAATTTACCTTTTAATGCGGGACAGATTCTTTTCCATATCGTGAGGCAACCACTCCTGTGATACTGTCCCAGAGCTAATTCCATGTAAAACAAGGGTAACCCACCGAATATCAACATGATTGTGTAGGGGATAAGGAAAGCGCCTGTAAAAGAAATTTTGTGTTAATTTTTTTTTTCATCACTCGATGGAACTAAATACTCAAATAGAATACTGTCTAATTTTCATATAACCATTAACATCTTACCAATTAAAAACAGCTGACGCTTAATTAGCGAACTTCATGATGCAATTAAATTGTGCATTTATATCAGAGCAAATTAAATTTCTTTTAATAACCGATTCACAATATGTATTAACTTGCATTGGTGTGAAAAAAGTTTCGGTAATTTCGTATACCGGATGGCCAATGTCACAGGTGCTAGCTATTTTTTTATTAAGTATTTGCAATTTTTTTTATACAGTACATTGCAGAGTTCGAGGGATACATTTACATGCCATTCCATAGTTTGTTTCCTGGATTTCCTTAATGTTTAAGGAAGACTAATTTTTTATTAGTTCAGAACATTTTGAGTTTGGCGCCGCAGTACATTTCATGCATGTATATACAGGATATCCCAAGTTGAATGGCCTCTTAAAAGATTTCGGGGAACGGAATATACAAAAATTCTGAAAATTAGTACACTGCCCTAAGGGAAAGCGGTCTTTTGGATTAAAATATTTTCACTTTTATATCACTTCCGGTTATACCGGAAGTCTCCGTCAACTTTCAACTAGCATTTCATTTAAAATAAGAAAGTTAACGAAGACTTCCGATATAACCGGAAGTGATATAAAAGTGAAAATATTTTAATCTGAAAGATCACTTTCCCTTAGGGCAGTGTACTAATTTTCAGAATTTTTGTACATTCCCTTCCTCGAAAATTTTTAATAGGACACTCAACTTGGGACAGCCTTTATGTGGCCAAGTTGAAAAAATAACTGGGAACTTGTTACCATGTTGTAAAAGTAAAAGTAAGTAAACTTACCATTTGCATAAATAGTACACGAAATAAAATTCTTTGAATGCTAAAAAAAATAAATAAAAATAAAAAAATTCAACAATGTATGCGGAAATTATTTTAAAATTATTCTGGAAATAAATATATACTTCAATTGTTCATAAATAAGTTATTTCATTTCTATCTCTTGTGCCCCACCCTGTACATGGTGGGCCATTTGACACTTGTAATAGGAAACACCTGTTTTTAGAAGAGTTAGACAAAAACTGACCTCGGTTTCTGGAGCTCGATTTTTGACACAAAATTAATGGTGAAGACCGCATTTCGATATCTTGTACCGCTTATGAGCTAGGGCGTTTTGCAAAGTTCTACAATTTCTAAAAACTTCTATAATTTTTTGTTTATAAACATTTTTAATTTAATTTCTGTTAAAACTTCTTCAAGACACTTTTTCATATAGAATTCATTGCCCTAAATTCACAATATTGTTCTCATGGTTTTTGAGATATGTTATTTTGAAATCTTGAATTTGAATGAATCTATTAAAATCAAAATATCGTAAAACAGAAGTTGTGCTGTTGAGAGAAATATTGATAGTAAAATAACTTATTAGCAAGCAACAATACAATGCGATCGAAAATGATTGAGCGTCCTTGAGAAAATAAATACCCAAAGGTGATCAAAACTACCTTCGGCCTAGAGAATTTTCGCATTTTTGAATACTCATGGTCAGGTGATAATCAATAGCGTTCGTATGTTGTGCATGGTTTGTTTATTAATTGAGTTTTGTACGAGTTTTTCATATCGAAATTAGTACATATTTTGAAGGACGCTCAATTATTTTCGATCGCATTGTATTTTCTGAAATTTGTTTTTGTGTTTTTTTGAGTTCTTACAGAAGAAGATGCAAGTCGCAACTACGTATCGTCAAATATGCCCTGATTTTTAGTTCTGCAGTCGAACAAAGTCAAAAAAATCAAGTGTCCGGAATTTTTTTAACACAAGTATATTTTTGTTTATATTCTATTTATATCTACCGTGCGATCCAAAATTATTTACGGAGAGGTTATTAAAAATAAAATAATTAGAGTCTTAGTTTAATTGATACAATTAATCTATTGACCGTCTGTCAACACTGAAACGTCAAGCTACATTTGACGACAGTAGAAAAAGTCTTCTAATTGAATATATAAGAGCCCGTGCAGACAGGGGGCGTTCTGGCGTTTCGCGTTCTAGCCGCGTTAACTGTTAACCGTTAACTGTTCGAACGTTCAACAGTTTTGAAAACACACAAGCGACGGTCAACAACCATGCGTTCCATTTTCATAAAAACGTTGTATGTGAAACATGTCATTCGACAGTTCATCTTCCTAAGAAAAAGAAAATACTGGGTGCACCTAATTAACACAAAGCGAAAGGAATAAGAAGAATTCAATAATCTTTTTACTGAATTGCTTGAAGATGAAGTACGATTTTTTATTTACTTTCGCATGTCTATAAATAGCTTCAATGAATTGTATAATGCCAGAAAATGTGACATAGAGAAAAATGATACCAACTGGATCGGAAGGCTATTTCTGCAAAAGAAAGGCTGGCAGTATTTTATAATCACTACTACTTAAATCATACAAAAAAAAATCTTTCCCTAACTAATTCAATCAGTTTTTCTGTTTTGGACATCGCTCTGGTCACGTGTTCTTTGTCTTGGCTGGAATAGAACGCTAGTACGCAAGCGTTCTCGTTGATCGCCGCGCTCTGATCGCCTGGGGTGCGTTCAGATACAGTGAGAGTACTTTGTGCGTTTGCTCCCAGAGTGTTTATCCTTAACGTCAAGAATTACACTGCCTCTTCAAGTATTTATGAACAGTAAAAAGATAACTGAAGTTGGTTGTGTCATTGGTGACTGAAACAATAACCTACATCTATCAAAACTGAAAAATGAGCCGTGACCAAAGATTTGCAGCTGTAATTGCAATTGCAAATTGTATTGTTGATAGAGTAAATAGTATAACGTTGTTGGAAAATGATGAATCAGGTATAAATACAGATACAGAAGACGTAATAATAATAAGTGGTTTAAAGGAAAGTAAACAAACTTTGTACTCACATTGTTTGCATTCATTTTAAACTTGAATTCTGTCGTGATGATTACCTAAACATAACCTCAATTACGATTTTGTCCACCTGTACCAAGTTTAGACCGAGTACAGAAGAACGCGCTTCAAGCATTTACTCTATCTATTTCTGAACTCATAAAGATGATTATCTAGAGTGTGATTAAACTTTTTCTGAACGCTATGAGAGTACATAGAGCGCACTCTCTTTAGTCGGAGCGTTATTCCTGAACGCACCCCTGCTGTGTGAATTGCTACTAGAAAGTCTGTATACTACAAAGAACGCTGATTTCTGAACGCGGAACGCTTGACCGCCCTCTGTCTGCGCGGGTTCTTAGGGTTTGTTAAAACTCCGCGGAATTGCTTTTTGACCAATGACTACAGGAGTGCGTTCAGGAACAGTACCTAGGTAAGAACAGTTATCCACAGTCGTTCATAAACTACAAAATGTTATCCGCAGTATTTCATCTTAATCGTTCAGAAAGTCCCGCTGATTCACCCACCGGTGCTCCTAACTTCCCCATCTCAAGAGATGGTTAAAAGTTACCCAAGATATTGTGAGCATGTGCAACGCGTGTTAATTCATTTTTCGAGTATAACTTATACGTTTTTGTACGTGTTATTTGGTGGTTGTTTATTTTGCTGAAGACCTAATTGAAAAATGGTAGAATATGAGTGTGTAATTGATAATAACGGCCATTTCATAATGCCATTCATAATGAGAAGGGACAATTATTATTTACAAATTTACAAATTTAACAAGTATTATCTGTTTTTTATTTATTTACCATCGAAGTATGTCGTGAAAGTTTAGGGAAAAAGTGGTACTTAATGCAAGTAACTAAATTTTGACAATGAAAGTCATTCTAATATAGATTTTAGGATTATCCCGAATTAGTAAATCTTGTGATATTTTCTTTTCATCACTTCCAAATTCACATATATAAAACGTTTCCCTTCATTTTTAATTTTGGCTGTATTACTTTTCAAGTCTGTTTCGAATCTGTTTAGTTGATCTATCTGATTTGAAGGGTCACATTTTGGCATATGTTATAATGACATGAAATTAATGGCCGCGTTCACCAGACGAATCAGCTTGCAAGCTGCTTGAGATTTTCTAGTGAACGCTATAGTTACCTTTCATTAATTACGCTTAAAAATAATCATAAGCAGCTTGCAAGCTGATTGCAATCAAGTGCGTCTGGTGAACGAGGCCAATTTGTCTAATTTTACTATAATAGCCAACCTAATAAAATAAAATCACAACCTACTTGATGGTAAATTAAAAAAAACAGATTATAGGTAACTCTTACCTATTGGGTAGGGTATTTGAACGCACTCCAGTGTTCGAGAGCGTGTTTAAACAACTAACAAATTTGACAGGAGGCAGAAAGCAAATGTCAGACTAAAAGTTTCGAATCAAACTAAGACTCTGATTTTATTTTTCATAGTCTTGCTTTATCTAAATCATTTTGGATCGCACAGTACAATGTGTTTATTTATAAATATTTCTCGGTCAGGCTGCTTATGCAATTTAATGTACCGACTTTGGCATATTGTTTCAGAAACTACAGTAATCCATTTCTAAATTGGTTTTTATTTCCTAGGAAATCATAGCAGCTGAGACGATTATTGCCATGCCATAGAAAACAATCTAGAAATTCACTACTATAAAATATAGTATGTGTTTTCTGTCATCTGTCAAATGAGAATGTCATTCTCGTTAACTGCCGCTGTATACAGGGATATCCACATAAACCGTTCGTTAAAAGTTTTCAAGGTTGCAGTTCACGTAGATATTTGAAATTTAAGGAGCAAGGGTTTTCCGTAGAGATCTCTTTAAAGAAAATAAAATTGTCTTTGTATCACTTCCGGTTGTACCGGAAGTCGCTATCAACTCGCTTATTTTAAATGGAATGCTATATTTTTTATCACGTTTTTGAATTCTACATGTAAAAATATGTTAAATTGCAATACATTTCCCTATCTCTAAAATGCATTATTTTTGAGATATTTTGAATTTTCTTAGAAATTTGAATTCTACAATCTGATTTTCAAAAAATTATAACACAGCTGTTATTGAAGCAATTTTATTTGTAATAGCTAATATTGTAGTTGAAGCTTTAAGGTTCTTAAAAATTCCATCAGCATAATCTATTAAGCTACAGGGTGTCTAAAACGCACCGCTCCACTCGAAGATATTCAAACACAGAAAAATACTCTTTTTCAAATAAAATGATCGATATTTTAATGCACCATTGTATGTGGAATCAAATGCTGCATCGAACTGTACTAGCATTCCCTATACCTAACTTTAACAGTTTATGAGTTATGAAACATTTTCGATTTAATTCATAGAAAATTACAATTTTAATAGGTCAAATATTTTTAATTTTATTAAGATAGTATGGAAATTATAACAACGATTACTGTTACTACAAATTTTGTAGTCAACCAAAGAAAATAGAATTTGGCAAGTGGAAATTCACAAATTTTAATAGTTCTTTAATCATCCTTCTCTTAGGACGCTTGTGATCTTATAAAACGAAAAAGCATGAATTTCATTACTTTAAATTGAAGAATAAAATAGCTGCTAGTTTGCAACTCTCTGGATTAGCGTGAAAGTATTTTAAAACCATTGTCTAATTATCTTCGTTATTTGTTACTGATCTTCGTACATTTTATTTTTCCAAATTGTATAAAGTTAGGTTCAAACTTTCCAAACTGTGTTTTATTCATAGGAGACAAGAGGGGTACATTTGATTGAACACACATTCTCTGCTCTGAACAATTTTAGATCATTCTTCATGAATTTAAAAAATAGTTTTAAAATATCAGCGTTTGAATAATTTTGATTTTGATTCTCAACTTTTTTTTGCTTTTGCTTAAAATTTGTAGTAACAGGAAACGTTAAATGCAATTGTTTGTTGTTTTCATAACTATATCAACAAAATTAGAAATATTTAACCTAATAAATGTAAATTTTTATGTATTAAACCAAAAATATCTTATAACTGAAAAACTGTTAAAGTTAGGTATAGGGAATGCTAGTATAGTTCGACACAGCATTTAATTCTACATACGATGGTGTATTAAAATATTGGTCGTTCCATTTGAAAAAAAGTATTTTTCTGTGTTTGGATATCTTCGAGGGGAGCGGTGCGTTTTAGACACCCTGTAGCTTAATAGATTATGCTTATGGAATTTCTAAGAACCTTAAAGCTTCAACTACAATATCAGCTGTTACAAATAAAATTGCTTCAATAACAGCTGTGATATAATTTTTTTTTAAATCAGATTGCAGAATCCAAATTTTTAAGAAATTTCAAAATATCTCAAAAATGATGCATTTTAGAGATAGGGAAATGTATTGCAACTTAACATATTTTTACATGTAGAATTCAAAAACGTGATAAAAAATATAGCATTCCATTTAAAATAAGCGAGTTGATAGCGACTTCCGGTACAACCTGAAGTGATACAAAGACAATTTTATTTTATTTAAAGAGATCTCTACGGAAAACCCTTGCTCCTTAAATTTCAAATATCTACGTGAACTGCAACCTTGAAAACTTTTAACGAACGGTTTATGTGGATATCCCTGTCTGTATACGGAAAAGCATTTTTCAAGATTTAAGTTATTTTTGTTTTCATCTTTTTTTCTTTCAAGAAGGCGACAAATGCAGTCATAATCATATACCTAGTCATAGTCAAATGATGTCACTTAATCCAGAAAAATTTATAAACACTCTGTAGAATAAAGCTGAATTTACAAGCAGCAACCAATGAAAGGACAGTACAGTACGCTCGACGTTTTGACGCGCTCAACGCCCCATGCAAATACAGCTTTATTCTTTATAAAAGCAGTCTTTGTAAAACAGGGGTTCCCAATGAAAACTTAGAAGGGGTCTATGAATCTGTAAAGGTCGGTTGCGGGTTGACGAATCTTTAGGGTTCTTTTGGGGGTTGAGAAACTAGCAGTGGTCCGAATGTTTATTTAACAGAGGCTTGTTTTATGAATCCGAATAATTTATTAATAGAAAAAGATTAAATCTATCAGAACGCTGAGATTTATGATTAATATAAATTTAGAATCAGAAGTAATAATTGTTCTGTGAAACGTCAGTAAGTAATTTAAATATAAATACTATTACTCGATAGAAATCTATTTTTTTTTTCATATGAAAAGAATAATTTAATTCAATATTTTAAAAAGTACCTCAGAGGAAAGCGTTTTGCATCCGATGAAGCGCTTAAAGAAGAAGAATATTTTGCACAGCGACCAGGAATTATTTTCTAAAGGTGTGGGACAATAATTGGAAAAAAATAGGATAAGGGCCAGTTTCATAATGAAATTTAAAGGACACATTAAATTTAAAGTCACTTTCAGATGTCAAAACAAATATGAAAACACATTTGTTTACAAATCAGAATGTGACTTTGATTTTAAAGTCTCCTTTAGGTTCCGTTATGAAACTGGCCCTAAGTGTATAAGTGTTGAAGGGAGTTACGTAGAAAAAGAAAGGGTTGTTAATGTGAAGTTTTTCCTTGGCCAGGTAGATAAGATAAAAATTCGCCTTCGTAATTTCCAAAAAAAAAAGAAAAATGGGAAATTATACGTGTCAAAATTTAGGGGGAAAATGCGACACTGCAAAGTTTGATTGAAAATTAAAGCGAACATATCGAATGTCGCAGCAAATTTGAGCGGAACAAATCCCAAAAACTTTTTCGCGCTGACTCCGCTTCTGTAATAATTTTTCCAATTATCTTTCTTGCCGTTCGCGCCGAGTGGAACTGAAATTTTCACAGCTCGCTCTCGAAATATTTAATTGTGGCCGTTTTTGCGAGGCACGTCAGGGGCCGGAGGTTAGCACGAGTTCACGACGCCGGCACGCTTCTCGTAAGCAAATTTAATAATTGCTCATTAGGCCGTATTTAAGCCCCTATTCATATCAACTTAACATTGTCTTATTGAGTTACAGTTCTATTCGTGTATGTGTGCGCGTGTTGCCACCGTTTACTTGGCAAACGGAAATTCACAGAAGATCCAATTTCCATTTAATAAAACTCATAGTTCAGAAAGTTCATTAACAGTTTGATGTACCATACACAGTACGTTTATTTTATAATACAAGTGATAACAAAAAAGCATGGAAAATGTTAAAGTCTAATTTGAAATCACAAAAATGTTAAACTTCACAAAAATCATATTTAAGTTGTATCCTTTAAATTTGTTACTAGATCAGGCATAAATAAAAAAAAACATAAAAAATTTCATTAGAAATACATAAAGTTAAAAGAAAATAATGGTGACAAAACAATAAAATAAAATAATAAAGATTGAAAAATAATCAAAGACAATCGATTTTATAACACATTATTAATACATAATTAATAATTTATGTACTTATGTATTTTTTTTAATTAAGAGAACGATGAGAAACTAAAAAACAAAACAAAAAAAACAATAGGTAATAAAGTTTAAAACAAAACAATTCGAAAAGGAATGGTGACAAAACAAAGAAAACAAAATAATAAAAATTCAAAAATAACCAAATTGAAACACATTATAATAAAAACAAAGACAATCGATTTTATAACACAATTTAATAATTTAATAAATTTTTAATGAAATGAACGATGAGAAAGCAATTTTAAAAGAGCAGTGATAAAACAAATAAAACTAAAAAATAAAAATTCAAAAATAATAAAATATAAAATTTATGGATTCAAAAGATTAATAATTTAAAAAATAAAATAAAAAGAACGATGAGAAAGTAAAGAAAATGAAATATGTAATAGAATTTTTTAAAAATATGAAATGAAATCTAAAGAATCTATTTTAGAACACAATTCAGTTTATTAAATTAAAAAAAGCTGTTTGGAAGGAAAGATAGCAAAACAAAGAAAAGTGAACAATATTAAAAAATATATACAACAATAATAAAAACAAACAATTCAATAAACTAAAACGAACGAAAAAGAACTTTCGACATGCTTTAACAGATGGCGCTGTTGAATATCTTATAACTACAGTAGTGATGGCCAAGAAATGTCTTCATTTTCATTGGTTACTGGTACAGGCGGCCAATAAATGGCAACTTTCTGTGGCATTTACGTCTTTACATATGCCTGCTCAGTGATTTTTTGATTCTAGAAGGTTTAGAAGTGTGTTGAAACGTTATTGCTTTGTTAAAGTCATTATTGTAGAGTTTTAGACTATTTGTAATACATTTGGTATACGAAAGGCTGCCAACTTTTAAGAAACCCAACGCGGGACGATTGGCAGCCTTGGGTATACGATTTATCTTGGAGTATTAAAGTTATTTTCTTAAAGCCAAGTAAAAATAATCACTACTTGTATCATAATTTGAATTTTTCCATATAATGGCCGCCTATCTTGCTTGGCCACACTGGGAGCAGTTTTGTATCTTTTTTATGTCCACATTTAACAAAAGCAAATGTTACACTTACCTCCACCATTTTGATAGCAAATATAGGGGAATCTCCAAACATTTCCCAAATCCACTGCAAATCCGATGACGGCCAGCAGAAACTCAACCTTCTTATTCCACGTTTCCCTTTGTCGATCGGGGGTTAAAGCAACGACAACTACCCTGGTGACGTCCTTATTCTGTTTGTGATTTTTGTCCTTCCTATTGGTGACTGCTTTGTCGTTTTTGCCGGGTTCGTGCTCAGTGGGTGATTTGGATTTGGTGTTCTCACTGCAGTTGCCCGCACTGTTTCCAACGGGTTCCGTCGCTGCCATTTCGCTGGATTTGGTTTAAGGATGGTGGCAGAAACGATTCATGCCTGAAAGAAAGAAAACTTACCATGAAACACTCTGTATACAATTTGTTATTGCTGACACTACAAGGTTTGATGGCGGTGAATTTTCTTTATTAACTTTGAATCACCATTTATAAACAATTAACCCAGTTTGTCACACAAACATTGCATATTTGCCAAACGGTGCCTACCTTTTACAAATAAATAAATATTTATTTACCTTAAAATTAAGGTGCCCACAGACACTCAATTTTTTACTCTGGCCTGCCTGCTTAAACCTGGTTTGTGCAGGTAGGCCGGGGCGTAAATTAACACAAGAAATTGGCTGTGCAGGCCTCTGGCCTGAACAGTATCAAGCATTTTTGATATTTGGCCTGAGCAACCCAAGTCTGTGCGTGTGTGGGCAGTAAAACAATTTTTTTTTTTACAAAATTGGCCTTTATAAGCAAGTTCTCGTAATAACCGAGCTCGTTTTAAACAAATATTTATATTTGTAATTTACTAAAAGTAGAGGATATTGCCGTGTATCTTAGTAACTTCTTAACTATATTTAAAGAACGGGTATTAACGGCTTCAATAAAACTTCGATTATACTGGTCGATATTTCGTAATATTTTATTACTTCAGGACCAAAATTACTACAATTGGACAACTAATTAAACTATGATACAATATTATATATAATACTTACTAATAATAGAGAAATTAATACATTTTTGAAAATTTTAACTTAAAATTTGAAGTGTTATTTATAACAAAAATTGTGTATAAATAAAAGAACTCTAGGTGGCGTGACTTATTAGATTAAAATATATATTATTAAGATCGTCAATGTCAGATCTGAAATTGACAGTTACGTCATTATGTTTCTGAATGCATGACATTTCCAAAAATAATCTAGTTTTATAAAACATTTCTTTTTCTAAAATTTTAACATTATTGAAGTCAAAACAATGGTTATCATCAATTGAGTGAATGGCAAGAGCACAGGACCTTTTACCAATTCTACAGTCACTTTTGTGTTGGGAGACTCTGTTCTTTAACCATTGACTGGTTTGGCCTATGTAACATTTATTACAAGAATCACAATTGATTTTATATACAACATTGGAGTTAAGTAAAAGAGGAGTTGGATTTTTTATATTACTAAATATTTGTCTAATTGTTTTAGGATTATAATAGGCTATTTTAATTGGAGTGTTCTTAAATAATGAAACTATTCTTGGAGTGACTGATTTTATGAAAGGTAATTTTCTATATATGGAATATATATATATATATATGGAAGTTTTATTGAAGCCGTTAATACCCGTTCTTTAAATATAGTTAAGAAGTTTGTAATTTACCATATCAAGAAACGGGATTTTTCAATTTCCTCGCTATATCCAAGTTCTCGTTATAACCAGTGCCACATATATGAGTAGTTAAACCAATCTTGTTTTTCAAATTTTAATTCCGCAAGTAAATTTGCATGAGAATACATATTTCTCTTCAATAGCCGATCTATTGGCCATTTTATTCCTTTAAATAAACGTTGCTTTTGTTCATTCCTTTTCTTAACTGCACAAGCACGCAGAAGTTAAGAGAGTACCGTTTGTGAAGTCACTGAACTAGTAAGCCAAACGAACTTAAACTGAACAAATATCTGGGAAATGGAGATGGACTGAGCGTGTAGGGGCACAGGCCAGTCTATGCAAATCGGCTTGCGCAATAAAGACTGAGTAAAAAAACTGAGCATTTGTGGGCGCCTTTACAGACACGAAATACAAACAACCGGGGAGTATTCAGAAAAATTTAAAAATTAATTCAACAAAAACAATTATTGCACGAATAGAGACGCCAATACAATATAAGAATTAAATAGATAAGAAAAAACAAAAAAGAATTGAAACAAAAAAAGATGTAGAATTGGATGAACCGAAAATAGAAGAAGGTTATTGCCGGGAACGATTGATCAAATCAAATGACTTTAAGTAAGCAAAAGAGAAACTGAGAACAAATGAAAAACCAGAACTGTGACAAAGTTTAAATAGCAAATATGAACTGTTTTTTTTTTGTAGAGAGTAGGAGAATGGAATACGTTAATCTTTTTGCTCATGTTTTCCTAAGTAGGAAGTAGGTTCCCTTTTCTCACATACCTATTCTGAAATTTCTTCCAAAATGGAATTTTCTAATATCTCTGCATCCGTTCTAGAAATGATCTCCTTTTGTTTTATTTTTTGTCATCGGTTTCTTCGTACTTCCACATTATTCCTTTCAGTTGTTTTTTTGTCGAATTTTCATAGTTTCTTCTTTTGTCTTCTTATTAATCTAGATTTTCTAACAATCCACCTTTTGGTTTTTGGTCATCTTTTTTCTTTGTTTTTTGTTCTTTTGTTTCCTTATTCTGTCGGCGATTTTGTTCACCTTTTTTCTTCGTTCTGTTTTTTTTTTTAATTCTTTCTCTTACACATTCTGTACTGGAATTTCTCGTATATGTCTACAGTCTGTGGCATTTAACCTACGTTTACCATAATCATGAAGCTCTAAACCGGGACAGGAGTGGGAAACAGGATAGGGCGAAGAGAAACACATTAGGCTACTACCAAAAAAATGTGTTATTTGTTTAGTGGCGCTCTTTGTGGCTCAGGAATTCTTTGATCCGTGGAAGCGATACTAAAGATGCACTAATTGTCTATTTTAAAGTGAGAACACTAGCACTGCTTCTAAAGGTTTTATTTACAAAAATATTTACAATTGGATGCAATTTGAATTGAATGTATTAACATAAAAGGTTGAAATAATAAAATACTGGTTAAACTGCTTAAAAACAATTTGAAACCGTTACTGTACGCGTAGTTAAACTGTTCTCGACAGTTTGAAACTAACTTGTTGGAGACCCGTGTTAATCTCTGTCTTAAATTATGAAAACAAGGCTTTAAATAAAATGCAGAGATTAGAAAATTGAAGCAGGGGAAAAGAATTGTATTGGCTGAAATATAAGTGCCATGATTTCGTTGGTTATGGATTTAATTAGGGGTTACAGATACAAAATTCTCTGAACGAGGGTTGAGTAAAAACAAATCTATTTTAACTAGAAGTACTTTAGATAAATGTGTTTTCTGCGTTTAATACAAGGTATTTTTTGGTGTTCCTAATTCGAAGTATATCAATAATAAGAAACGCACGATTATGCAGGTGGCCTGGCTTCCAGCGAATTGCATTAGGGACTTTTCAGCCCGGCCGACTATTGAATGATTACGAAGAAATACATTTAGATAGGGGTTTAAAATTTCTGACCTAAATTTGTAGAAGTAAATGAATGATAGGTTTTACTTAGAAGTTTACATTTGAATGTTTTTCTTTCTAAACTATTCTAAACTTATCATAAATTAACATACGAAACTAAATGCATGATATAATATGAACTAAATGCAAAATATAATATAAATTTTACTTTGATAGATCTAAATTACAATAAATAAATCTAAATGCTGAACAAACTCCCTGCCTGGTCCTTCGAGCCGGATATGAACCAGCGACCTATGGATTATCAAATTGCCATCTTTGGGAAATATTAAAAAAAAAAAAAAAAAACAGATAGATAAGGTACCCAAAGTACCGAAAGCCCGCTGAAGCAGAAAATTTAATTATTTTAATTCTTTTTTGTACCATTTGTACTTCTCGTTGGAGTGAACTTTTTTCAACACTTTATCATTCTTTTTAATTTTTTCATAAAAGTCGTTGCAAAGTTTAATTTGCAGTACAGGTAATGTGTGCGGCACACCGTACTCGCCCTCGTACGTCTCTATCGTTTTAAGTTTATACAACCGTTAACCGGGACAAAATAACAAACCGGCCGGGACGCCGCACTATGGGGCCAAAAGCACTTTCGCGTCTCAAAAATCTGTAACTCTTTTATTTACTGACTTACGTTAATGAAATTTCGTACATAGATTAAGAAAACTATAGGCTTTATGACTGTGATGTGATTTTTTTTTTAATTTTTATTTACTTCTTTACTATAAATGTTCCTTAAAAATGAGCTTCAGAGTAGCCGCTATTTGATTTGCATCGAACTGTAAATTCCTCATCCTTCAAATTAATCGGTCTAATTTTGTATTTGACTGTAACTTCTAATTCTAAATAACATTTTCTTATGACATTTTTATGTATCTTTTAAAATAAGGGCACTTTACTCTTAAGCAATCTTCGCTTTTCGGTGTTACAACATTTATAATAAAGAAGTAAATAAAAATTTTAAAAAAATCACATCACAGTCATAAAGCCTATAGTTTTCTTAATCTATGTACAAAATTTCATTAACGTAAGTCACTGAATAAAAGAGTTACAGATTTTTGAGTCGCGAAAGTGCTTTTGGCCCCATAGTGCGCCGGTGTTTTCTTGTTTCGTGCGTCGCGTTTCGTGCGTAAACGAATGTTTACCTGAAAACTTCTCATTTCGTGCGGATCAAAAAAAATCGCGTTTATTAATTCTTGTTTGTTTGTTTCTTAACCATAACCTATGATTTTGATCGACGATGGTCAAGAAGAGCGAATATTAGTTTTTGCGAGTAGTAGAGAACATCACCTTACACAAGGTTCGGAATTTTTCATGGACGGGACATTTAGAAGGTGCTGTTCTCTTTTTGACATTAATTACTAGGACATTCTACAACAACAGTATGATCTCCACTTGAACACACCGAAACATATACAAAAAGTATAAAAGTACATTGACTTAGATCAAAGTCTGAGTAAAATGATTTCTTGATTTCTCATAAAATAAAATAAACCTTAGTGAAACGTTAAAAAAATTAATCTTTATTATAAAATATGATTAAAGTAGTATTTTATATTGTTAATAAGTTGAAAATTTTAGGTTATTTTTACTTAGCAATATTTGTTAAAATAAATACATTTTGTAGTAATTTTTTTTTACTTAACTTAATTACTTAATTTATTAATTAATTAACTTACTTAAACTGTCATCTTAATTGCGCACGAAACTAGAAGTCATTCATAGATAAAAGTGTCATTAGTACAGAATTTTATTGTCCTCCGGATTTGCGGACGAAACGAGAAGGTTTTAAGGTTCCGCACGAAACGCGACGCACGATACGCGAATGAATCTAGTGCGCCGGGACCAATGCCTGAAACCGGGACAATCCCGGTTAAACCTTTCAAGCTACGTATAATATAAAATTATTTTCAAATATACAGGCTGTCCCAATTTTGCTGTACGATGTGTAACTTCCTTATTTTAAATGGAATACCCTATGTTTTATAACGAATTTGAGCTTGCCAGGTTATTTTAGGGTACGTTTGACCAGGATTCCCTGAACCTAAGTTCTATTGTCTTTAAGATATTAGGCTTTGTTTATGGTTTTCGGAAAATACCGAAGTGACTTTTATAATGGTATGGTAAACAGACATAATTTTCACTATTATTCTGATGAAAAGTTCCACTACTTTAGAGAATATAATCAAAGAAGATGTTCTGTTAACGTGTGTGCAGGGATTTTGAATAATTATGTCATTGGGCCGTCTTTTATAGATGGGAATTTAACATCAGAAAAGTATTTAGATTTTTTAAGCAATCATTTATTCGCGCTCATTCCTCTCGCTTTATGAAGAGATGCTTGGTTTCAGCAAGATGGAGCACCTCCATATCATGCTATTACACTCAGGAAATATTTGAATGAAAATTTTCCAAATAAGTGGATTGGTCGCGATAGACCTTTCCACTGGCCACCACGATCTCCTGACTTAACTCCACTGGATTTTTTCTTGTGGGATTATGTCAAGGAAATTGTTTATAGCAGTCAACGTCGAAAATTTAAAAAATCGTATCAAAGACGCATTTGCCACGATTAGTATGGAGATGGAGGAAAATGTTCACAAATCCATTCAAGACAGGATACGGTTATGTGAAGAACACCAAGGGCAGCATTTTGAACATTTACTAAATTAATTGTTATGACGTGTAAATAACGTTTTATTCTTGTTCATATTTATTTTCATTATTACCTTGAATTAATTAATTTTGAATAAAATAATAGAGTACTGTGTATAAATAAATACTTATTATTAATTATTAACGAACGAAAACTTTAATAAGATGGCGTACAACTTTTTAAAGTAATTTTAAGCTAAAATGATCCATTTGTAATCGAAATAGTACGGTGGATGCCGAAAAAAAAGTGCATTAAACATTCATCGAATTTGAGGTCTTATCTTATTGTTGGAAATTCGAAGTGTAACGTACACCGAACCGCATATTACTGAAAAGCTTAATGAATAATGTATCAGAATCAGTAACAATATATGCGTGTTGCATTTAAAAAATCGGAGTAAAATAGGCATACGTGTTACGACTCACCCTGTAAAAATGAATAGGAATATTTTTGCGTTTAAATATCTCAAAAACTCTTAGATTTAGGTACGTAATTATCTTATAAAAAAGTGTTCCATTCTTAAAGACGAATCGGATGAGACCATAACAAATAGGCGTTCCATTTAAAAAATACAGGGTGTTTGTGAAATAAGTGCAAAAACTTTAACCACATTACCGTGAGAGCACAAAGAACACGGAAAAATTATTATTATTATTTTTTTTTCATAACAGGGGGGAAATTATTTTATCCGCCCCAACGACAAAAAAAACTTACGGAACCTGCTTCGCTGGTCGTAGGCAATAAACATCGCAGGCGTGACTAATATTTAAAGGCGCACTCACTCACCATATAATATCTGTGTGGAAGAATCACTACAGTAATTTAGTAATGTTTATAACAACTAACTGTTCAAAGTGGCATCCATCATTAGCGACACACACACGAAACATTCCATAATCGCGTAAATGCGGGAACATTAGCTGTAAATGTTCTTGCATTTCACATTTGCACTTTTCAGAAACTAAACTGTTGATCCCAAAGGATACGGAGCAATAAACTGTGTGTCATGAACATAAATGAAATAAAATGAAGCAAATTCCTTGGCTACGATACGACTTACTGCGACGTGAAAAAAAACTGCTTTTTTCGTGTAGTTGACAGAAAAGTGACACAATGTTTAATTTTAAATCGTGAAGAAAAGTGGGACTTGTCTTGTTAGCAACACTTTTCTTCACGTTTCCGTTAGCAACACTTCATTCATTTTGACGTATCAGAGGTCGAAGATTGATGTCACAAATTGATATTTTGTTACTGTGTCAACAAATGATATGACACCTTGATGTATTATTATTATTCGTCGACACTCTCATAATTTTTGCGTTATTTTCGTCAACTACACGAAAAAATAGCATAACCTACACGTTAGAAAAGTGAATTTCCATGTTCGTGTAAATTTGATCCACTCGTGAGCTAACGCTCACTCGTGAGTTCACTGGAAAACTTTTCCACTTTTCTAAACTTGTAAGTCAATATATTATTATTAACCGTCCGAACTCGACAAAGGTTACTGGGTCACTGCTCGATTACAGTTCTGTTTTTTGTTCCAACAGATGCTTTCTGCGGTCGAATAAAATTTCCTTTTCTTGACCTACCTCAAAGATTTAGACGTGCGATTAATTCTTGCCCGATTTACAACTGCGATTTTCTCGAAATGTGTCAAACTTTTGTTAATGACATATGAGTTCAATCGTTGCCATTTATGGTGATGTATTACAGGTTTAAATATTTGCATATAGTAAAAGAACATCCGGTATAACTTTGGTTTGGCACATCCAGACGAAACACCTGTATAATTGTAACTAATTTTAAATCATGCAGCTATATCTCATCTAAGTCACAGCGCGAACGGATTTTAAGAATATACAATAATAAAATAATAATAAAGGTTTAGGTACAGAAATATGTTAATAAAATATTTTCCAAATTGATTGATCTATCGAAATTCGTAATAATATATAGGGCATTCCAATTGAAATATTAAAAGTACTTGCTGACACTTGTAAAATGAACAGCCTGTGTAATTGCAAATAAATTTAACATATGGAATTTTTTTCGTAGAGGAGTTTTTTTGGGTCTACGACATTTGGATGAATGACAAATGGGTGAAGTCATCTGGGTGAACGACATTTGGGTGCAAGCGACAAATAGGTGAATGCGACATTTGGGTGAACGACAATTGGGTGAATGCGACATTTGGGTGACCGACATTTCGGTGAACGACATTTAGGTAAACGACATTTGGGTGAACTACATTTGGGTGAACGACAGTTGGGTGAACGACAATTGGATGAATGCGACATTTGGGTGAACGACGTTTGGGTGAACGACAATTGGATGAACGACAAGTGGATGAACGATGTTTGGGTGAACGTCATTTAGGAGACAGCGACATTTTTCAGTCTTATAAAAGCCGCAGACGAAACATCGAAATCCCCATTTTTATTACGAATTTTAAAAGGCGATATTTTTCACATGTAAAATAAGTGTATAAATCTACATAGAAATTTTAAATGTGTCACATGAGAAATTTTTTGAACCAAACGTAGTTTGGAAAATTAAAAAAAAGATAAAAATGTTTACCCTAACTATACGTCACTTGACAAATAAATGCCTGCTCGAGCATGTCATTTCGTATCAAAAATATGCCATATTTTAAAGCAATTCATTCATTCTTACAGTGGCGTACTCTTGGAGTACATTTTTTCCCTTTTAATTTTCAAACTACGTTTAAAGTTAAGCTCTAACAGGAAAATTGTCGGTCGGGCGACCGCCTAGCCCATTTCGCTAGTTCATTACTTTTAAAGTTGGCTGTACCTAATAACGTTATTTATTTGGCAAATAACTCGAATTTTATGAATAGTATCCATGGTGATTGGTAAAGTTATTCATCAAATAAATTTATCAGCAGATTGATACCTCGGCGCCTAGTATAATAAATAACTATGTAGGTATTACTTTGTTGAAAGTATGCAATTATAATTAAATGAAATAACAGATCTTTCATATTTCATATAAACAGACTTATTGTTTATCCAAAATTGTCGTTCACCCAATTGTCGTTCGCCCAACTATCGTTCACCTAAATATCATTCACCTAATTGTCGTTCACCTAAATGTCATTCACCCAAATGTCGTTCACCCAAATGTCGCATTCACCCAATTGTCGTTCACCCAAATGTCGTTCACCCAAATGTCGTTCACCTAAATGTCGGTCACCCAAATGTCGCATTCACCCAATTGTCGTTTCACCTATTTGTCGCTTGCACCCAAATGTCGTTCACCCAAATGACTTCACCCATTTATCGTTCACCCATTTGTCATTCACCCAAATGTCGTGCTCCCGTTTTTTTTATTAAAGGATGATAGCATTTGAAATTTTTTTCTATATTAAATGGTTTAAACGCCACAAAAGAAAACCACACTCGGTGGCCGACACGTGGTATAAGTAATCCATTCATTCATTATTTGTTACATGGCCTTCTAAATGAAAAGCGAGTTCTAACTAGGGATGGCAACGATATATCGATATATTAGAAATATCGATATATTTATGGAAAATATCGATATATATTATATCGATATTATAATTCAATATATTGGTAAAAATATCGATATATTCTGCAAATAACTTTTCGATATATTTTTTAGCTTGTGCAGTTTTAAAGAACAATGAAATCTGTTACCGGTATCTTTATAGTGATGATACAGAAAATTACTTGAAATATTTTTTAATTTCTTTCATTTTACGCCTGCTCTGCCCTCTAGTAAATAGCCTCTAGTAAGTAGTAAAGAAAATAAGTTACGTTGAACTTTTGCATAAACCCACAATCGTGCATCCCCATAAAATGTATTTTTAAATATTAGCTATGTAAATCCCCGAACAAATTACATTATTAGGCGTTTACGAAAATTAACCCGGTGGATACACCGTACTCTATCTTTCTCACTCTTACATGCACTAAGTCTCTTAATGTTCTCTCTCACACTTCTAACCCGGTTATCAACCGGATGAATTTTCGTGAACGCCTATTGGTTTTAGAAACGGCCGACACAAAGAACCAAACAACTTTGTGAGTCATTCGTTCTTGTGACTTGCGGAAGTAACGATTTGATATCTGAAGTGCGGTTTTGAAAATTATTGATTTTTTTAAATTGTGGCTTATGTTTATAACTTATTTAATAAAACATCGTAATGGCACCACCGAAAAGCAAAATTTGGAAATATTTTTATGTATTGGAATGCAATACAAAAAGATACTAAAATTGTAAAATGGACAATTTTGTCAGTACATGATTTTGCCTTAGCACGGTAGTAGAATTGTATTACTACTTCATAATATATATTAGTAAATATTATTAGTTCTTATGTTATTCATTTCTGTGCGAGTATATTAAAATAAAATCTGCTTTACTAATAAATTTAAATCTATTAAATATGCTGGGACTTATTTTTATTTGCCTTTTTTTAACAATCAGTTAAATATATCGATATATGAATATATCGATATATTTCTAACGATATATCGAATGTATCGATAATGGTTAACTATATATCATATGAGTCGATATATCGATATATAATTTTTTTGCCATCCCTAGTTCTAACTGACCTGGGCGTTTTGAAAAATTTACATTGAATTTTTGTGCTCGAGAAAACGTCGACAAAAGTCGACACTTTGGCTGTGTTCGACATGACGTACGGGGCACGCTCTGAGCAGAAGTGTGAGGGAGAGCGAATGCGTTTCAGCACACGTAAGAGTGAGAAAAAGTAATACTCCGAGCGCTCCGAGCGTCATGTCGAATGCACTCTTTGGCGCTGGTTACGGGGCACTGACGGCAATTACTGTCATTACTGTCAATCAAAGTGAGTTCACGCAAAATTAATTAATATTGTAATTATCGTAATACAACATAATTTATGTGGTATTGCTTGCGCAATAAAGAAAAACTGGCACTTTCGTGTTATGAATAATTACAACAAGTTACATAAAAGAGTTTCGACTTTTGATAATATAAAACGTGTTAAAAAGGGCGTTGATAATTACGCACAATGAGAAAAGAAGCTTTATTATACATGTTGTAACTTACCACAGAAATTCTGAGTATACAGTGTGTCCCAGATTGAGTAGGCTACCATGGGTAACTTTCTTATTAGTGAAGATAGAGATTTGGTTAAATGGGCAATATTTTGCAGTTTTATGTGCTGGTTCAGATTCCGTTGAGAAAATTTGAAAATTCGGAATAGTTCAGATATTATCGCAGAAAAACTGAAAATCGCTATTTTCTTTAATGTCCAATAACTTCGCAATTATAAAAATATGAAAAAATTTTTCATATAAAAGTTACTATGTTTGATAAAATACAGCTGAAAATAAAGTCAAAATAAAATTCAAGATGGCGGCTGTCAAGATATTGATAGCAACTTTCTTATTTTAAATGGACGCCATATTGAATTTTTGTACGATTAAATAGCATTTTTTTTTCTCGTTTCAACCGTATATCACAACCCATATCTAAAAAAAAAATTATTTAAAAAATTTAATATTTTTTTTTTAAAATCAAGTAAGCGGTTGCCTTTACTTGATTAGTAATAAGTAAAGGCAACCCGCTTACTTGATTTTAAAAAAAAATATTAAATTTTTTAAATAATTTTTTTTTTAGATATGGGTTGTGATATACGGTTGAAACGAGAAAAAAAAATGCTATTTAATCGTACAAAAATTCAATATGGCGTCCATTTAAAATAAGAAAGTTGCTATCAATATCTTGACAGCCGCCATCTTGAATTTTATTTTGACTTTATTTTCAGCTGTATTTTATCAAACATAGTAACTTTTATATGAAAAATTTTTTCATATTTTTATAATTGCGAAGTTATTGGACATTAAAGAAAATAGCGATTTTCAGTTTTTCTGCGATAATATCTGAACTATTCGGAATTTTCAAATTTTCTCAACGGAATCTGAACCAGCACATAAAACTGCAAAATATTGCCCATTTAACCAAATCTCTATCTTCACTAATAAGAAAGTTACCCATGGTAGCCTACTCAATCTGGGACACACTGTATGCAGGTATATAAGATTTTAATCTAAAAACCGTAATAATTTAATTCTAAATTAAGTTGTCGAAATTGGACATAAATACTCCACCTTATTCCAACGTAAATAATATCCAGCATGCTCAAATTTTTACAACAATAACATTAATTGTTCTTACACGAACTCATCCACCATTCACATGTGACAGAACTGTCAAGATTTTAGGTTAAGAAAGTGCACTGTAAGCAGTGCTTGGCGGAGCACGCCTGAACTGCACTTTTGCGCAGGCCAGATAGAACTCGCTTTTCATTTAGAAGACCATGATTTGTTATAATAGCAAAGATAAAAGTATGCCGTGAAAGTCTAGTCAGAATGTGGTACTCATGTATGTAAATTTTGACAATGAATGTCATATCGATTTTAACCCATGAGGTACTAACGTTGCCATACGGCAACATCACGTTTTGTTGGTGAGGAAGACATCTGTTTTCATTGGTCAATGAAATTTCTTTTCTACAATGGTTTTTCTTCCATTGGTTTCTTTATTATTGTACTACATAATTCGAATTACAAGAGATGTCTCGCAATAAAAGTATTCTGATATTACCGACAGTGTGAAAGATTGTTGTTCACCATGGATGTAAGATTTGTGTAAGTATTTTTTTAATGTTTATTTACCAATTTGTGATTGCTACGATCACAGTAGAGAATTAACTGGTATTGAATTAGCTATTGACTTCTTTTCCTTCGCTTTAGAAGAATTTGCCTCGTTTCTAAATGCTTCAAATTTCTCATGTTGCCAAATGGCAACGCCAGTCACACCAACCTAACATATCTGATTTTATCGTAGAGAGGACTATCTTTGGAAGAAGCGCTTCAACTCGCTTATGCAGAAGATCACAATGTTCGCAATATTTTCATTGAACCACCTGACCCCGGCGAAATAACGGATGCAGATTCAGGGAAAGAGGATGGCGGAGGGATGGTTGATCATTTATCAAAAAATCAACTTTCCGCTATTGCCCAAATGGAAATTTTTGATAATAAAATTACGGATGAAAGCAGTACTGATTCAGATCACACGGGATTTGAAGATGATTCCTATCCACTTGATAATATAATGCCTGAACTTGCTGGAATTGTTGAAATTCCAAGAAATGAATATTTAGATGTACCCGTTGAGAAAGTTGACTATACCAAAATTCAGTGGATAGACGGAGATCTTCAAGAAACAGAGCAACCCTTTCCATCGGAAAATTATGAGAATTTCAAGACCATGAAATATTCGAACTATTTTTTGACGACGAAATTATTCAATATATGATCTCAGAATCTACAAAGTACGCTTTATACAAAAATTGGCGGCATCCTCAAATAACAAAAGAAGACATGCGTTGCTTTTTAGCCATTCTCATCTTATCAGGATACAATTGGTTACCTGGTAAAAAATATTACTAGGATACACAGGGAAACATGGGCAACAAACTTGTTGCTAACGCAATGAGGCGAGATCGATTTCTCACAATATGGTGTGACTTCCATCTTGCAGATAATACTCAAATAGATATTACTGATAAATATTATAAACTACGTCCCTTTATCCAGAAGCTTATTTGGTTCCGCAACAGCACCGTTTATGACACTTATGAACGAACTCCCAGATGGAAAAAGGAAACTGAAATATTCGCTATATTGTGACAATCTTTTCACCAGCTTTCATTTGTTCAAATATATCAAACAGCTAGGATATAGCACAACGGGAACTATTAGGGATAACCGTATTCCAAAGAAGTGCCCTCTAATTTCGAAAAAAGCAATGTCGAAGAAGTCTAGAGGAGTTGTTGCATCTATTTTAGATCGAGAGAATGGCATCATTCTGGTGCGCTGGGTTGATAATAAAGTTGTGACTGTGGCTTCAACCTCAGATGGAGTATTTCCAAAAGGAACGGTGCAACGTTATTCTCAAGCTGCAAAAAAAATCATTCAAGTTCCGCGACCGTGCCTAATTGGCAAATATAATAGTTCAATGGGCGCCACCGACTTGATGGATGAGAATATTTCCCGATATACCGAGTGACTTTTAATGATTGAAGCAAATTAATATGTTGGGAACACTGGGAATTGGCATTACTTGAAAGTTCGTTAATTTTGCGGGAATGCGTAGCTATAGGTTAGAGTTGATGTTTACATTGATGATGAAAACTGTTTAACAGATTATTATTATTATTCAAGACCTGGAAATGTTAACCCCCTTTGCGTAAGCGGCACCGAATCCTTTGAGATAAGTTATTGAAGACATTATTAACGTTTTAGGTTGTCCGATATTTGCAATTGCCTCTTCATTTGCCTGCTGCACAGTTCATCCAAATTGTTTAATACGTATTCTGAACACCACATTATTGAAATGAGGAAATAAGAAGTCCAAATTTAATTGAATATTAGAGCACATCTTCAAGCCCCTCTTTGCGTAAGCAGTACCGAATCCTTTGAATATGTTATTGAAAACATTAACGTTTTAGGTTGTCCGATATTTGCAATTGCCTGCTGCAATTCTTCCAAATTGTTTAATACGTATTCTAAACATCAAGTTATTGAAATAAGGAAGTAAGAAGTCCGGATTTAATTGAATATTAGAGCAACTAGGCCACCAACCAGCACTGATTAACAGACTTAAGTAATTCGTACACATGATGAGTGGAAGGGAGCAGTCGGGATGGGCGGTTACGGCCTTCATACATTTTTGCGTCATGAGCTACGCGTATTGGTGTGGGAGACGAATATTTTATTTCCCCTCTGAGATCGGCCACCCTACTGCGAAAGAAGGGGAACAGTTCAGTTGTCCAGTGTTTTAATGGAATTGGTTATACGCGTTACTATTAAGAACTTTAGTTGCGCCATTGGAGAAATATGTACGAATTACTTAAGTCTGCTGATTAAACATCCTGGGAAAAACTCCTCTAAATAATTTATTGTGGTTCGTGCTGTGAAAGTAGCCATTTGCTATTTCAGTGTCGTCTAACTGGTTTATAAATGGATTCAATATAAGTCTCTGATATCTATAGGCGTTAATTGTTTCCCGGAAGAATATTGGTCCAATAATTCTTCTCCAAGACATTGCCAACCAAACATCAATTTTAAGTGGATGTAGTGCCTTTACATCAATCACATTAAAGGGATTATGTTCTGACCAAGTCCTGAAATTTTGTGAATTGATAAACCCAGAGAGATGAAACCAGGCTTTATCAGAAAAGAAAGTTGTATCTTGTTGGTCACTATTATTTAGCAGATTATTGTTATACCACTGACAAAACTGAATTTGTTGAAGAAGATCGAGTGGGTGAAGTTGTCGAACCATTGAAAATTTGTATGATCGGAAATGAAGGTGTTTTTTCAAGATCTTCCGAGTGGATTCCTATAGGAAACATGAGGATTCTGTTGTACAGTATCATTAACATTTTCTACAATATCGAGTGTTATTATATGTTGAGTTCGGAAATTCACGCGGTGCAAGCTCGGAGTGAAAAGTTGAGTGAGAACACAGCTGTTTTGATATACGTAAAAGTGAGACAATAGTGCTCGAGGAGTGAATAGAGTAAGCACGAAGGAATTACCGAACACAGCAATAGTGGGGCGACCAGTGAATTTTTCTTTTTCTACATTACTGGTTTGCAAGAAACGTTCATTTATTAACTGATTTTGAGCTGAACTAACTTTAAAGTGAATAGAGAGACTCATAAAAGGAATGATGTTTTGGAACTAAAATTAACATAACCTCAAAATACGTATGAAATCAGATGAAACTGATAACTGATTTAGAAAACCAGCTTGATCAGTACAGTGTGCGGGAGGGGAAATTCAATCACTTCCTCATCACTGGTCGCCAACTGAATAACTGTAAATGGAATGCAATCAACGATTTTTAAGTGAATTTGAATCAATTCGTGTTCGTTGTAAATGAAGGACGGCTATTCTAAAACAGTGTTGTGAAAAGAGGCAAAACTCAATTTGTCGTTCAGTTGAGACTGAGCACTCATTTCTGCTGAATGAAGTTCATTCATCATAACATGTTCCAGTCAGGTAGCGGAGAAGTTACGCTACAAGAAATAGCGACCCCTCCAACTCATCAACTTATGAGAGGTCGGATTGAGCAGAAATTTGGTCAACAGTTGCACAACTTTCGGGTCTGCTGAATGTGCCCATTTTCATTTTGTACTCCGCTTCGAAAATAAGCCATTACTAAAAATGTATTTTATTCTGTGCTCAAAACCATTTTGGTAATAAATTGAGATAATTAAATATCTGATTTATTTGGTTTTCTTAATTCGACAATAAACGAATTTATTTGAGTTTGACAATCTAGTGCACTAACCTAAATTTTGAATTTTTGAATTTGAAAATCCAGCACACCAACACAAACATTGAAAAGTGTTGCCAATCTAATAAAATAATTTTCAATCATTAAAAGTCACTCGGTAGAATTGGTTTGCGGTCCAAAAAATGATGATGGTGTTTATTCACCTGGTTTATAGATGCAACAATTCAGAACGGGTGGATTCTTCACAAAAAAGCGGGTAATACACTGACACAGTTGCAATTTAGAAGGGAAATTGTTATCAATTATTTGACGAAATTTCGAAATCCACCAAAAACAGCAGGACGACCTTCAACAAGTATATCTAGTCGATCATTTTGCAGGGTTTCCGACGACATCAGATTTGATAAATTTGGCCATTATTTGGTACCTGTTGATGACAATAAAAAAATAAGATGTGCAGGTGAAGGTTGCAAATCTATCATGCGAACCATGTGTAGCAAATGCCAAGTCGGAATGTGCATACATTGTAATTTGAAATTTCACACTAATATGTAATATATTCCATTTTCAATTATAAACAATTTACATATCCTGAAACATACACTATTTTTATTTCATTTATTCAATGAGGTAATAAATCTTCCTTTACTGTGTTGGAAAACCTAGCGTTGCCATATTGCTATGATGGCAACTTGCGTTTATTATAAAAACAACGATTTTTGATCAATTCTGATTGCCCATTCTATAAAATTGAGTCGTTTTGAGCTAGTATCATATTGAACAATAACATATTAGATAAATTTATTAATTCCGTCCTTCATGGGTTAAGGTTATTCCGAATTAGGCAATGTTACAATATTTTCTTTTCGTCACGAGATGTATTCACGACCAAATTTACATAAAGTTAAAAATTAACAACACCGGCTAAATCAATCTGATTTGAACTGTCACAATTTGACGTATGACATCAACATAGCCAACCTCTTAACCAGGGAGTGTGCACTGTTATGGATACCTGTCAATCGGTTATTGTAGTGTTGACTCCAGATATAAGAGGCGCTGTCATGCATAAAGATTACCGCCTAAAATTTGGATCAAGTTTCCAACAAACAAACGTTTTTCTGACAAGTCTCCATTTGCATTGCATAAGGTTTTTTCTTAACATTTCTGAACTTTTTCCGGTAGTTTAGTTATCAGTTTACCGTTTATTCGATTTGTACGTTGTGTTTGGTATTAGCATTAGTGTGTTGGTGTTTAGTTCTTTGTTTTAAATTTAAATTTCGTGACTTTTTTTACTGTGACCGAGGTGATCTTGTCATAATGCCGCCTGTCTTCTACTGTTGCATACCGGCATACTGTGCACTTACATTTTAATTGATGTGTGAAATACACACTCGCTGTCTTTGTTAGATTGGGAACAATGTGTTTGAAATGCACGCATGCGTTGATTAATAAGTTTGAATGTTTTTTTTTATTCATATATCCATATTTACAGTATATCACAAAGCTCTTTTTAGTTTTGTAATTTTGTTTTCAGAATTAAGTTTTAATTAAGTTTTCATATGGATTAGAACAAACTGGAAGTCACTGGCAAGTCATTACAACTTAGGGACCAAACTTTTTGAATTCAGTTGTTATTTACTAATTTAATTTACTAAGTTATTAATATACTTTTACTGGGTAGGATAACAAGTTGAGTTTTCGAAATCATAATTATAACTTGAATTCTAATATAAAAATACATAAAAATAACAGTAACTGTAAATTATAACTGTAACTGTAATTGTAACTAAATGAATAAAATTATTATATTAAAACATCTTTAATTGTGAATATTGAAAATTTATGACAATGTATTTGCATTGTATTTGGATTAAATAAGTTTATATTTATAATATAGGTACCTTGCTTGAAACCATGGCTTATTTTATCCCTGTGATTCTTATTTCATTTAATTTAATTCAACCTAAGATATTTATTTTTGCCAGCAATGAAAATCTTAGAATCACACATATGTAAAAATAAGGAATCTCAATAATTATTTCCTCTACTAACTACTATTTACCATATACCATATACCATATACCAACTATTTTGTCGTAAAATTGTTACGAGAGGAAATAATCGAGATTACTTATTTTTACATGTGAAATCCTATTTCTCGGAAAATAATTCTACATCGTATAGGCAACATCAATACATTTACATTTTAAATATCCCGCCAAATTTTTGTACTTGCAATACTAGCGCCCTTAACAGCTGGAGTCACAATTAAAAAAACAGTTAGGTCGATAAAGCAGGAGACGGATTTCTATATATAATATAATAATCTCTAATCTATGCTCTTAACTTAAAGTGACGATCTACTCCGATAACAAATAGTGGATAATACATATAGTTTTAAAGTTAGTTTTTTAGTTTTAGATAGTTTTAAATGTGCTTAACGACTGTAAACAATTAAATTATTTTTGAATTTAATTAACAGTGATTTATTTAGAACCCGAAATCCGAATTCATAACATTAAATTGAGACAACTACAGTTAACGAAAAATTATTTATTCGTACATGACAGAATGCCTTAAAATGATGCAACCAGCAACACGTTTAATGTTATATTCAAATAGCTTGTTGCTATAAAGTTAATGCTTGTAAATCAGAAGTTACGAGGATGACGGGATAATCGCTGTTAATGGTTGGGAGACGGTTCGTTACCCGACTGATGATTAGACTATCATGTTAATAGAGCGAAACAAGCAGCTGCTATTCAGAAATCTGATAAATGTAATACGTTCCATTATCTCCAACGGGAGCTAAAGCAGACGGTCCATTTGTACTATATTGTACAAAAAGAACAATATTAACGTTGCGTTCAATAACAAGAACATTCGCAATTGCGACATATTCAAAGCACTCTTTCGTTGATCAAAATTCTTTTTAACAGATAATAATTTATTTAAGACTTATTAAATCGTAGCCACTTGCAGTAACCCTTAAATTATATTTCGACGATTTTTTAGTAAGGTCATTTTACAACCATACGAACTATAAATGTCTTCTCCTGTATGTGTTTTATTATGTCACGTTATATCTTTATTCTTATACCGACTGTTTCACTGAAACTTGAACATACTTGACTATGTTATAAAATAAACGATAACGTTCGTTTGTTCAATATGCCACGTCACAAGTTTCATATAAAAAAATCAAAGCAATTAAGACAAAATAGTTTTCAACTTAAAATGAAACATACGCTATGTCACGTATTTAAAAATGTCCTTAAATAATTTATTACCTATCAAATTTGTAACAAAGGATTCTTTCAAGTGACACTTGAATGAAATCAACGTTTGGCGAAATCGTATTCTTTGTGGGCCGAGAAACTGTAAGAAAATCTTTTTGCACGGTTAATTTGGCGCGCGTCTTATCATCGATTTTCCGGAATATTTACTCTGTATCAGTGACTTTAAAAAATATCGCCTTACATTCATTACTAAATTGGTTGTTGGCGTAATCAATTAAAGAAAAAGGTGGGATGAGGAAAATCTGATACGCACTGTGTATTAATGAAAAAAATTGCAATTTTACAAGTGGTAGGTTTATAAAAACAATTGCTTTTCGTCTTACTTATGTTTGATTATACAGGCTGAAATTCATAATACTCGCCAAAATAAAATCATTTGAGAATCGTCATAGATAAATAAATAAAGCAGGAGAACTGCAATTCAATTTTACAATTTAACTCTCGTTCAACGCAGTGACTCTGACCCACTTATTACGTGACGTAGATATCAGCTGGTTCGGAAGAATAAAGTAGATATTCTTTATGCAAACGTACTCGTTAGGAAATTTGCGATTAGAACCGATAAATGTGCGTCAAGATGCGTATAAATTGCTTAATGTAGTAGGATCGCCTTAAGTGCGATTAATTTTTCTACTTGTTATTCCATTATTAAACTTGAATTTTATGTCACAAAATCTTTTAACCGGACACTAAATCCCACACAATACACTTAACGTTTCACCGTCGTTCGACAGCTTCGTCAGAACGACGGTGAAACGTTAAGTGTATTGTGTGCGATTTAGTGTACGGTTAAAAGATTTTGTGATACAAATTTCATCGGACAAGAACCAACTTTAAATTTGAATTTTATGAGTGTTCTGTAGTAAGCTATGCTGTCGTGTTTTGTCAAAAGTCGTCTTGCGGAATCTGCACGATGTTTTCTCCGTTGTGTTTTGTTTCACCGAAAGTAGATAGGCCAAAAATAGTTGTTGGAATTATTTCTTATATGTAAATTTATTAGAGTAACAATAAGGATTCAAGTTCGTATGTTGCCTGGTTCGTATCGTTACGTACAGGTGGCGTACTTGTTCACTGCGAGAAACCCCTTAATACTTAAGTGCGACTTACTTCGGTAGATTTTTCCCAAAACGAGATGTGAATCACCAAATGATCGGCAAAGTGGTTACGCCATAATAATAGGGTAGTTAAGATCCCAAGAGAAATACCACGAATAAAAAAAGATCCTAAAAGGACAAGAAGAACGGCCATAATTACTGCGACGCCATTAAAGAAATATTCAGAACATACCTGCAATTAACGAGGTCGTTGGTTTAAACGTGACGCGCGTTTCACAGAGCCGTGTGAGATACTTGGGTCTTACAGTCACACTGTATTGGGATGAATATTGCATTAAATTAGCAACAATTCACGAGAGCGAGACGATAGTGATATCTCACAAGACTGCAGACACAAAAGTGGCGAGTTCGAGGAAAGCATGGAACGCTTCCGGTAACTCTAACGGGATGAAATGGCGTGCCCAATGGGAAAATTATGACGTAGAGATTCAAGTAAAGAACCAATATGAAGACAGAATTTTAAAACGAGTGTTTCCTGCGAAAGTTACAGTGTTCTGTTACTCAAAGTTACAGTGTGTACAGTTACAGATGTCCAGACAAGGTATACATGCAAGTGACGTTGCAAGTTCACTACAAATACGTTGCGAACTCGCTGCGATGAAATTAAACTGTAACAGCTAATCCACGTCATGGGTTCTTCGAAGACGCTGCGGGACGTTCTAGATGCCTTCGCGAAGAACTGGACGAGATGTAAAGCTCACCCCGTCGCGACGTATGGAGGGTGACGATTTACGGCGAACGACGCCAACGATGGGGCCGTGTTACGACATAAATTATTTATTTAAGAATCTAAATTAATTATGTATATTGTAAAGAAATCATAAGACCGTCGCGGCGAGGGAGTAAAAATCATCACCTCGACGGCGCCTCCCGGGCCACAAAACGGTCGCCTTTAAAGACATTTCGCAACGTGCGAGCCTAGTAAAAGGATTCCAGAAAGTCTTCGGAGAAATATAAAGCTCGCCCCGTTGAATGGTGGAGTCAGTCAAAATTTCCCGCGTACAAGGTTAATGCCGTAAAAATAAATAAATATTGCACGACATAAATTATTTTAGGCATAGAAATTAGTTATAGGTAGTGTTAGTATTTATTTAATAGTCTTTAAAGGCTCAGGGATCCTAGCAAGAAACTTGCGAGAGTTGATGTCAGTGCTAGTGTAAACACGTCTGAAATCAAAGTCCGCCAGTTCAGTTTGTATTGCGACAGTTCAAATACCACCAGACTGCAGCTTGGCCCACTACGTGGCAGCCGACTTAAGAATGTCCAGAGGAATATCCCAAGTATTCCAAGTATTGAGTATTGGGTTGTGGTCTGGATGGGCTAAATTGGAGAGTGATCCGGAGTATAGTAGAAGTCATCTTTGATGGAACTGGGATCGAAGTTCTAGTCTGCAACTACAGCCCAAGAATCTTTGCCAAAAACGACAAGATCGTGGACTGTTACTTCTTCATGACCACAGGTTGCAAAATGGGTTCAACTCGTCGTTTCCGTCCCGACCTATCAGGAACGACTCGGAATACATTCCGGGACGAAACGAGTTTAAGGAAGGGGCAGTGTAACGAAATCATAAGACCAGCGAGACGGAGTAACGTCATCACCTCGACGGCGCCGCCCAGGCCACGACACGAACACCTTCGAAGACGTTCTGAGACGTGCGAGCCTAGTCCAGAGGATTCCAGAAAGTCTACGGAGAGATATAAAGTTCGCCTCGTCGAACGGTGGAGTCAGTCACAATTTCTCGCGAATAAATAAATAAATAATGCACAACACAAATTATTTTAGGCGTGAAATTAGATATAGGTAGTGTTAGTGTTTATTTAATAGCCTTTGACAAGCGCTGAGTATGCGGTATATGGCAGAAAAAAAATCTCATCAACCGTCAGTAATTGGTATAGGAAAGTGTATAGCTAATTAAAAGATAACTTAATGGAGCATCTAACGACGATATAAAAATAACACCGTACCATTTAAAAAACAAAAGTTGTTGCCTTTCAATTGTTGTCGAAATGGAAATAGTTTTACTGGATTCCTGCTTAATGAAAAGTAAATTTTGTTACTGCGGCAGATACCTTCCACTTAGCTCGTAACAGTACCACAATAATTGTGCAAATATCTGCTTTCTAACTTTCTTCGTTAATGAGATATTAATTATAAAAGTTACATCTGTATTTTCCGAAAACCATAAACAAAGCCTAATATCTTAAAAACCATAAGACTTAGGTACAGTTTCAAACTTACTCTAAAATAACCTGATATGCTCAAATTCGTTATAAAACATATGGTGTTCCATTTAAAATAACGAAGTTACACATCGTACAGCAAAATTGGGACAGCCTGTATATTTGAAAATAATTTTATATTGTGCCTATCTTGAAAGGATGACAATTTTGTATAAAACATTTTTCCATGTACCTACATATTCAATAGGAACGGCGTTAATGAAGAAACCCGGTTAAATGCCACTGGCTGTATGTATTTATATTGAATGTAACTGTCATTGTATTTTTAGTTACAATTCGTGAATATGTGTGAAAGTTTGTTAAGAATTAAAAATACGGTACAAATTACTTTCGATTAACGCATCATTCAAACTTTTCCTTTTAACTTCTGCTTTTATTAGAATAACATGCCATCCCGAAATTTAATCAGTTAATAGTGAAATTTCGTGCGAATTTTTTATTATGAACATACAAACTAGTTTAGTACAACAAAATTATTTCAGGTAAGGCAAATAAATGCAATGTCTTTAATTGACTCATACGAAAATTATTATACAATTATGTACTGCTGCTAGAACAAACCTATTAAGTGAACTGTCAGTTTGACAGTTTGGATATTTATAGATATCTGTGTTTCGTATGCAACATTCTTATTCGTTTTCTTTTTTAATTCACGAAACCCTCACGCTCTTAAAAACACAAACGGCTTCTTTCTCGTTTATGTTATGGTCGCGTAATAAAACGAATAATACTCAATTGACGTCAAATGCAGAGCATATTTTACGCAACCCCAGTCACTTTGTGTTCTAACTTAATTTTTTAAACCGTCACGTTTCATGTAAATTACGGCGGCACTTAAGCTTTTCGGCGGTGCGAAAATAAAAAAATAATTTCTTGTTCCCACCCTTACCGATAATATCTTCTTTCGGGTTGATGAAGTTGATCCCTGTGAGCTTATAGTCGGGCAGAAGACAACTTCAACGTTTTAAATCTCATAATGACGAGATGAGTCTTCTTTCCACAGGATGTAATATAAAGAGGGGTGTTCAAAAAATCACTTTAATTTCTCTTTATTCGTTTCGTTTTATAGCGTTTTCGATTCACCTGTACCGGTTGCACTAAGTGTATTTGCATCTTTTTTTAACCTCATGTACTAACACGAGATGAAGATACTCTAAGTGCGCACTAGTGCGGTCAATCGAAAACTATATTAATTAGTTTACTTTATTGTAAAAGTGCATTTTAAATAAGATATGTAAAGTACTAATGAAGCAAGTGAATTTATATTTAGTAGATATTAATACAATAATCATAAATTATAAAGTAAAATAAAAATAAGAGGCCGAGATTTACATACTTAAACCTATTTACAGTTTTTTTTTAAATCCTGGTGTCGAAGTTGGTCATGAAAATTTAATTGTGAACCATCATCAAAATAACAGTTGTTAATTTTATTGTCAACACTACATCGAGAAATTGTTGACGGAATTCTTCAAAATAGGGTTTCCACCCGTAAACTTTAAAGAGTACTCTTTTTCACAAATGTACTCTTTCACTAAACATCCTTAAAGCCAGTGTGTCCATAAAGTATAGAGTACCGACAAGAATAACATTTAACTCAAAACAGAGTTGCCAACTGAAGGAGTAAGTCCCTTTTTAAGGGATTTCTTCAAATCCTTAGGTATTTCTGAAAAAAAAAGAATTTTCATAAAATTTTATTTTATGAAAGAAGCTGGACGCTGACAGCTCAAAGTTTTTCTTTTATGTAGAAGGAAATCCGTTTATATTGAACAACCACCATCTGTTGAACAAAGTTTCAACAATGTCTTTTCAATTTGCGTTAACATTTTTTCTTTCTTAAAAAAAATAAATTGACAATTATATAAAAAAAATGATGTACAATGTAGTAGAGTACAATGTACCTAGGTCAAATAAAAACATTCACAAAGCCAAAAACATAACAGATAATGATAACAGGTTTAGGTATACCCAGGTACCTACCCGATCATTTTTAATTTGTTTGTTTCATCATTAAATTTAAGGAAAACATTTAAAATATAAGCAATTATTATACCAGGTGATTTTTAAAATATTTTATCAACTCTTGCCATGGAATTTGGATGGCATGTCTTAGCTTCACTGCAAAACAGCATCAAGGAGTGCAAAGACGTACTTTTCACTTAAGCTGAGACATGCCGTCCAGATTTCATGGTAAGAGTTGATAAAAAATTTTAAAAATCACTCGGTCTAATATTTTTACCATTAATAATACAATATACTATTTGCACAGACATGTTAAAAAAACTACTAATTGTAGAAATATAAATGTGTTATAGTAATTTTATTATTGCATTGTAGGTACTACGAATAATAAATACCTACATCCCACTTGAAAAAAGGGCGCAAACATGCCTGAAGTGGAATAGAGTTTTTTTTATTTATGACCGCCTTCCTCAAGAAAAATAAAAAAATAAATCTTAAACAAAAATATTAAAAAAATAAACAAAACACACTCGAATATTGAATAGCTAATTTTCATTTCTTGTTTCCGGTCCCTTCGAAAGAAAAGAAAAAAAAAATGTAGAAAACAGAAGGTGATCGAAAACTCTTGATTTTAATTTCTTCGTCGGAAGTAAAAAGAAATTGAAACCAAAAGATGATCAGTTTCACAGCTCATAATAAGAAAAACAGAAGCCTATCGGGATTACTGCGAATTTGGTTAGTATGTAGTAGCATACTGTAGATCACAATTTTATAAAATATAAGCTGTATAATTTAGGAATAAGGAACAATATTCTCGACTGGATTCTCTCCTTTCTTATTAATGATAGGAAAATCTTAGAAAAATTTTGTGCAAATCGGTTTTGATTACAGCAGATTCCTCGAGCATGCTCTGTACAGCTGTTTCAGGAAAATCGTTGTTAAAATGAATAACATGTACTCTGACATACATAATGTTAATATGGGGGTTGCCCAGGGATCCGTTCTGGGCCCATTGATATTCCTTCTATTTATAAACGATCTGCCAAGAACGATCTGTAAAGAACGCCTTTCTCTTGAACTTTGCGGTGATAGTGAGCGGATCGAATAGTGAACAACTTCGACTAAATATTGACAACGTTAATCGTGAAATGCGGCAGTGGTGTACTAGCAACAGAGTCATAATTAACGAGCGAAAGACAATATCTGTTCTTTCAGAGGAGGCAAGACTCACTTGCTGCGTCTGTAAAATTTTTAGGTATTTTTGTTGATGCTCGCTTGTCATGGGAAGCTCGTGTCGATTTTGTCTGTAAAAAACTAAATTCTGCCTTTTTTGCGATACTACAACTTAAAAAACCTATAATCGAGGCTGACACATTTACTGTACAGTGACTTTCAAAAAGTGTGCTACATATGGGAATTTTTTTATTATCGGTTTCTATAAAAATTTATTGACGCAGAACGCTTCTGCATCATTTCTGCATTCCTTAAAGTCAAATTGGAAAATGTCAGATGAAATTTATCTTGAACGGTCCACAGCGTGGACACCGAGAAATGAAGACGGCTTAAGAGTAAAGTACCCTTATTTTACAAGATACAGCAAAAGTCATAAGAATAAGTTGTTCAGAATTAAATGTTATTCGCAATTTCCATGACGCCGGAAACTATGCAACCCGCAACACTAATACGTCACGATTGGGTTCGTTCTTTGACATCGTAAATTATTTAATTTAATTATGGAATGCTGCTTAATGAATTCAAATTATTATTATGTCAATATCATGCAAGAACTTAAGCTATGCGATGTGTCTAACCTAGATTTTTTTATGACGCATAATAATGATCTATAATTTTTTCTCCGGTAAAAAAGGAGATGGTTTTGAAATTGCTAAATACTGGATATCTCATAACGTACGAAGGAGATTGAAAGGGTGAATAGAATATCAAAAAATAAGGTAACCTTTTCATATAAATTTTATTCAAAAAGTCAACAATAAAAGAATTATATGCTCTGAAAGAGGGGCAGAAAATATTGTTCTTTCGGCAATATCTTCTGGATTCTTTAAGTTATGAAACTAATATTTGAAGTTCAGTTATAAGGCACCTAACTGCGTATTATTTGTTAGATCCTCCCTCCTTTTTAAAGGGTAGTTTTAAGAGGTGACTTTTCAGTATTTTATTCCTAACTTTTTATTTTTACATATTTCATAAAAAATTTACGAAGAAAATATTCTTTAGATTATTTAGTACAAGTATTTGTTGCATTTCGTTAACCGAACCGTTTTCGAGTAATTGAGGTTTAAAAGTTAGCATAGGTACGTCTATTGCATTTTGTTACCATAAAATACTGAAAGTAATCCCCTCAAACTACCAATTAAAAAGGAGGAAGGATCTGACAAATGCCTTGTAAATGTTCAGTTAGGTGCCTTATATCTGAGTTTCAAATATTAGTTTGATAATTTAAAGGATTCAGAAGATGTTGCCAAAAGAAAAATACGCTTTATCCCTCTTCCAGGGAATTATAACTCCTAGAAAGTTAGCAGAGAATTGAAATCACAGATTTAGGTACTATTTTAGATCGTCGGATAAACCGAGTATAACACTATTTTTGGAATAACGTGACGTAGATATGAAAGAATATTAAAGAATGTTATTTCGAACAGAAGCTAACCCAGTCGTGACGTCATTATATTGGTACACATAGTTGCCGCCAGAGGGAGTACTGCTTAGCAGAAAACGCGAATAGCTAAATAATTATGAAATAAACCGATTGTGTCCGTTGAATGCCCCTAGTATCCATGTTATTCTTCATGAGGTTATGTAAGTGTAAGTGTGACAACTAATGTCAATGGTGATAATTTTTAATTAATATGCAAGCCATTCTGTGAGTAAATACCTGATAATACCGCAAATAATATTAAAGTCGAATTATTTTTTTTTTAGATAATGTCGAAAACATCACTGGCGTATTATACCTCACTGTGACGTCACAGATGTTCTTGGTGTTTGTAATATTTGCGAGAAATTCACGTTTCGTTGCGAGCTAATGGGTTAAAGTATTTACTGGAATCGATGAAAATAAAAACCCCTGTTTTTGTTTCTGATGGTTTTATGAACGGTTCCGAACGGATCCATTAACCACTGCAAGAACCCTATTGCCAAAAATTTCTTTAAGAAAAGACACAGGCAATTAAGTTTGAAACATTACAATTTTAATTAGAATGAGACGTATATTTTTTCGTGCCTATAAGTGCCTCTTTGCACACTATTTTAAGTATTTGCCTAGTTTTATAGCTTAAGCGCCTACAAACATTTTTGTTGCCTCTTTTATGCCTAAAGTGGGTAATTACTGTATTATTAATTTTTATGAATTGTTTTTCTGTGTGTGGAAATACGTATTTGCTTGCAAAAACACTAGACGTGTTCAGCCAAATCAGCGCTACAACGTTTTTATAAACAGTCAAATATTGAAATTCAAAATTTTTAAATTTAAATAAAATTACTTCAGGGTTATTCTCGAAAGAATTTCACGCTTTAATTGTTAATATAAACAGTCTCAGGCGATAAGGGGTCCAAGCGGCAAACTTTAGCCAGAATACTGACTCTCCCTGCAATAAGTGGCCATTAAGATATGTTAAAGTAAATAAGCGATAAAGACCCTGAGCGCATGATTACTTCACTCATGCAACGTAGAGAAGACGGTACAAAACCGCTCGCAACCCTTGAGTCACTCCGATGACCTAAATGAGTGATACCAAAAGGGGGACTCGCATAGATGCCGCCACCTCGCAGTCGGAAATTACAACAGGACTTCTGGTTTTGAAAATATAAACAATACGATTTCCGCAACGAGAGAAGATTCTAAAAATTAAATAAATGTTCACCGAGTCATTTTCGCGGACGGTTGCGTTTCCGATTTTCACATTCACATTCATGTAGTTTTTATAAAATGTCGCCGAATCCTTTTTGTGGAGAGAAGCGTCCCCCTTATTATTTTATTTTTATATCTTTGTTCATTTTTGCTTCTTCTTTAACTTTATCGTCGACCCTTTTTTGCGAGTGAGTATTCCAATTAATTAATTTCTGGTGTGGGTGATATGATAGTGTACGAAAAGAAGAATCTTCGCTTAGAGCCCCATAGAGAAATAGAAAAGCCCTGAAAGGCAAAGCTGTAAAGAGGTCCTCTGGTGCTGTGCTCACGGACTCAGATAGGGAACCATCTTATGTACTGTCTGGATTTTTTTATTAAAACGCTGATTTTATGACCCTTATTTAAAGCGTGTTTTTACTGTAGGTACATTCCTTACGGCGAATTATGTCTTTAATTCACTTGTACAATTCCATAAGCCTGGAAGAACCTCCCTCTGATTTCTTAATAAATGAATATGTCACTAAAATAAGCATTAATAATTTTTTTTATTATAAAACGAAGAAAAAGGAGACATTATTAAACGCCTATATCTTTTTAGGCTGTCTAAAAATGTGCCTATTTCTTACCTATTAACTGCCCTATTTGCCTGCGTAATTCAGACTTTTTAAGTACCTAAAAATCCGGGCTTTAATTTATAATTATTACATTAATATTAATTAATTGAAAATATTTCACTCATTCAACGTGACACATTTTATTGTTTCGACATTCCTAAATGAATTAAAAATAATTCAATAATTCTTTAGACGAATCTCTAAACGTAAACTTTCACGTTCCAGTCAAATACAGTTTCAGGTGAACGTGGAAAGTCTGAAGAATTTTCTTCCCAAAGATAACTTTATAACAATGAACTTCATTCTTTAAATAAGGGATTAATTTTAGCATACTAAAAATAACTACTATATTGTGTAAGGGCGGATATGCCTTTGAATTTTGAAACGTATGCGAAACGTATTTATATTTCATAATTCGTCCCTCGTTCTATCTTCATCACGCGTGTTTTTACAAAAATAGATTTAATTCTATAAAGGTTTATTATGAAAATGTCCTCGTTTATATTTTTTTACTTCTGAAGAAGCTATCAAACGATAGCGAAACGTAAAGTGTTAGTGCACATATTTATTGTCCGTTTAAAAGATTGTGGTTTAAATTTCAGATGTCAAAACAAATATGAAAAGATATTTATTTACACATCTGAAATTCCATTATGAAACTGGCCCTTAATCTACAGTTGCCGTCTTTTTCATTAATACGTTTATTACAAATAAATAGTATAGGCGAAAATGATTGAAGACAGTTTGAATTTCCAGTTTGAATCTAGTGATTCTGATTTCTGATTCTTTGTGTGAGACCTTTGTCGAAAATAATGATAACCAAAATGTTTTTAATTAAAATAATTGAAATATTATTAAATTAATTAACATCTTATTATTCACATAATTAGTGATATTCAATTAAATCATTAATATACCCACATTTTTTTGGGCCTCGGTGTGCGCCTATAATTGAAAGGCAAGAAAATAAACCATTTTCGCTCATACTATATTTCCTTCTTTGTTCTAACCATTACGCAAACTAACGCGTGATCAATATCTTTTCTAATCAAGTGACCTATGGATAAAAATTATGTCTTTGTTTGGTTGATTATTTCAAATGCCATTTGAATTAATTTTATTGCATTCCTATAGTTTTGTATAGGAATGCAATATAAATACGCAATTCAAGTGAAATTTTAAATAATAAACTAATCAAAGACACTTGATTTCATTTCCATAGGTCACTTGATTAGAAAAGATATTGATCACCTGTTACATATAATGTCACAGAAAAATTATACCAAAGGCAATGCTATTTTATTCATTAATTATTCATCAGCGATAATTTAAATGTTATAAGCAAAATATCCTTATCAACAGGTGGAACACGGCGTAATTAAATTTTAAAAAGACTCAAGGAATATCTAACAATTGATTGGAATCGGCGTGAAAAGCTGATACAGACTTGCTTCCGCGAAAAGAAACTGCGCGTTATAAAATCTGCAAGATAAACTGTTGTCGCGTTCTTTTACTCTTCCAGATAAAGAAAAGACTCCATGAACGCTGCTGATGTAAGAACGAACGTGTTCTATTGCCATCATTTTGTGTTAGTCTTCGTCTTGCGCTGTTATCCCTAAATCATAGCCGGCTACCCTAGGCAATATGGCAGTAATAAAACACATGCTTTGTCACGGACATTCCGATACCTATGGAAGGAATGCCATAAAATCTGCAACGTTCTAATGGTTTTTTTTACCGTATCGACAATATCATTGCGGGCCTTTTATAGTAAATATTATTTTGGAAATAACAGTAGAAAGTATCGTGTCACTTTAATTAAATACATTTAATGACGTTCTTTTTTTTATAGAAATAGACACTCGCAAGTTTGATCGATCGCTTGATTTAATTTTAATAAACCTGTAATTGTTTCCATTGCATTCTGTTGCTTTATTTATTTAACTAATGTAATAAGATATGTTCACAGATAGTGTGAATTTCTGTTAATATGACGTTAACATGAGAAATTCGCAGAACGTGATTTAATATGGTTGGCCTTAATTTTCATCATTCATAATGTATACATAGGAGGTGCTAATATACCTGAACGAAATTAAAATGGTTCCACAAATGTCACGGACAGGATGATGTAGCGCAAGCAAATTAATTATTCGGCAAACCGCTTATTTGTAAGCTGTTACGCGGAGTTATAACATGCAAGTAACTTGCCCTGAGAGAATGTTTAATTTCAGGTCGGTGGTGTTTGAGTGAGTGTTTCGGGGAAAAATCATTTTATTAAAATTTCATTACTATTTCATGAAAAATTTAACTCCGCGGTTATTTCACTTTTGACAAAAGTTTTTGGTTGCCCGATGGAGTCCCATCCTTGCTGAATACGTCATAAATAAACTTTTAGATCATTGCATAAAAAAATTTACATATTTTCAATTGCTACAATAATAACATATCTACAATTCACTGTTGAAGTTGAAAAAGATAACTCTGTTCCCTTTTTGGACACCCTGTTGATTAGAAATCATTGTAATATTATAGAACTGAATTGATATCAAAAATCCACCAACTCTGACAGACAATTTAAGTAGCGACATCTTGCAATCGCTTTTTGACCTGACATCGCAGTAGGATTGACAAATTGAAGCCAATTCGCTACATAATAAGTCATCCCATGCGAGGCGGCCATGCTTGCTGTCAATGTAGGTATATGAGAATTTTAGAAAAATTTTGTGCAAATCGGTTTTGATTACAACAGATATCTCAAGCATGCTCTGTACAGCTGTTTCAGGCCTAATTGGGCCTTCGTCAGCAGAACTGTAAGTCGGGAAATCCACTGCAAACCAATCCGATCTGTCCTAGGTTATTCGCCCTTGCGATGTGAACGTAATGAACAATTTAAGTAGCGACATCTTGCAGTTAGACCTGAAACAGCTGTACAGAGCCATGGCCAGCTACATTAACATTCACTGACGTGTATGTTTGGCCGTTTCAATTCGACTTTTAAAAATTTTGACGGTACTCCCCTCAGCGCCTCTTGTGAGTTTTTAAGTAATTGCACTTGTCATTACGTTACTATCAGTAGTTTTGTAGTATCTTCAATAGAGAGCGCTGAGGGGAGTACTCCACTAAGCTACTAAATCAACATACTTCGTATAGAGGTAACATCATAGACAAAATAAACCTAGACTTACAACGGCAATGTATTTCTTTAGAACGTTTTGGTGCCATCTAGATTTTGTAAGAATACTAATGCACAAACCGCGGCAATTTTAAAATGCTTTCAAGTTGGCTTTAAAAATTGAAAATTTAGGTATCGTAATTTGAAACCAAATTGAAGCGAAAATGATTTTATTAGAAATTATAATACTAACCCTGTCTAATACAATAAAATAAGTCTTGTGTACAATGGGCACATTCGTATGTTAATTATTTCAGCGTTTTTACAGTGAAATCAGCCATGTATGTGTTTATAAAAGACGTTCTAGTAAAATCTTCATGTGGAGAACTTTCTTGTACAACACTGGAAATGATTCTTTCTGGAAACAAATTTGAAATGAACAGTGGAGTTGCTAAATCATCTTCATGAAAAAAAGAAATTATTTAAATCTGGAAAAAATACTCCCCTTTATCGTCCTCACAATCAAATGTGCGATTATAATTTGCAACTATTAATTATCGATTAATGGCCGATTTCTTCACCATGTTTTTCCTAAAGTTAATTTATCAGTCAATTGAAATGTGCCGAACATTTGGCTGTACACATACTTAAGTGTCACATTCTAACTGACAGATAAATTTAACTTTAGGTAAAGGCGATGAAGAAATCGGCCATAAGGTGGTTTTGAAAGCTCCTATGAAACCACTGCTTGTAAGATGGTTGTATCTCACTCCATTACTCTTAATTTGTCCAAATAAACTTTCTAGCGGGTCCTGATTGAATCTTCTACTAAGTACATATTAAAATCCTTGTGATTTTAAATATTCCCAACCGCACATAATACTTTTAACAGTTATTTTCCAAATTTTCTCTTTTCTATCTCTGAAAATTTTCACAAAAGCCATAGAAGCTAACATAAGCGTTATTTACCCAAAAATTCATGACTGCTGCTGCCAGATATTCCAAAGTTCTTTGCCGCGCTGCGGTGTGATTTCATACTACGATTCAAAGAATGAAACGTTTTTCGCTCTAAATAAATGACAGATAACAAATTCAGTTTTATGTCATTTACCGTTTTTATTCTTGGTTTTTATTTACACCTGCTGCCACCATGTTTTTGGAAGACAAACTAATTTCCGATTTCAAGGTCATGCATTTGCGTTAAATGTCTAGGTTTATTTTGTCTATGGGTAACACATTTATTGATTTTTTATATCTATCCTTGTCGCACATTCCTCTCATCTAGGGATAAGAAACAGTTGGAAATATTATTTGAAGTGACGTTTGTCAAAGTTACTGTCAGTGGTTAAGAAAATTGAGTTTAAATATCGCATCTCAAACTTTTATCGAATGACATTTAATGATTCCGCCTTTTTCGTAAAAGAAACATTCTGCACTTCTCAAAATAACAACTTTTTGATTGATAAATAACTAACTAAACATAACCTACTACACTTTTAAATTGAAACCAGTGACATTGCGGTAAACAGAATTCCCTAAAACTGTTGTCTTCCTTATTGCACTTGGGACAATTGTATTTGTTATCTTTGTTTCTCAATCCTCTCACGAGAGAAATGGGATTGCGTTACCTGGGAGCTCTATTCTTGAAATAATTCCGAACTATTTTCTCGTGAGAAGTAGGCGGTGTTCTCTCGAAACCCTACAGACGCTATTCTTGAAAAATTGACTAGCTCCTATCGCGTGAACCTCATGAGAACTTGTTTCTACTGGCTGGTGGTAGTAGAACTTCAATTCTCAGGAGAACTAGTATGTGTTTATAGCATTCTAGCATTTAATTTCAAATTACTTAATAAATATATAAAAGTACCTAAGTACAGTTCTTTGTAATTATTTAATAATACTTTCTTTTCTAAACCTAAATATGATAATTTAACTACTAGTTTCAGGTTATTGTATATTTTACTATTAGAAGATATAAACATAATCAAATTAGATGTTTTTACGAGTTATATAATAGCTTTGTTCCAACACAGATTTTGACTGGTTCGAAACTGTCAAATATATTCGCCCGTCGAATTAATCAACGCTTTCAAGAGGTGCGTTAAATATGAAACTTTGATTGACGCATGTTTCTGACAGTTTCGGACCAGTCACAGGCTGTTGTTGGAACAAGCCTAATAGTAGCCAGTAATTTTTTTTTTAAATAATTTTGCCCAATGAACTGCTACTTTTTAAGTTTTTCAAAATTCTCTCTTGATTTGGTTCTCGACATGAGTAAATAACTCGTGTCTAAATAAAAACCTGGTCAAGTAGGCTACATTTAGTAATTCTGCTATGTAAATGCAATGGATAAATTCTCGATCACAACCCACTTGACCAGGTTTTTATTTAGACGCTCGTTACTTATAGGTAAGATAAGCATTTGCTGGATACTTGACGTGAACATTTTTAAGAATAACCAAGAGAATATCAATATACAATCATTTCTACGCAACATATAAAAAAATTGGGATGGAACCCCTTCCAGTTCACTTTTAAATAGAAAAATCTAGTTTTTTACATGCTTAACAATCCAAAATCAGGCAAAATTTTTTATAGAAATAATTATATTTTGATATTTAAAGTTGGTTTTTGTCCGATGAAAATTGTATCACAAAATCTTTAAACCGGACACTAAATAGCGCACAAAACACTTAACGTTTCGCTGTCGTTCGACAGCTTCGTCAGAAGTGGAAAATATAAACATGTTGTCAAAATAAACAAGGTTGTCAACGGAAACTGAAAAAGTAACTTGATTTTTTTTTTAAATCTAAAAATAAAAATTTTGCGATATATTTTGATATTAAATCACTGCTTTAGAAAATTTATTTAAAAGTACATAATTTTGTTATTTTCACCATTTTGGAAACTTAGATGTAAAAAAATAATTTTGTCGCGCTAGAATTTCATTCTGGACCACTGTGCGCCGTCACATTCCAAACAGCTCTATTTTGATTGGTTAAAATCCGATGATAGAACCGGCAATGGCGTAAAAGCATCGTAAAAGTTTTCGCATTAACTTCATATCACATTCCCATGCACGTACGGTCAAGAATAGCAGACTGACAAACAAGAGAAACGAAAGTGAACTTCCAGGGAAGTGATTTCATATTTTCTCCTAAGAACTGTAAAGTTCTCTCGATGTCAAGAATAGGCGTCCTGTAGTACCTTATACTCCACGGCATGTGTTCTCGGAACCGAATTTTAGGCGAATTGAAACAGCCATACATACACGTCAGTGAATGTTAATGACAGAGCATGCTCCAGGAATCTGATGTCATCAAAACCGATTTGCCCAAAATTTTTCTAAAATTCTCATATGCTTTGACAGCAAGCATGGCCACCTCGCATGGGATGATTTATTATGTAGCGAACTGGCTTCAATTTGTCAATCCTATTGCGATGTCAGGTCAAAAAGCGATTGCAAATTGTCGCTACTTAAATTGTTCATTACTTTCACATCGCAAGGGCGAATAACCTAGGACAGATCGGTTTGGTTTGCAGTGGATTTCCCGAGCTACGGTTCTGCTGACGAAGGCCCAATTAGGCCTGAAACAGCTGTACAGAGCATCCTCTAGGAATCTGCTGTAATCAAAACCGATTTGCACAAAATTTTTATAAAATTAAAATTAACGTCGTTTTAGGGATGAAAAATTCTTCAACAAAATAGTTATCCAAAAGATCTTGTCAATAAACTCATTTACAGTCATGACTCGAATTTACCTAAAGAAACAAAAAATCACAAACAAACTCTGTATGAGCTAAACATCATCAAAACTTTCCTTTATAGAAGAACTTCAGTCTAAGACAACTAATTTATTTTCTTTGGAAAATATCACTTTAGCTTTTAAAAATGTCAAAACCTTCAATCATCTTTTCTCTAATTTAAAAGAAGCGATTACTGATGAATTAAAAAGAAACGTGATTTATCTATCGTGCGGGCTGTCGTCACGTCTACATTGGACAAACTTCACAACATCTAAAACAACAAAAAATGACATTAAAATTGATATAATCCTTCTTGGAAAGTACTACCAGTTTTTTTTTTATCACATTGTACAGTCTACTATTGATTTTTAAAATATTGTTACTAATTCAGAATTGGTAGAACTAATCGAAACAGTTGTAAAACGTTCTAAAAGTTATATTAAAGAAAACGTTGCTTATAAATGTTCTCTTTAAGATTATGTAAATCACACTCTGGATAAAATCACACCTTTCTATTTCCTTTGTTTCCGGCGTGAAATTTGATTCACTTTGCAACCGGGAAAACTCTTATATTTTCAGTGCCACATGTTGTCGGTTTAATTTTGAATATAATCCGCGTGGCCGCGATTCCGGAAGCTTAAAACATACATACATCAACCGCACCATAATATACAGATATTATTCTTTCACACTCCACATTAGGCGATAATAAAAATAAAATAAGCTCCTATAATGCGCTGCTCGAAACAATTTAAGGACGACGCAAGAAGGGACAACATTAAAGGGATATAAGTTGGTAACACTAGTCAACAAATTAATAATGTTTTTTTTTGTGACTGGTATTGTAATAGGTGATTCTTAATATTCAAAATACGCTAAATTTGAATCTAAAAGTAAAAAAAAATTTTTTTTTAAATAGGTAACTTTTTTTCATTAGACATAAAACATATAAAAGTAGTATTTGAAAACATTGAGTAGATAAAGTAAAGTATTACAAAAGCAATTAACATAAATCTCTACATGATTTAGTTTGTGCATATGAGGATTCTCGTTTGTATCGTTGTTATCTTCCTCGATAACACTGTTCCATTATCAAAATATCCCGATGGAGGCGTTACCCCTTCTTCATCGTCGATACGCCTAAATTTTCCGAGAAAAAATCAGATGAGTGTTGAAAATGGATTTTCAAAGACTTTCTGCAGCCCATTTTGTAGTAGTTCTCAAGTAATTGTTCAAGCAGTGATCATGTTGTGCAGGGTTGATAAAAATCATGATTTTTTTAAAAAAGCAAAAAAATCACGATTTTTTCTGAAATATTTACGATTTTTTGATTTTTATTGATTTTTTTACATAGAAAGTGTAATAAATAACAATAATAATAACGACTAAAGCTATCTGTTCAGCTAATGAACTATGTATACCCGAACAGTGATTTACTACCATTGATTATTACATTTCTAACCAAGTTCCGAGCCATTTGCCGATATAATGTTTCACGAATAAATTCTTAAAAGCACAAATCCCTTGGAATGGTGGAAATCTCAACGGAATATTGAGGTTATTAATAAGTTATTCCCGATTATCAAACAATTAATATCAGCTGCAGTTTCTTCAGCTTCAGGATATTTTTAACATTTGGTTTAGTTAATTTTAAAATTACAAATCGCTTAGGGACTGAAAAAGCTGCTAAATTAATTTTCTTTATAAGTACTATAATTAAAAAATAACTTAAAATATCCATTGTAACCTATAATCTAACTTTAAATAAATTGAAGGGGTTAATGGATAAAGGTGTTGAGTGACTTTTTTTTAATGGATTTTCGTATTGGATGAAATTGTTAGGTGATAATGTAGCTTATCACCAAGTTTCATAAGTTTCAGATGAAACCATTAAATATGTACATATAGTAACAGTTAATTCAATGCAATAATCAAAAAAGGACAATACATTTCCTTAAAAACGTTTTTCTGAAGAGTTAACATTTTGCTAATTAACACCTTTATCCATTCGCCCCTTCAATTAATTGTTCTGTTGTTGTTTTATTTGAATTTTTTGAATTTAATTTATTTATTTATTATCGTTTTTTTAAACAATTTGATTTAAATCGTGATTTAAATTTAAAAAATCAGTTGATTTAAATCATGATTTAAATCACGATTTAAATCACGATTTAAATCAATTGATTTAAATCGTCGCAACCCTGATGTTGTGTACCCTTGCCCGCGAAATCCTTTAACGTCGTTTAGATTGTCCTTGCAAGTTGAGCCAGTTTTTCTTCCAAACGACTACAACTCCTACAATCTTCTGAGCAAGGTCTTCTTGACAGGACATCAGCATTTCGGTGGTTCACACCTGCCCGATGTTGGATTTCAAAGTCGTAGTCCTGGAGTCGCTCGATCCAACGTGCCACTTGTCCTTCGGGATCTTTTAATTGAAGAAGCCACTTCAACGCCGCATGGTCCGTTCTTAATAAGCAATGTCTCCCATACGGGTATTTATAAAAGTGCTCGATCGACTTTGTTGCAAGTCGAATATTTTCAGAAATTTCAATTGATTTAATGTATTTCAATTTCAATTGATGTAATAGAACGCAAAGTGTTGTGATAGGAGATTGTGTTTCTTCCGAGGCCTTTATTTCAAAGGGCGTTCCTCAAGGCAGTATTTTAGGCCCTTTATTGTTTATTCTGTATACGTTTGACTTTAAATTAACTTTGAATCATTGTGAATGTGCCCTATACGCTGATGACATCCAGATTTATAAGCAGTTCTCATGTGAGAGCGTTAATATTGATTTTGACTTGATATTTGAGGATTTAAATAATTTAATTCAAAAGGCACAAACTCATAATTTATGTATTAACGCAGCCAAATCATCTCTTTTAGTTTTTGGTAGTAACAAAAGTAAGGAAGCTGCTGCTAAATGCAGTCGCAGTATATTAGGTCAGCCTTTAACTATTTCCAAGGTTGCGAAAAATCTTGGGCTTCATATGGACACTGGATTAAGATTTCGGGATCATGTTAATAAAATGTTAAAAAAATCTTACTGTGCACTTCGTATGCTTTATAACAACAGACATATCATTGATACAAATTTAAGAAAAATTCTTACTAATTCTTTAGTTTTAAGTCATTTCAATTATTGTGATGTTGTGTATGGATCCTGTATAGATTCATTAACTGAGACTCGCATTCAGAGAGTTCAGAATTCTTGTATTAGACTTATTTATAATCTCAGACACTTTGATCATGTTTCACATAAACTGAAGGAATTGAGTTGGCTGAACATGAAAAATCGTAGGAAATTACATTTTGCTGTTTTCCTTAATAAAATTGTTAAAAATTCTAAACCCGAATATTTGTCTACGAAGTTGCTTAAGTATGATTGTGTTCATGGAATTAATACCCGCTTTAAAAATAACTTTATTTTGCCTAAACACTCCAAAACTTTATTCTCCAAATCTTTTTCGTACAATGGACTAATCACTTGGAATAGTATGCCTCAATCACTAAAATCATGTTCCTTACGTACGTTCAAAAAGAAATATACTTCTTTTTTAAATGATAGAACTTGATATTAAAGTCTCTGTGTGTGTTCGAATATATTTACTCTTATGCAGTGATACACTTTTTACAATACACATTTTGTATTGTACCTATAATTTATCTGTATGCAGTGCTCCTGAAATTCCTGAATTTCAGCCAGTCTTTATTTATATTTATATTTTTTTTTATTTATTTTTTTTCCTTGCTATAATAAAACAAACAATAAGTATTGCAATTGAAATGGGTCATTTTGCAATTAAATAAAAGTCATAGGGAGCTAGGTTTTAAAAAAAGATGTTACATGAAGAACGGGGAGTTTTTTTTATCAGAGTCTTTTGTAGAATCTTTTTTAATGAGTTGCTAGTCAGTTGTTGTTAGTTAGTGAGATTGTTGAAACCCGTCATTATGTGTAAGTAGTTTGTAAGGTATTTAATATATCTAGTTTTAAATCTTCTTATTCTCGCCCCCTGCGCCCAAGTTTTAATTAAACGCCTACGGTTTAATTAATAGTTCCGTTTTCTGCAAGGTTTGCTAGGCCAACACACGTGTTAAAAACGCGTAAATTAAGCGGAATTATTAAAGCACCGTACGTAAGCAAATATTTTATTTGTTTACTAATCAGTGCACTAGACCTTCAAAATCGTTCTTTCCTTCCGTATTTAACGCGGAACCAAGGACATTAGAGGGTCGCGGATATAACAACTTCACCATGGCCAAGAGTTCTCTTCGGGTAACACAAGAGTTTCGCTCGGGTTTTGACAGCACTTTACTAAAGTAACCAATCATCTTTCCTTGCCCATCTTGGATTTGAGAGAGCACTCCGCCAATACCAAGATCGCTAGCATCTGTGCCTAGGATAAACTTTCCTTCAGGAAGAGGGTAGCTCAAAATCGGAGCACTTATCAGATATAGTTTCAATTGCTGAAAAACAATCTGGCAGTCTTGATCCCATTCAAATGGCCGTCCTTCTTCTGTTAGTTTCGTTAGCGGTTTGGCCATATTTGCAAATCTTGGAACGCACCACCGATAATAGGTACAAAGCCTCAGAAAGTTTCTCATCTGATACTTATTTTGGGGAACTAACCAGTCTCTTACTATTTGGATTATCGTCGAATCTACGGCAATGCCGTCACCACTGACGATATGGCCCAGATAATTAACCTCCTTCCGAAAGACATGGCATTTCTTGGGGCTGAGCTTTAGACCAGCTCCACATAATCGCTGGAACACTTCCTCCAAGTTCTTCAGGTGATCTTCAGACGTCTTTCCAACCACGAGTATATCATCAAGGTATACCATGCAAGTTCTCCAAGACAACCCCCTCAAAACCGTTTATCCTCTCGAATGTTGCTGGGGCATTACACAATCCAAATGGCATGACTGTAAACTGCCAAAGACCCATACCAACAGAAAATGCGGTATTTTCTCAGTCTTCAGGTGCAAATTCTACTTGCCAGTATCCACACTTCAAATCCAGTGTTGAGAAAATCTTAGACCCGGTATCCAAAGTGTCGTCAATACAGGGTAAAGGATAGCTGTCCTTCTTATGCCCGATTTCTTCATCGTCTTATCTTGAGGTTAAATTTATCTGTCAGTTAGAATGTGTCGCATAGTATTTGTACGAACAACTATACGTCACATTCTAACTGATAGATAAAATTAACCTCAAGATAAGACGATGAAGAAATCGGGCATTAGTGACATTATTAAGTTGTCGATAATCCATGTTTCTTTTTCACCAATACTACCGGTGATATCCATGGGCATCGGATTCGTGGGAGATAGAAGATACCATTGCACAACTCCCCAAGGTTGTACCTTTCTTGATGTTGACGGGATAAGAATACACATTCATTATGCGAACTCCTTTGCCATTAACAACATCTTTCCGATTAGAATTCTTCGTCCAAGCTTTGGTCGTCACTGCTTAGTTCCATCAGTAGTACTTCTGCTTCCTGGAAGGCGCTATCTAAAGTTGCATTTACGATTACTTCAGTTCAGCTCGGTAGCACAATATTTTCTGCAAGAAGAACACGTGCAGCTACATCTTCTCATTGGGGTAACACCAGCTCTTCACACGCTTAAAATGTAACTGGAATCCATAGGTGCTCATAATATCCATTCCAAGGATGGCTTCATCTTCTATGTCTGCTACCACAGCACGATGTCTAATGGTTGTCTGGCCGATTCTGATGTTGACACATATTTCTCCATGAACATTGGCTGCAGTCCTAAGTTTCCATTTGGTCGGTTTCTGATGACGTCGCGTCTTAAAATAGTTTTCGTCGCACCCGTATCCAATAGCCGGATGTGAGGACTGCCGTCAATGGTGGCGACTACAAAAACACTGTTAGCTATTTGACGCAGAGATGCTATACACATGGTTTTCTTTGGGGGCTTTTGAACACTGGTCGACGTTTGCCCTTCGCATTGACCCAGTTTTCCTGAATATTCCTTCTTGGAAGATCTTGTCGTAGTTTAGAGCATCGACTGCGGATATGTCCTACCCCTTGGCAGTTCCAACATACCAGTTGTCTTTTTTCTTCGGAAGTAGTTCCTTAAAGCAACTTAGGACATCCTCGACGGATTCCTTGTCCTCTTCCTTCAAGTTATCTGGTGCAGCGCGTACTCGGCCTTGGGTCTTCGAAGCTTGTTTCGCCGACTCGTATTCCAACGCGTAGCCAACGCATCCGTCGACGTTTTAGGATGAGCCATTCTCAATTCTGTTGAATTTCAGAGTCTCGAATTCTATCAAAAAATGTGCGCATAGCCAAGCACTGTAGAGGAAGTCATCAGGAGCCGCAGGGTATGCGAGACGTACCAGGCGGGCTATGTCAGCTTCATAATCTTGAAGATTTTCTCCAGGCTTTTGCAAACGACTCCTTAAGCATTCTTCTTCAAATAATCTAACGCCGTTCAGGCGGTGTTGTGACTCCGTCTCCCCAGTTTGTCACAATATCAATAACTTCGCAGTCACAAAATGGCTGTTAAGTAGTGTAATCAATTAATAAAAAAAAAGAAAAATATACTATACAGGGTGATTCACAGAAATCGTTAATTAAACCTTGACCAGAAAGAACACACACATTTAAGGGTATACAATATACAAGGTGTTTGTATAATGACAGATAATTGATAAATCTGTTAATAAAGGGGGTATTCAAGAAGTTTTTTTGTTTGTTCTGATTCACGGTATAGTTTTTGTTTTTATCCGCAGCCTACTACATCTGAATACTATCGCACAACTTTGATTTTTCAAATGGAAACGCTATATTTTTTATGATATTCAATATCCACTCTGTAAACTCTATTCAATAATATAATTTATTCGAAAATAAAAGCTGTCAATAATTAAAACTATCAAAAATACTTTGACGTTGTTATTGTAAATAAAATCAGATCTAGAATCAGTTGCCCTGTATACCGTCAACTTCAGTAATAAAAAAAGAGACGCATGAAACTTGAACCGGAATAAAAACTACAAGAAAAAGTTTTGCAAAAACAGAATACAAGAATTTTTCAAAAATATAAACCTGAATTACAATAGATTAAAAAAATTTAAACGTCAAGTTCTTTCATAATTAATTATTTTTTTAAGCTTATAATAGGAATAATAAAGTAAATTCTTATGCACAAAAAGCAAACAACAAAGTAGTAATAAGACAATCGAACAAGAGAAAAATAGAAGATTTAAAGTTTTGTTGTTAGGTGGACATGCCAAACGACAAGATATATTCAAAATATGATCAAGTTGACAACAACGACTGTAATAACTAGTGAATGAAATTTATATTTTATTCGATTAAATAACATGTGGCCATAAAGTCCCGGCAGCCTAGTAGGCTTTGAAAGTGTGAACGCACGTCGTTTTTTAAAGTAATTGATTAATCAGAAAGACATTTCTATTTATTTTATTAATTTATATTTTAATTAAATTATGTACTGGTTCTTTAAAAACTTCATTTTTTAAGTACGGGAAAAGAAAGTAGTTAATACACACGTTTCTTTAGCCAGTAGCGTTTTGACATGTGTCGATTGATGAAATAGAAATGTCATTCTGATTAATCAATTACTTTAAGAAAAGACGTGCGTTCACACTTCCAAAGCCTACTGGGGTGCCGGGACTTTACGACCACACGTTACAAACGAAGCGGATGGTAATGTACCATCGTAATCAGAAAAACCGACTATACTCTAAATTTTGGTTGATTGAAGCGTACTTCAAAATGAACTTTTGTCATTTTGACATTAATATTATTTTGACAAAACAAATAAAAATACCCCAATTAAAAGCAATTCAGAAGGCAATAATTCAAACGCGATTGCAAGACGGTACCAGCATTCGAGCAGTTGCAACTGAATTAGCTGTTAGCACCAGTACCGTTTTGCCAAAAGTAATGTTGCAAATTTTTTTGAAATGGAAGTATCTGTTTCACTTCGATGTAGTCGTTTTTTATGATTACGATGGTACATACATAGGCTTGTTGCCGCCCTGTTCGAAATAAACCGAACAAAATATAAAATTCCGTTCCCTAGTAATAACCTAAAAATACTTGCTCGCCAAATTCTCCTGAGAAGTGTAAATTTGACAAGAAAACTATTTTCTAAATATACCAAAAACAACACAGTCGTCTTATTCTTGTTTGAAGATGGCCAGCACACATTAATCCATTAGGAACACGTAAATATTTATATTTTCTTAGGTTATTAGAGTATAGAGACTACAATAAATTTCAATACGTTTGCAAACGGGACTAAAACTTCGGTTCACGTCACACGCTAAAATGAATTAAAAAAATTTCCCTCCGATCCGGATTAAGGACAAAGTTAACGTCGTGTTTCTAGTTTTAATACGCATTTATGTAGGTACCTTATGATTATCAAGTGGCCATGTAAAACGAAATAGCCTTTGATTAGTTCATACAATAGTAATTTGAAGTTGTCAAATCGAACTATTATTATAAAGTCCATGGTTTCATGTTTATGCAAGTTCGCTTACTGTTTAATAAAAGTTTTTTTTTTCTTAATCTTTACTATGATATATCGCTTTAATAATTGTCAAACTATTTTTTAATTTGCTTTTTCTTAGAAAATTTTATGATCACACTATATTTCTACAATGTCTTTTATTTTTATTATAAGTAAATGTTATTATATTAAGGTATGTAAAGTTGAATGAATACAAAAAAATGTTTGAATGGAAATGAAATTTCACAGCATATTTCATGTTTCTCATGGTATTTTTATACAGGGTGTCTGTGTCGCCAAATAATTCAGTGAGCAGGTTTCCCCTATTTCCCCTATGAAATTTATCGCCGAAATTTATTGTTCTGAAAATTTTAGTTTATTAGTTTTTACTTCATTAGCTTATTCACGGATGTTATCGCATGGAATATGCAGCTCTATACAAAATGGACTGCAACCGCGGATGATTAATTACACTGATAATTTTGATATACACATTTAGAAATCTATAATACTTATAATGGATGACCGTACCATTATATGTATAGGAATGTAGTAGATACAATTAGTATTTATAGCAGTGTCTAGTTATTTCAATTATCATGGTTTATACTAACTCCGAAAATCAATAATTTTTAATTCGTTTAGTTTCTCGGTCGTTGATTTTTTCCGCAAATTTTAAAACCATTTTTAAATCGACATTTCGCAGTACCTACATACAGTATGCGCCAAAATATACAGTACTGAAATATATTATTTATTACTTATACTATATTACTTACTATATGTCAAACAGCAGACATGCGCATAACAGTGGCGCGCATTTCAGTACTGTATATTTTGGCGTATACTTTATCTTAAAAGTTTACAAAATCACACATGATTTATCATGACCTTATTTAAAACGCGAATATAAGTGTTGTGGTGTTTAAATTTTTTATTTTTTTTTATATATACTTAACAAACGACTTTGACAGTTGATTTTTTGTCTTCACCAACGCGATTATCGCAGTTATATATGACAACAAATGCCTTAACTCAAATGATTGATTTCATGTCAACAAATTGTCAATGCTTGAATAATTAATGAAGACAAAAAAAATCAACTGCAAGATACAACGTTCAAATTAGATATTTGAGCTTCTGTTGACATTACAAACATCCTTTTCCAGTAATACTTTTACTTTCCTTTCAAATAAAAGGGACTTTACTCTTAACCAAATTTCACGTTGTCTCGTTTTCTAACCGTCCTGTATGTTATTTCGAAATTTTGTTAATGGCTGGGAGCTTGCTAGAAGAAGCAAAACTTTTTATGAAGAATGACTGTTCTTCGTAAAATGCGAAATAAGGAAGTTTACAAGTATAATTAGGTCCATCCGTGGACCAGTGATGCCAACTTAGCCCTTTTGGGGCTAGATTTAGCTGTTTTCTGGAAAATTTAGCCCTGTAAATTTTTAAATAGCCCTCGAGGGCTTTTTTAGACACAAAATTAATTTTCGTTCAATTAATATTAGTTTCTGTTATGATCTGATCGCCGAACAAAGTAAAAGCAATATGTTGGTATCCCTACACCCATATGATTTATCCGTTTTAACTTGTAGGAGTACCAATTTACCATAATTTGCTGTATACGTAACTGTTTTGCGGGCGGAGTATAGTGAATTTTATTATCCGCAGTGTTTGGCGGTTGGTTTCACAGATCCTAACATTTTTATTTACCGAACAAATCAATGTTTTTAACTTAATGCAGACTTTTTTAGCCCTAAACCACTCAAATCTAGCCCTATTTTGGTTTCCGCCTAGCTCTTTTCTAAATGTAGAGTTGGCATCACTGCCGGGGACATAGTGTATAGCAAAAACAGAACTGTTGGCTAGCAAAAACAGATTTTTATAACTTATTAACTAGTCATTTTAAAAACTTTATATGATTGCCGTTACTTGAAAACGCATTTAATAATTTAAAAAATTTAAGAACTTTTAAAAATTTAATCGGGAAAAACGGCAGCCCCGGAAAACTTCGACGCCTCTGGAAGTAGCCGTTTCATTTCTCAAGTGTAGATCACGGTTATTTTCAAGGTAAGAGTCTTTAAAGCAATTGAAATACATACGTGCTGTTTTCGATTTAGTAGAGTTTAAGTTTATTTTAATCCATTCTAAACTGAGTTGGAACTAGGTCGGCGTCTCGTCGGGGATGTCTGGCATTAATAGAAACAGAAAGTGCGTATTCTTTATTTCATTGCAAATTTGTGATTGAAAGCATCAGTACTGGCTGTTGGGACTTGATGGTTGATGAATTGACGTCATCTTTTGATGGATACAGTGTTGCCAACTTGTAGAATTTCTACTAAAACCGGTAGATTGGGACTCACAACAATATTTTTATGGTAGAAAAGAATGGTAGATTTTAATAAATTATTTAGTTAATTTCTGGTAATTTTATGGTAATTACCTAAATCAGTTTCGATATGATGATTTGAATGTGTGGTAGGTACATTTCAAGGATACTAAACTCTTTATAGGATAGCTCATCCACTATGCTGCAATGTAAGCCCATTCTCCTCCACACGTGATGTCACTAACGGGCCTCGCTTACTTAAGAGCGATCTTTCCGTTTCAGTATAGGGCGTTTTCAATGCATTTTTATGAAACGAAATTGCATGTAGCGCCTTTATTATGAAAGATAACGCGGATAGAAAATTATGTACTTCCTTAAGAAATGATGAACTACAAAACGTCAGTTTTAAAAAATCAATATTGTCTGTCAATTAATAGATATTAATTAAGATGTTTTAGCATTTTGTAGATCAACTTTAACATTTTTTTTCTGGTACTTCTTGTTAAAATAATAAAAATGTAAAACAGACGTTTTGTAGAGTAGACATTTCTCTATAAATATGTAAATTATTATGTATTTTGATAAAAAATGTACTAGCTGCATCGAATTCCACAAACAATATAAATTCGTCAAATTTGAAGGAACTGAAAGTCGAACCAATCCCGTCTCCTTTCTAGGAGTGACGAGTATAAACGTAGTATTGAAGTGACACAGAAACAGTAATAAATTAATGGGATCCAAGTTTACAGGCAAACTTAGAGCATGTTATGTTTACAGAGGTGTATAAAAAATTTCATATTCGTTATCGAGAAACTTTCAAACGTGGTTTAAAAAAGCACCTACTTTACTACAAGTCTATAACTGTTTTACGAAATCTCATTGTAGGTGTTATTGAATTTCATAATTTTGTGTTCTGAAAAAGGACAGACATTATTAATTTATTAATTATTAATTAATTAATTAATATACAGGGTGATCAAAGTTGCGAAGTCGTTAAATGAGCAGAAATAAACTGTTTTTGCTCAGGATTACAGTGATGATCTGAAAAAAATTATAACTCATCGCGTTCTCAGAATACTTGCAGAAGTGTAGTTGTTTGTAAAAGACCACCATGTTTTGTTGGCAAATGAAGAAACATTAAATTTTAATATGGCGACATTTGTACATAGTTGGTGTATAGCATTATATCACCATGGCTTACGAGGAGCCATGGATAAAAAAATCGACGTTTACTAAGAGTCTAAATTTTTAATAAAAGAAATTAATAAAAGAAAAAACAATTGCACTGCTATTTGTTAAAATACCTGTACAACCATATTTTTTTAAATAGTAATGTACTATTTTTTTTTAATTCATTGGGTAGAGATTTTCTTTCTCTTTACTGCGATATCAACATTTCTAAAAAGTGCTGACAATATACAGTGTGTCCCCAGGTGGACTGAAAAGAGGAAAAACTTTTTTATTTTCAAATTTAGACAAAAATGTAATTCTTTATAAAAGTTTTTGCTTGTTCGAAAACCATTAATTTTTAAACAAACCAGATATTGTTCTTCTTGAAATAAAAAATTAAAATTATGGAAAAATATTTACAGTCGCGTCTCTATAACTCGAACCTCCACAAGTCAAAATTTTCTGTAAGTCGAGGTTTACTGATGTCCCTGCATATTGTGTACAACTGAAATCTCTTTCTTTAACTCGAAATTTCTATAACTAATTTAAGTAATTTTCTGGTTCCTTGAGATTCGAATTATGAAGGTTCGACTGTATTTTATTCGATTTCAACACAGGTTTCAACTGTGTACAAAAATTCTTTATAAATATTATTAACAACATTGTCCGTGATAGAAATGACAGCATTTCTCATTTTTGTTTTAAAACTGAAACATCGTTTTCTAAATTACTAGCGTAAAATATCCTCACAAAAAGAGTCCAATGGATTCAAATTCGGTGAAGGAACTGGCCAGTTTACAACCAATCCAATGTTCTTTCAAAATATTTCTTACAGTATTGTAAAATTGGCATGATCGAATGGGCAGGACATCCATCTTGTTGAAAAAAAAATTGACCATACTGGCTTCGTCTCTTAGCTGACTAACATTCGCGATAAGAGATGTCGTGATTATTAATTCATTACCGAACAAATTTTTCGCTTTAAATTTTTAGAATTTTCTCCTTTATTTTACTTAAGAAAAACAATTTCTGGATTTTGTTCAGAAAATTAATGGTTTTCGAACAAGCTAAAGCTTTCATAAAGAATAATATTTTTTTCTAAAGTCGAAAATAAAAAAGTTTTTCCTCTTCTTTAGTCCACCTGGGAACACTGTATGTATAATGAAATAATTTTAAAAAAACATTATTAAATAAGTAGGCCATGTTCATTTATAAAATCAAGTTGCCTAAATAACTGACAAATGATATCTATCTAATATGCAAGTAAACAACAAATAAATGAAATAAAGCATCAATTTTAACAATTTCTTTTGAATTTATATTAGTTGAAATGAACAGTTTTATACATTTCATAACAAAATTTCTTTAGTTGGTGCACAATATAATAATATAATTGCAAAAATCATTTTCTCATTAGTAGGTTTATATTCAAAATCAAGTAAAAATCGAAATAATTGACAAAAAATTATACCTATCTGTCTATACATGTAAACAACAAAGAAATGAAACAAAGCATTTAATTTATTTATAGCTTTTAATTTATTTAAAATGAACAATATTATTAAAGAAAATAGTAGATATTATAAAACAGAGTGGGTGATAAAGTCCGACACAAGCTCATAATTTGTTTATTGATTGTTTTTTTTTTGCAACATCCTGAAACAGGTAAATTTTTAATTTTAGAAAGACACATTTTAGTGCAAAAATTTTTTGTTTTTCCGCTCTGATGTCATCGTCAATTTTTTTTAATGACAATGCTAACTTTTTAAACAGTAAAAATAGTACATTACATAACAAGTTTTTCGGAAAAAAAACAAGATCCTTACCGTCGTCTGAAATTTTATCAAGAATTTATGTTATGCTGCACTGAAAATCAGAACAACTGGTTCTTGGGGAATTTGATTACAATTTCGAGATTATTATTATAGTAAAATAAAATTGTATTTTTGAATTTTATTGTCTATTTGTTTTGAAAAATTTAATGTGTAAGGTACTAATTTTTTTATATCACAATTTTGCTAACAAGAAGGACGATCAAAGTATGCATGAAAAAGTTAGGGTTGCTAATTAAAAATTAAGGATGACGTCACTGCGGAAAAACAAATGGCGATCAAGAAGATACTAAAATGTGTCCTTAAAATTATAAATTTACCTTTTCAAGATTTTGCAAGAAAAACATTAAATAAACAAATTAAGAGCTTGGTGCGTGATTTTATCACCACCGTGTATGTTTAAATGAATAGGTTACGTTTATGGTGGATTGAATATAATCAACTAAAGTAAATTTCTAATATTGTGTATTTGTCTGAGTACAATTTGGGAGTCTTTCAATGAAAATAAAATGTACAGAATAAGCACGAGGCGGAATATTGTTCATTTTAATTAATATAAATTCAAAGGAAATTGTTAACGTGATGCTCTCTTTACATGTTCATTTATTTGGTTACGTGTACACATAAATGAACGTGTACAGTCTCAATCAAAAGTAATGAAACGTCCAAAACCGAAACGCTGTAGTCAGAGTGCAACGGTGCCGAGTCAGAGAGAGCGCAACGTGTTGTGGGGTTCCGAAGGACTTCGGAAACATTCGTTCGCCATAAGGCTTCATCTCACTCAATATGCTATAAGTAGACATAATGTTTTCTTAACAAAATTCTCTTCACAAAAAAAAAACTTTCAAAATTTTGGGCCAGGTTTTTCAATCATAAGTTAACTTTAACCGTAAACGACAATACCGGAAACTCTGCTCTAAAACCCGCGACACTTAGCAGCGCCTCTGCCGTCTAGAGTTGTGCACTAACGGTTTATTTCATCATAAAATTGAGTTTCTGTTATTTATTAAAGCCTAAATATTTGCAAAAATCCTCCTATTATTCCAGAATTTCATAAAAGATATGATAATTGTCATGTTAACAGGGTTTGAGGATATATATCATTGATATACAGGCTGTTTCATTGAAGATGCACCAAACTTGAGGGACACGTTTCTGACATTATTTCAAACAAAATATCTTAATAAAATTCTTTAATCGGAGCATCTTGAAATTTGCATAATTTGGAGCCGATGTGAAACCAAACCGGCGATATAAATTGCTTTATGAATGGCACGCAGCTGCAGGGGGACAATAAAGTTACAGCGAAGAAATTTATGACTAGATTTTGTTTTGCCCTTGACCTACTCGCTCGGTCATTCAACTGCAGCAGCAGCTGTGAAATCGCGTGGATATTTAAACTTATTTAATTTAATAATTAATTACAAACGTGGGGCTATGCAAAAATGTACATTTAGTATGCATTGTTGTCGCATATTACAAATTGTTATTAAATTAAAATTTGTCGAATCTTAAAAATAAAAACATTTATTTTTATTACATTATTATTACGTTATTATTATTACAAGAAATATTAAAAAATGCCTCCTTCCTGCTGTACACACAAAAAATACCATAGTCCTTAATTAGGGTAGTGCGGCGAACGAAGTGTTTTGGGTAAAACACAGGTAGATACTTGGGCGCTAAATTTCTACGAACGATTTCATGAAACGGTTTATCATTGAATGTGAATTCTTAAATAAGCGCAAACTACTAAATGTTTGAATAATCCTAAAATTCTTCAACTAACAATTAGAAAATTCGTATTAAATGGAGAATCGAAAATAAACGACTAATTATTATTTTTATTGATTTCCAACAACCACAATGTTTTGTGTTTTGCCGAATCAGCTGGGGCGACATTCTAGCTAGAGTAATAAACCAATAAAGCGATTCGTATGAGAATGCGTAACAATCCATTCATTCTCATTTAAAATCCATCCTAAAAATACGCGACTTTGCTTTCCCTTCGATTTTCTCGAAACTTATGCATTTAAGAAAAAAAATTATAGAAAACTTTTATTTCTTTTCACGATATGTACCGAAATATCGAGTTTGGTGCATCTTCATTGAAACAGGCTGTATATCACGATATACAGTGTGTCCACGGATTGAGTTCACTATACGTATAATGAACCAAAAATTTTTGAATTCAGGTTTCATGTTCTGCAGTTCAGGTCTGCTTGGCGTGAAATTAATTCGTGCCAAATTTGACGCCGAAAGTCTTCAAGGTGGTGGAATTAACACAAGAAGAAGTAAAATCTGTGTAGGTAAAGTGGTCTTCCTTTTCAATTTAGGAGAAAAACTTAGTAAGATAAAATGATTCTCATTTAGAATTAGGGTGATATACCAAATTCTAATATCCTACAAAAAAAATTAATTACTGAAAATTAGAATTTCACTACAGTTGTAAGACATTAACACTGTCAGGTGCTAATATGGACGGAGTGAATAATCATTCACAATCGTTTATTTATTTTTGATCAATAACATTTACGTTAACATTTTACAACTTGAAATACTGAAATATTATTCATAATTAGTAATTTTCCGTAATTGAATTCTTTTTTCTAGGATGTTGGAATTTGGTATATCTCCCTAATTTTAAATGAGAATCATTTTATATTAGTCTGACAGTCTCAACGACTAACGAGAAGCCGCAGCAACACCACCAGCAGCAGCAGCCCTGAGGAAGTTCTTCTGCAATGGAGAACGAAACGTCGGCAATAGAAGAAGTCAACGTGACGCGGTTCTAACCGGAAGTCAATTCAAACCCTGCATACTAATCAATGTAGTATACAACTCCTACAACTATTTGCTTTCATCTTCAGTTTATTGCCTTAGGAACAATTGTTTTCATCATTGATACTATGGGAATAATCCGAAAGTTAGAGACTACTTGTGATTAAAAAACGGGCCTTCGTACGCCAATTATTTAATTTTATGGTTATTCATTTTCAAGCCAACCAGTTTGAGAAGCGTCAAGTAAATACATACCATATGTCCAAATAAATTTTTGATAAAGGTAGGTCATGGAAGTGTAAAAATCTACAACAAGAAGCAGTTTTTGAAGTTAGCGACATATCAAGCTGTAAAATGTGGCCAATTAAACTTCAATTTTACTTAACTACTCAAGAACTGGACAATATTTTAATATGATTTTAATGTAAGTAATGTAATAATTTATCTTCCATGGCCTACCTTTATCACAAATTTATTTGGACATACGTTACTTTAATATACTTACTTTTGCTAGTTTTGCTCAATTTAAAGTTGTTTTTTTTTTTCATATTACAATATTACGAGCGAGAACTGAACTAAAATCTTCTATTTTCTAGTTTAGCGAATTAACATAGGCGCCATATGTTGTAACATTCGATTTAAAAAAATGTTATTTGGTGACTTCTAGCGGTTTTTTAAACAAATTTCTGCGTCACTTCCTCAACTAAAGCTGGCAACACTGGTTAAGTTTGAGGTTTTGCACAGTTCCATCATCTGAAACGAGCAAACGAGTGGTTGATATTAGCTGTGTTCGTTTATCTCAGATGCGAGCAGAATCACACAGATACGTGTGACTTCACGTGACTTCAGATATAAGCTAGTTCTCGAACAAATAAACGAACGAAACAGAGCACGTCGATTTCTGTAGACGTTATCTTACTGTAAATTAAACATGTAGTAAACGAACTAAGAGCCGTTTTCATAATAGAACTGGGAGACTTTAATTTAAAGTCACTTTAAGAAGAGGAAAACAATTGTTTTTATAGGTTAAAGTCACTTTACATTAAGTTCTAATTTAAACGTACTAAAATAATCATAGCGCATGCGCGATTGTTAAAAATCTGAACCTCCCTCGAAATACTCCGACCAAGTCGAGGTGAATCTGAAATATCGCATCGTGAATATACGAACGATATAGATGTACACAGGGCCGGCGCAAACTTTTTCGGGGCCGGGTTCAAAAATTGTGCGGGGCCCAAAAAAACAGTTCTAATTAAATTATCAAAAATATCTATCGCGTAACGCAGTGATGAAAAATCGCCTAGGAATGAATCCAGTTTATAAAAGTGGATTTATAACTACAAAGTTTAAGCGCGGGGCCAGGTTCCGGGGAACGCGTTGAACCCGCCTCGCGCCGGCCCTCGGTCGATACCATCGTGATCATAAAAATCGACTACAGCGAAATGAAATCGACACTTCCATTTTTCAAAAAATTTAGTTGTGTAACATTAGATTTGACACCATTTGTCATGTTGTATTTGTCAACCTATAAAATCTCATCCATCTCATTCGATTCCAAAGAAATAAATATTCTCTATGATTACTTATACTAAGCGCTTTCTATTTACGCAAAATCTCACTTAATCTCAGTTGCCTCACTTCGGCTCAGAAAAAATGTATTGTTCTATTTGGAAGTTAAGAAGTGAGCCAAACTGAGATTTTTACCTCCCCCTTACCCCAACTGCACAACCTCGGTAGGTACTTCACTTGGCTCAGTTTGATGGTGGGGTGAAGATAAACGAATCAAAATATCAGACACTACCAAACGAAAAACGTTTTATGAATGACGGTTTTATAAACATAAAGGTTTAAAAAGTAAGGTTAAGTACGTGCTGTTATACGTGCGAACAATAAATTTGCATAAGTTCTAGTCTGTGGTTCTAGTATACTAAAAATTAAATAAAAATAAAAGATTCTGTCGAATGTTCACCCTCGCATTCACTTGAGGATACATCAAAATCCGAATCGCTTTCTTCAGCTATTATCTATGATAAAAAATGTTGTATACTACAAAGGATAAACTTATTATTTATTTGCACTTACCCTGATAACATTAATTTTTGACGAACTTATGAAATCGCTAGCCATTTTAAGGTTATTGAGACTTAAGACTCAATAACAACTGAGCATCGCGTTCTTTTTGACACTGCAAATCCAAGTGAGATTTAAGTGAAACAAGTAAGTTATCTCACTTCGGCTCAGCTCAGTTCAATGCTAAATAGAAAGCCCTTACTAACAGCAAATTCAGTTGCAATTGCTCATATACTGAGTCCGTCTTGAAATCGCGTTTGAATTATTGTCTTCTGAATTGCTTTTAATTGGGGTATTTTTTATTTAAATTGTCAAAATAATATTAGTGTCAAAATGACAGAAGTTCATTTTAAAGCACGCTTCAATTAACTAAAATTTTGAATGTAGTTGGTTTTTCTGATTACGATGGTACATCTACTTCCTCGATAAGCAATAATCGAACGATTTAGAGGAATCTGATCTGTCGGATGTACTAAATCTGTAATAAGCGAATCTTCTTCTGTGAAGAAGATTAGAGTTATCATTTGTTTAAATTTAAAGCAAGTGAGAAGAATATTCGAGTTTTCAATTGTTTTAAATTTGAATTAAATCAATTGAAAACTTGAATCTTCTTCTGTGAAAAAGATAAGAGTTCTCATTTGTTTCCAATTTTATTAAATTATAAAATATATTAATTTTATTAAATTATAAAATAAAACTTGAAAAAACTCTCCATCAAACGAAACTCAATTAATTTCCTTTTCAAAAGTGTGGCATTACCTAATAATATTTTATTATTTGATTACCAGCGCCGTCCGAGCATTGGCATTCGTATCGGCCTCTACAGAGAACGACCCCCACAGCCACAGAGAACTTCCCCTACAGAGAAAAGAATTCGATGAAAGCGCTTCGCGCTATAAGGGCAGCTCAAACGTGAGGGGCTCGCGGCAGCTAGAAAATTGTATGTTATTAACGTTTTCTGCTCACTGAGCGCTTTCATTTGAGTAGTCGCACGACGTGCTTATCTTCTAAACGACTGCTTTCGATTGTAGAATGCGGCTATCTTTGATTCCAAGATGGCGCCCGAGCGACTGTCGACTTCGTCTCGTCGAGTCGTTTCATGTGATATGCAACACGACGTGTTTATTTTTTACGCGGCGATTTTCGATTACAACACAGCCATCCTTGAGTCTAAGATGGCGCTGGTGTAACAGCCGAGTTCGTCTCGTCGATACCTTGCATTTGATGTGCGACATGACGCGCTTTTCTTTCGCGCGACCGGTTTCGATCATAGCTCGATCATCTTCAGTTCCAAGATGGCATTAAAGTTTAATTATTTTTTTCTTGATTTAAAATTAACCCGGGAACGGAGAAGATGTTCATTTCTTGACGATTTGAAGTTATTTGTTAATAATTCCGAGAAGTGCCGATTCACAATGGACGTAAGCGTAAGAAATACGTAAAGATAGTAGATACATAAATGTAAATTTTCGGTATATTTGTCAATTCTTACATCAATTAGTAAGTACTCTTGTAATTGTTAATAATGTCTCGTTCCTTTTTTTTAGTACATATACAAGGTGACTGAAATTCGAGGGCCAGCATGGGGATCTCGCTTATTATAAAAGATAGAGAATCAGTTAAATGGAGGCAAAGTTGCAAAATTTCATGCTAATTAATAATCTGTTAAGAAATTTGAAATATCTCGAACGGTTTCTTCACAATCGAAGATAAACGAAAATTAGCGATTTTCGAAAATCGGACATAACTTTTTTATTTATGATTTTTTTCAAAATCTGTGAAAACATTCCTGAAGCAACTTTTTACGCTTGATTAAATGTCGAAAGTCCTTTTTTCTAGAGCGTTTTTGTTTTTCCAGAGGCAACTTCATTTTTTCTTATGGGGGCGATTTTTGTCGATTTTTTGCGCAATGTGGAGAAAAAAATATAATTTTTGTTTTTTTAATAGAACACTCAGTATATTACTTGCTAAAATGAAAGATCATTTTTCCTCATTACAAAAATATTTAATTTGTCTATATTTGGAAGAGCCGTTTATGACATACATATTTATGTTTAAAATATCAATACATGTATTAATATTTAAAAAAATTAGGGCGGCCTTGAAAAAATTGTTTAAAAACTTATAAACCACCGTTTTAGTTAGCAAATGACAATACGAATTCGTATATTTTTAACAAAAGAAACGAACTTTTTCCAAGCCACCTTGATTTTTAAACATTAATTTATCTATTCATACTTTTAAGCTCAAATATGTCACGAACGGCTCATCACATCATATAAGTATTTTCGAAATCGGAAAAAAATTATCTTTCTTTTTAGCGAATAATATACTATGTGTGTTTTTTTTAATGCCATAAGGGGTGGCTGTGGAAAAGAAAATTCATGTCTTAGCTCCATTCATCTACTTTTAAATGGACAGTTTTGGCATGTGTTAGATGCCAAGCTACGACATGAGTTTTACTTTTCATGGCCAACCTTTATGGCATTTTTAAAAAAATACATCGTACAAGATATTCTAGAAAAACAAACAAACACACACTTTCATCTTTTTTCCACTTTGCGATTCGCTTTGGTTTTTTGTGATAACTCTAAAAAAAAAATAAACCTGCGACTCATAGGCCCAGTATTTCATTCAGAGTTTAACTTTAAGCTTCGTTTTATTTATACAGAAACAATTGTCTTTACAATTATTACTATGGGAATAAAACGAAGCTTAAAGTTAAACTCTGAATGAAATACTGGGCCATAGTATTAAAAAAACAAACTTACTTAAACTTAACATACTTAATTGCGATTTACGATTTGAACTTTGCGACTTTTGCAAAGTTTGGGGGCGAGCGCAAACGGCCGTGCGGCCGTTGACGCACGAGATATTTTCAATTTATCGAATTTACTTGCGGGAACTGGCGGCCTTAGGCGATTAGCGATGCGAAAATAATCGTGCAATGTGATTATTACCTTCAGAGTGGAGGCGGTCCGTCAGGTGGCAGCATGCTCGGCGGCGCGGAAATGCGTATGGGACTAAACGGCTTTGCCGTACGTTCTGAATGGGATCAGTTCACCCACTGCGCTGCTTTTCATGCTGTTTCCTCCCTAAGGACTTCGCCAGCACCTGCGCCGATCGCATAAATGCTCCGTAATTACATGCGGAAACCAATCGGTTACGATAACAGCCGTTTATCTATGCTAATTCGGATTCAATCAATTAGGTATATACCAACTAACAATCCAATAATATAATCCTAAACAAGTCGCGTGATGTATAAAAATAAATTAAATAACTGATATATTTAAGGTAGATTCAGATTATCAGAAATGATAGGGCGTTATGTCGTGTCTTAAATTGGATAAAAAAACGTGCAATAATAAGTTTTCTGTCTATCCTTAAATTGTAAAACGAAAGCGGTAAAAGAGACACAACATCCAGTAAGTCAGTCGCAGCCGCACCAAGTTTTATACGACGAATAATTAGCCCAATACAATACAATCAAGTTTAAAATGTTTGGGGGCTAATAGTAGATTTGCAAAAATTACCAAGTGCTGCATGATTCATTTCAAATTTCATATTTAGAGTGCTGTGAATTTTTTTTATCAACGGTAGACGTATGGCGTAGATTGGATGCGCGCTATTTTTCTTGACAGTTTCAACATATCCTTGCTTTTTCCACCTACAGCTTTTTTAAAATTTGTTGAATGTACTGTACTATGTTGAAACTACAGGTAATTTTTTTTAATATACAGGGTGTTCTTTAAGTTCGTGCAAAAAAATTAATGGCGTATTTGGTAACAGATATTCTCACGAATGCACCAAAATTTAAAGGAAAAAAGAAATCAAAAAATTCATACCGACACCCGGCAATTCCTTGTGAAATGTTTAGAACCGCTAAATGCAACGGACGGGACCTTCACCCACAATAAGTGTTCGAAGTTCCCCCCTGCGCGAGACGTACACATGCCGATTAAAGTGCCGTTTAACAAACATCCATATTGTGAAAATTAAACGTACCATCCCTTGTAAACATTGATTCGTCAGTGAAGAGAACGTTATTAACAAAGTTCGAATTATCCGTCTGTTCCCGTAGTAACCGCCGACAAATTCGCATGCGTTGGAGATCATCTGCGGGCATCAGAGCTTGCACTCTTTGAAAATAGAACGGGTAATTGTTCCTCACGAATAATTTGCCAAACAACAAACTGCATAACTGACACAAAAGATCTGCTATTAGGTAAAGGGCGATCTCGGTTACGCTTGCTGTGTATACAAACGTCTTGGAGCCAACGTATTTTGACCACATTCGCCGTAAATTAAAATCATGTCCACAATAACACTATTGGAAAATTCGGCCATATTTTCAACGCTGTTATCTTCGACGAAGTGCGGTTGAAAACTGAGTAACTGACCCACTTTAACAGCCGATGCTGGCACACCAGCATACGTAATTACGTAATAAAAATAAACCAGGTACTATCAAACTGTTTCATCGTTCGTCGAAAACATTTATTATCTCTAATATTTATTATTCAATTATTATTCAAACTGCTTCATTCGATCACTTTTAATGTCAAGTTTCACTGGTTTTGTTATGATGGAGTAGGCAAGAAAACAAAAAAGGAGACAGTTGAGTTTTGTTACATTAGACAAGATTTACATTTTGAATTGTAATGAGAATATTAAAATAAATTTTGACCACGATACGTAAGATAATCTTATTAGTCCGTACGGGATATTGAAGACAGCCAAATCGTAACATTTTGGCGACGAGGATGGGATTTTAAGTCATCCGATCCCCAAAGTTTCTGTAACAGCTTGTAGATGAATGTGCCGACCCAAGATAAGAAATATGACCGCTTGTCATTTTCGTCTGTCACTTTATAAGCGTCAAAATGATGCTGGAGTTGCTTGTAATACAAGTCCCATTGATCCGAAACTGGTGTGAACTGTCGAAAGGAACGAACGTTGACAGAAGTGACTGCTGTCTTTGCTGCATCACCACTTTCTTGATTTGTGGCTTGGTGTTTGCCAAGGAGAGCCTCAATCCATTTGCGTTGTTCGAGTTCCCAAACTTTTATGGACCTAACGACAAAACTATCGGGCCATTTTAAGCAACATACACACGTTGTGGTTGCACGTCACAAATTTTGGGCTTCTCGAAAGAAATCTGATCAAACCTATGCAGAATAGATCACTGAAATGCGTGGGCTGGCGACGGACGGCGAATTTGTATGTCCAAAGGAAGGGTGTGGACAAACCTTGGTTGACGAAAACATTCGAGATATGGTACTACGCCATACACCTCATGACTACGTCCGAAAATCGGCGTTATCAGAAAAGAATCCTACTCTGGAAATGCTAGAAAAAACTGCAGCACTTTTTGAATCGATGAACGCAGCAAATCAAACGCTAATGGGAAAGGACTTGGACTTCTTGCAGGCTAATCAAATGAACGCCAGTTATCGAAAAGGAAACAAACCACGATCAAACTCATTAACTCGTGCAGACAAACAAAATCGTGCATTATCGGCAAAATCGATTCAATTTGAACGTTATAAATCATGTCCAGAGTGCTTTATCAAGCACAAGCGAATTGAGTGCAATCATTTGAAGAGCACTTGTTACACATGTGGAAAAGTCGGACATATATCGATTGTATGTATGTCAACAGGGCAAAACAGCGGGACCCAAATGCAGAAAACGGACAGTCATTGGGACAACCGAAAACGACGGAATTCTGTGGTGAACCAAACCGAAAAGAAGCAAAACTCTTCAGAAACGGTGCATGTGATCAATATAGAAAACGAACACAATAGATTTTTAGTGAATATTACGGTCAATGGAAAACAAATGAAGTTCCTGTTGGACACTGGTGCTTCAAGCGGCGTTGTAGGACTACAAGGTTACCAAGCAATCGGATCACCAAAACTAAACAAGCCAAGTGCACAACTTCAGAGATACGGAAAGATGGACGTTCCTCTGAAAGGATGGACCATGGTACAGGTCAAATTGAATAACATGGTTCGAAATTTGCGATTATTGGTCGCAGACTCACCAAATGGAGCAAACCTTTTCGGTGCAACATGGTTTAACGCTTTTGGACTAAAAATTTCTCACAAAAACGAAGCACCAATGGAAATTGTAAATATAATTGAACCTGTTTTGACCCCAGAGACAAGGGAAAGACAAGGACGAGTAGAAGAAATTTGCAACCGATATCAAAACGTTTTTGCAGAAGGATTAGGTACGTGTAAAACTTTCAAAGCACACTTGTACCTAAAAGATGGAGCAGTTCCTCGAACGCACAAGCCGCGCCCTGTTCCATTCGCACAAAAAGAGGCGGTCAAGCTTGAAATTGATCGTTTAGTGGCAAATGGCATCGTAAAACCAGTACAAATAAGCAAGTGGGCAGCACCAATCGTGGTGGTTGTCAAGCCAAACGGCTCAGTGCGAATATGCGGTGACTTCAAAGTGACGATAAACCCTCAGTTGGACATTGAACAATATCCATTACCTAGACCGGAAGAGCTTTTTCAAAAACTGCAGAACGGAAAAAAAATTTCGAAGATTGACTTATCAGATGCATACCTGCAAATTGAATTGGACGAAGCATCAAAGCAGTTGGCTGTCATCACTACTCAGTATGGATTATTCCAGTATCAGCGACTGGCATTTGGAATTGCTAGCGCTCCGGCAATTTTTCAACGATTTATAGAACAAATTATTACCGGTCTCAATGGTTGCGCAAATTACCTTGATGACATCATTGTCACAGGTGAAAATGATGAACAGCACTTGCGGACATTGGAGGAATTGTTCCACCGATTGGAACAAAACGGATTACGGTGCAATCGCCAAAAATGCGAATTTTTCAAGAATCAAGTTGAATACCTGGGGAATGTAATTTCTAAAGATGGACTTCGACCATCAGATTCAGGAATCAAGGCAGTTCGTGAATTGCCCAAACCTCAGAACTTACTACAGCTACAATCTTTTATGGGAAAAGTCAATTACTATAACAAGTACATTCCCAACTTTTCACAACTTGCAGCCCCTCTAAATGCTCTACGAAAAAAGGAAACGTCTTTCAATTGGGGTCAAGTTCAGCAAAATGCATTTGTGGCATTAAAAAATAGCATCGTCGAAGCGACGCAGCTAGTGCATTTCAATCCAGAAGTACCGATCGTATTGGCGACGGATGCCTCAAGTTTTGGTATTGGTGCAGTGTTGTCGCACCGTTTTCCAGATGGATCAGAGAAACCAATAGCATTTGCATCGAAAACGATGAATTCACACGAACAAAAGTACTCGCAAATAGAAAAAGAAGCGCTATCGATCATCTTTGGTTTTAAAAAATTTCACCAATATTTATATGGACTCTCACGACCATTCGAATTACAAACAGATCATAAGCCGTTGGTCACAATATTTGCACCTGATCGAAAGCTACCAGTATTATCTGTTCAACGCATACAGAGATGGGCAATTTTGTTGATGTCATATAATTTTATTATAAAGTACCGAGCAACAGACAAACACGCAAATGCAGATGCACTCTCTCGACTTCCTATCGGTCCAGACAAACTTTTCGATAATTCTGAAGCCTCATGTTTACAAGTTACTGAAGAAAATGAAGAGGCACTTCTCGATTTTCCAATCGATGCAACACTAATAGCTAAGGAAACGGCCAAAGATGTCATCTTAAAAGACGTAAAACGATTCGTAGAAAATGGTTGGCCAGAGAAATTTTCGATTAAAAATGAAGCCATAAAACCGTACTTCGAGCGACGAATGGATTTGACAGTGCACAACGGTGTTTTGGTATGGCAGACCAACACAACAAAAGTTGTTGTGCCACAGTCGATTAAAAAGAACGTACTCAGGTTACTTCACCATGGGCACTTTGGCATCGAAAGAATGAAGCAGTTAGCAAGGCGTTACTGCTGGTGGCCTCGAGTAAATAAGGACATTGAGGAAATCACGAAAACTTGCGACTCGTGTTGCGCTAATCAAACGAGTCCAGCATGCGAATATCAGTCATGGCCGAAAGCAGAACGACCATGGGAACGGATACATATCGACTTTGCAGGACCATTCATGGATAAGCAGTGGTTAATTGCAGTGGATGCCTACTCAAAATTTCCCTACGTTTGTGCGATGAACACAACAACAACAGAAGCAACGATAACTGCACTCAGCAAAATGTTTATCATTGAAGGACTTCCAGAAGTAATCGTATCGGATAACGGTACTCAATTTACATCGCAAAACTTCGAGGAGTTTTGTATAGCACGTGGAATCGAGCATTTAACAAGTGCTCCCTTCCACCCTGCCTCGAACGGCGAAGCTGAGCGGCTGGTACGCACATTTAAAAAGGCGATGTTAAAAATTTGTTGGGAGGGAGAAAAGAGCAAAATGCATGCACTAGATGAATTTTTGTTCACTTATCGCACAACCCCTGACCCAAACTCAGGAAAATCACCAGCCGAACTACTTCATGGAAGGCAACCTCGAACACAACTAGCAGTAATGCTACCGACTCGTCATACGTCGTTAAAAAACATTCACCATACTTCAAAATTCGAAATTGGTGACTCAGTTCTCACAAAAACATTCAGGTCTCATGGATCACCTTGGATCAATGGTAAAGTTGTACGCAAGCTGGGTCGCATTATGTACGAGGTGGATGTCGGCAAAAATCGAATTTCGCGGCGGCATCAGAATCAAATACGTAAATGCGGAATTTTGCGCAAACCGGAAATCAGAACAGTGGATGACTTTCTGATAATCAAGAGACCTGTAGTGAATGAAAGTCCACCTTCAGTGGTTGCACATAATACGCCAATAAACGAGAATGGGTATCAAGACCAAGTAATAAACGAGGAACACATAACTGGCAGTCCACAAAGCCAACCTACACCTCCAAGTGATGAATTAAGGCAGAGACGTTCAACAAGAATTAGACGCCCTCCAGTACGCTTCTCACCGGGCAGTTGAAAACTGAAGGGGGAGGAAATGTTATGATGGAGTAGGCAAGAAAACAAAAAAGGAGACAGTTGAGTTTTGTTACATTAGACAAGATTTACATTTTGAATTGTAATGAGAATATTAAAATAAATTTTGACCACGATACGTAAGATAATCTTATTAGTCCGTACGGGATATTGAAGACAGCCAAATCGTAACAGGTTTCATTTTTTGCATGAAGTTAAAAAGCAGCCTGTATGTTTAGAGCTAGTTGCTCAAACATTGTTCAACTCTGAACTTGGTTCTATTGTTTCGGCAACATATGCACTTACAAATGTTGTCACGGTAATATAACCAAGTTCAGAGCTGAACTATTATTCAAATGTTCGAACAACTGGCCCTTATTATTCAAATTAACATAAAATATACCAAGTTCGAATTCAAATGTAACATTTAACACGGTAACTATGGCAATGGTGGAAGTTCAATTCAAAACTGTGCAGAGGCACTTATGTGTCGATTCTGCTCACATCTGTAGTAACCGTAAGATCTGTAAGTCAATTATTAAAAGGTGGAATTTTGAAGTTCTCTATATGACACGATTTCTTGTTAGCCTATAAGATAAAACCACAGAGACTTATGAGTAACCCCAGAGACACGGGAGAATTCATATCTTCCACAGAACTTCAAAATTCCTTATTTTAATAATCGAGTTACAGGCTTACAGATCTTACGGTTGCTACAAATACGAGCAGACACATTAGTCACACTAACGAGAGTTTTCGCGTAACAGACTTTTTCCAAACGCGACCGGCCGGATAAAGGTGGAGTTTCGTTGATGCGACCAGTCGCTGCAGCCAACCGCGACCGATTAGTCGCAACTTAGGCATGATTTCGTTGTTGCGATTAGTGAATGAAAAGTCACGAGGAAGAGAGGACATTATTTATAGATATGTGTACCAAAAAGCAACGTTTAGCAGCAGCAATTTTGCTCCTAGAAGATGAGGAAGAAGATATTGAACAATTAACTATGTCACGTCGAGAAATTAGCATTTTTATAGTCTTTGTTACCAGCATCCCACACAGCAGGAAACTTTTGTACGTTGGAGGCGAGAATTTCATCCTCTCCATTGGTAAATTTTACAAATTTAGGCATTTCGCATTTAAAACTTCACTCTCGACTGCGATTACACTGCTACTGAAACAGTCGTTTCGCAGCCGCAGCCGTTTCGATTCCTAGTCGCAGCGGCTCGCCGTAGCAAAGGAAACGTTAACAGTAAATCCCATTAAAGGTTTGTCACGCGGCTAGTCGCTGCAATCAGTCGCAGCGACTGGTCGCACCAACAAAAACGCACCTTTAAGGCGGGCGGCCACTGAACGCGAAACTAAGCTAAGCTGAGTGAAACTAAGTTTTTTGAAAATTAACTCCAACGTAATCTTACGCGGACGAGGCAACCGAGCAAAGATAAACATTGTTTTATATTTATGCTATCCTAACTTCGCTTCGCTTAGTTCTAGTTGTCACGTCCACTTAAGATTAGGTTGGAGATGATTTTCAAAAAACTTAGTTTCGCGTTCAGTGGCCGCCCGTCTTAAAGGACTGGTCCGTTATCAATTTAGGCGGTCGTGTTTTTGACGGTTTCGAACTAATCAGAAGCCTGCATACCGATCGGTAAGTCAAAAAACTTTTATACGACTATCTCCGTCTAACTTTCGTGAAACAGCCTTACGGTCTTTGTCATATCACGTCATTTCGTCATATACTCGTCGTATATTTTCGTAACTCAGATCTATGCGATTGGTATATAGTAAAGAAATGATCTGTAGTTTGCGAAGGATTCTGGTTTTATGAGTGGATAATATATGGTTTTCGGAAGAAAGCCACATTCACCTGACCACAGTATAAGATTCACTCAGTAGCGATGTGGTAGCGACGCTCGAGTCTAACTGTCACATTCGACTTGCCATATTGTTTTATACCTACCTACTAATTTCCAAATACCACCTTCTAGATTTCACGAGGGCAGAGCTCTTATCCGATCTGGACAATACTTTGTTTAATGCAAATTTTCACCGTTTTGGCGCTAGGTACACAAACAAGAAACCATAAATAACGAAAGAAAAAATCAAAAGGAAATTATAAATGAGTAAAAAAATTACAACAGTACTTGCTATAAACTGCGTGAACTTGACATTAATTGAAAATGGCGTTCCGGATATAATTTGCTTCCGATTATTTGGGTAAGTGGCGCTAGCGTGGAAACACTTGAACTAATAAATTGCGCAGGCCGGATAAAGGCGTACTGTCTCGTGAAATCTAAGTAGTAGGTCGTGGCAAATACTATCCTTGTGTATGAAACAATATGGCGGTAGAATGGTTACATTACAATACGTTACATTACATTACATAGATCCGCAACTCAGCTTTAAGAGCGATCTTTCCGTTTCAGTATAGGGCGTTTTCAATGCATTTTTACGAAACGGAATTACATGTAGCGCCTTTATTATGAAAGATAACGCGGAAAGAAAATTACGTACTTCCTTAAGAAATGATGAACTACAAAACGTCTGTTTTAAAAAATCAATATTGTCTGTCAATTAATAGATATTAATTAAGATGTTTCAGCATTTTGTAGATCAACTTTAACATTTTTTTTCTGGTACTTCTTGTTAAAATAATAAAAATGTAAAACAGACGTTTTGTAGAGCAGACATTTCTCTATAAACATGTAAATTATTATGTATTTTGATAAAAAAATGTGCTAGCTGCATCGAATTCCGCAAACAATATAAATTCGTCAAATTTGAAGGTCGAACCAATCCCCTCTCCTTTCTAGGAGTGACGAGTATAACGTAGTATTGAAGTGACACAGAAACAGTAATAAATTAATGGGATCCAAGTTTACAGGCAAACTTATGGCATGTTATGTTTACAGAGGTGTATAAAAAATTTCATATTCGTTATCGAGAAACTTTCAAACGTGGTTTAAAAAGCACCTACTTTACTACAAAGCTATAACTGTTTTACGTGTTATTGAATTTCTTAATTTTGTGTTCTGAAAAAGGACAGACTAATTAATTAATAATTAATAAATTAATATTAAATTAATTTTAATTAATTAATTAATATACAGGGTGATCAAAGTTGCGAAGTCGTTAAATGAGCAGAAATGAACTCTTTTTGCTCAGGATTACAGTGATGATCTGAAAAAATTATTACTCATCGCATTCTCAGAATACTTGCAGAAGTGTAGTTGTTTGTAAAAGACCACCATGTTTTGTTGGAAAAAACATTAAATTTTAATTACAAATAATGCTTGCTATTTCATCTTAAAATTAATAATAAAAAAGTTATGGCGACATTTGTACATAGTTGGTGTATAGCATTATATCACCATGGCTTACGAGGAGCCATGGATAAAAAAAATCGACGTTTACTAAGATTCTAAATTTTTAATAAAAGAGAAAACAATTTCACTGCTACTTGTTAAAATATTTGTACAACCATATTTTTTTTAATTCATTAGGTAGAGAGATTTTCTTTCTCTTTACTGCGATATCAACATTTCTAAAATATGCTTACAATATACAGTGTGTCCCCAGGTGGACTGAAAAGAGGAAAAACTTTTTTATTTTCAAATTTAGACAAAAATGTAATTCTTTATAAAAGCTTTTGCTTTTTTTTATTTCAAGAAAAACAATATCTGGTTTGTCTAAAAATTAATGGTTTTCGAACAAGCTAAAGCTTTCATCAAGAATAATATTTTTCTCTAAAGTTGAAAATAGAAAAGCTTTCCCTCTTTTCAGTCCACCTGGGGACACACTGTATGTATAATGAAATAATTTAAATAAGTAGGCCATGTTCATTTATAAAATCAAGTTGCCTAAATAACTGACAAATGATATCTATCTAATATGCAAGTAAACAACAAATAAATGAAATAAAGCATCAATTTTAACAATTTCTTTTGAATTTATATTAGTTAAAATGAACAGTTTTATACATTTCATAACAAATTTTTTTTAGTTGGTGCACAATATAATAATATAATTGCAAAAATCATTTTCTCATTAGTAGGTTTATATTCAAAATCAAGTAAAAATCGAAATAATTGACAAAAAATTATACCTATCTGTCTATACATGTAAACAACAAAGAAATGAAAGAAAGCATTTAATTTATTTATAGCTTTTAATTTATTTAAAATGAACAATATTATTAAAGAAAATAGTAGATATTATAAAACAGAGTGGTGATAAAGTCCGACACAAGCTCATAATTTGTTTATTGACTGTTTTTTTTGCAACATCCTGAAACAGGTAAATTTTTAATTTTAAAAAGACACATTTTAGTGCAAAAATTTTTTCTCGATCGGCATTTATTTTTCCGCTCTGATGTCATCATTAACTTTTTAAACAGTAAAAATAGTACATTACATAACAAATTTTTCGGAAAAAAAACAAGATCCTTACCGTCGTCTGAAATTTTATCAAGAATTTATGTTATGCTGCACTGAAAATCAGAACAACTGGTTCTTGGGGAATTTGATTACAATTTCGAGATTATTATTATGGTAAAATAAAATTGTATTTTTGAATTTTATTGTCTATTTGTTTTGAAAAATTGTAAGGTACTAATTTTTTTATATCGCAATTTTGCTAACAAGAAGGGCGATCAAAGTATGCATGAAAAAGTTAGGGTTGCTATTAAAAAAAATTAAGGATGACGTCACTGTGGAAAAACAAATGGCGATCAAGAAGATACTAAAATGTGTCCTTAAAATTATAAATTTACCTTTTCAAGATTTTGCAAGAAAAATATTAAATAAACAAATTAAGAGCTTGGTGCGTGATTTTATCACCACCGTGTATGTTTAAATGAATAGGTTACGTTTATGGTGGATTGAATATATTCAACTAAAGTAAATTTCTAATATTATGTATTTGCCTGAGTACAATTTGGGAGTCTTTCAATGAAAATAAAATGTATAGAATAAGCACGAGGCGGAATATTGTTCATTTTAATTGATATAAATTCAAAGAGAATTGCTAACGTGATGCTCTCTTTACATGTTCATTTATTTGTTTACGTGTACACATAAATGAACGTGTACAGTCTCAATCAAAAGTAATGAAACGTTCAAAACCGAAACGCTATAGTGCAACGTTGTAATGCAACGGTGCCGAGTCAGAGAGAGCACAACGTATTGTGGGATTCCGAAGGACTTCGAAAACATTCGTTCGCCATAAGGCTTCATCTCACTCAGTGTGCTCGGTATCTTCTCTCTCTGACTACAGTGTTTCGGTTTTGAACGTTTCATTAGTTGTGATTGAGGCTGTACATTACATAGGCATAAACTGTTAATTATTAAGACAACTTAATTTTGCGCATAAACAAAGCCTAGGTACAATTGAAAATGATGTTTTTAAATTATTTTTTTATTATAAATTCAGAATCAGCATGAAAATCAGAGAATCTTTGCTAATTTAACCGAATTTAAATCTTAAAATTAGCAATGTTGGGCAATTCAAATTGAATACCCGATATACTAATACTAATACTTCCATTTTTTTCTCTTACTTCCTTGCATGCTAGCTTTTTTCATAATCGCATACTTAACGAAATATTTATGACCTATAATGACAACGAGATAATGAGGACGGGACACACTATCCTTGTTAGATTTCACTTCCCCTATTAGTTTTGTAGTGGGAGAAAAGGTTTTAAGGGGAGTACAAAAACCGCCGCTCCTCGAACGGAAAGATCGCTCTTAAATGCCCAGATATCATTGATTGTAGAGAAACCACGTCCACAAGTTACCATTTGGTGCGCTGCAATTCAAAGTTGCAAGATTGGGTGAAATTGTGCCATTTAGGCTACTTTTAGACACAAATGGCGCTTAAAGATTTTATTTGGTAATAAGGCAAAATAGTTTTTAAAAACCAAAAATTATTACTCCAATGAGCTCAGATGTAGGTTCAGACATTGCGGTTTTACTTATTTCTTGAGTAAAACATATTATAGGTACTGAAACCAAATTTAGTTTTCTTTTTAATAATTTTTCTGTTGTAACGTACTTATATGATGTATACTTCCAATAGCATGTTAATACATATTTTCATTTTATTAAGAACTTGGCCAGTTACGTGGCAAAAAAACAAAAAGTTAAAATGTCCGAACCTATAGTTGACGGGGCTCGTATTACCGCGTTGTACATGAGTATCTACTATCTGGTACTATTTTAACTAGCGTTATAATGACAACGAGATAATGAGGACGGGACACACTATCCTTGTTAGATTTCACTTCCCCTATTAGTTTTGTAGTGGGAGAAAAGGTTTTAAGGGGAGTACAAAAACCGCCGCTCCTCGAACGGAAAGATCGCTCTTAAATGCCCAGATATCATTGATTGTAGAGAAACCACGTCCACAAGTTACCATTTGGTGCGCTGCAATTCAAAGTTGCAAGATTGGGTGAAATTGTGCCATTTAGGCTACTTTTAGACACAAATGGCGCTTAAAGATTTTATTTGGCGGCGGGCGCCTAATTTGGACTATTTTTGTTATTGCCTTCAGATAATGAACATTCAACAAAATTTTACGTCTAGTCGCTCAAGAAAACAAGAGCTCTCTACTGACTAAAAATTTGAAACCACTGAGTTGTTACAATAAATAAATAAATGCTTAAGTTTTGATTAAATATATTTATTAAAACTTTAAACTAAATTAATTAATTAACTTAAATCAGTTATTTTGATAAATGCCCCTTATCCATGTTGAATAAGTAAGTTGGTGTAAGACAAATTTATTTAGACACATCAACATTATATTTTGACACTTAAACTTTGGTATATTACGTTGGACGTAGACAGACGTCATCTACTAACTGAGAGCATTAGTTTTCCATCAAATGAAGCAAAAAGTGTATTTATTATGAGGACAGGTTTTATAATTTAATCTATGTTTTGCCAATTTAATAGGTTAATTAAATTTTAGTTTTCAAAATTCTACGATTTCTAAAAACTAAAAACCTCTATAACTTTTTTGTTTATGAACATTTTTGATTTCTCTGAAAACTTCTTTAAGGCACTTTTTCACGCAGAACTCATTGCTTTAAATTACTTTTTCCTAGAGTGCCCAACAACTTGAACAAGAACTTGAACACCCTATATATTTTTACGTTTTTGAAAAGAGCATAGAATTCCATTTACAAAAAATATAAAACATTTGATATCAAATAGTTTTTGAGAAATAGAACTTGAAAGTTTTAATTAAAAGTGTAATTGAATCGCTTTATGCAGAAAGGGCTTAAGTCACTTTTAGCCGAAACTGCTTTTTCGCAGAAAATCGTATTTACATATATACCATACACCTTTTTATACAGAAAGAGCATTAGTTCCGTTTACTAATGCTTTTTCTGCATAAAAAGTTGTACCTAGTTTGGTATATAAATACGATTCTCTGCGAAAACGCAACTTCGGCTAAAAGTGACTTAAGCCCTTTCTGCATAAAGCGATTCAATTGTTTTTGCAGCATTCAAGTAGGCTATGCATGACGATAACTAAACAATTTAAGTTCTTGCAACATCTTGGTACCGCTGTCATAGTTTAACACAATCTCTAAATGGGCATACACACGGTTAGGCAAGCCTTCGCGCTTGCTTGAGGGGCAAGTCTGCGAGCAAGTATGATAGATTCATTTACGCTAGGAACGCACCATCAGTTCAGCATACACACATTCGCACTTACCTCCGAGCCTCAAAACGTTCAGTTAGCCGCGAAGGCATACTTTATCGTGTGTATTAACATTAACAGTGTTTGCATTTTTAACAATGTTTGCATTCTCTAACAGTGTTTTGCATTTTGCAGATTTCATGAAATGCTTCTAACTTCTGAGTCTATTTGTAGATAAGTTGAAGATGACAGTGTAGCTGCCGAAATGCGTACAGCCGAAATCAATACAACACGGGAAATGCCAAAATGAAATTGGCACATTCTTTTCGATATTTTCATAGTGTGAAAATTAGGGATGTGGGCTCAGAAATTTTCCAATTCGGAAATTTTCTAAAATGGAAATTTTCTAGAAACTTTCTAACCAATTTTTCTGGAAAATTTCCGACGAAAATTTAACGAAGTTATTACTTGTTGCGCTTGCTCAGTTTAATATAAAATCATTTATAAAATGCAATGCCTAACATAACTTTAAAAGCTTATGCGCCCAAAATGCCGAAAAAAACCTATACGTACAATTTATGAATTATAAGCGAACGCCACAGCGTAAGTTTGGTTTATGAATACACATTATTTTGTAATTTCTGTCATTTTTTATACGAGCCCCGTCAACTAAAGATTCGGACACTACAATTTTAGTTATTTCTTGGGTAAAATGTGTTATAACTACTGAAAGCAAATTTATTTATTATTAAATAAAAAATGTCATCGTATACCTTCATCTTTGCATAATTTTATTCTTCTCTGGACTGATTGCAAAACATTCTTTGGTATCCTTGTTATCCTGGCTATCCTTTGTTTACATCGTCCATATCATACATAGTTGGTAATAAGGCAAAATAGTTTTTAAAAACCAAAAATTATTACTCCAATGAGCTCAGATGTAGGTTCAGACATTGCGGTTTTACTTATTTCTTGAGTAAAACATATTATAGGTACTGAAACCAAATTTAGTTTTCTTTTTAATAATTTTTCTGTTGTAACGTACTTATATGATGTATACTTCCAATAGCATGTTAATACATATTTTCATTTTATTAAGAACTTGGCCAGTTACGTGGCAAAAAAACAAAAAGTTAAAATGTCCGAACCTATAGTTGACGGGGCTCGTATTACCGCGTTGTACATGAGTATCTACTATCTGGTACTATTTTAACTAGCGTTTGCTCCTGAGTTTATAAAAAATATTTATTTAAAGAAATAGGTTACTATAATTGATTCGGAAATTTTCTGGTAATTAGCTGAAAAGGTCATCGGAAAATTTCCATCTTTTTTATTTTTCCGGAAAAATTACATCTCTAATTATTATAATGCACTCGTGTCTATACAGGATGACAAAATGAAACTTCTAAAAAAAAAAACTAATGACGAATGGAAAGCTAACAAATGAATATCAACTTTCTTATTTTAAATAGAACATTCAGCATATTTTCTCTCTCGAATTAAGAAAGATATTTTTTCTTAATTCCAAAAATATATATAAATAGTTTTCTGCATTGGATTACTGAAATCGTTTTAATATCTGACAATATTTGTCTACCTCCAAAATATTTGTCATTGTCAACTATCAGATTGGATTTGTTTTTAAAAATGAGTTTTTCAGAAAAAGAAAAATAATTATATGTATTAACACGTATTACATAGTTAAAATGTGGAAGAACTGAGATTGCCACAGGCAGCAGTTAATCAATAAGTCAGATTTAACTTATTGTTAAATTTCTGTAATGTTTTCATTCCTGAACAAATGATTTTCACAGTTAACACTGCATATTGTTATAAGTTACGTCCATTGATGTGATCGGTGATTGTGCCATACGTTCTATTTTCCATATCCTTTTATCAAAAATTTATTTATTCGCGTCTTGGTTCTTCATTCGCAGTGTAAATGTAAGGAGTTTTTATAATGACGATAACAATTAAATACGCTATTCATAAGCTTTGAAATTTAGTGTTTCAGCAGAGAAACGATTGCTTGAGTGCACATGCAATCGAAGCGCTAATGTATCGTATAACATTACAACCATAGAATACAGAGATACTACAGCGACGGGTTAAGGGTGCGTCCAGACATGTGTCGTATCTGCGTATCCGATCATGATCGGAAGATCGGATATGGTACGCAAGAATGATGCACCCACACTATTGTGCCTCATATCCGTTTTGTTACATCCGTGTGTGCGTTTAATTTCTGGCTTGATACAACTGCATTGTCTGTTCGACGTTACACGTTTGTCACTCTGAAATTAGCTACTGCTACGTCTGCTACCTATCCGTCCTGTGTTTGATATTTCGGCGAAATACCAACTCCAAGTGTGACGTACGACGTAGTTGTATCATATCCGCGTTTCAAGTGATACAAAGACGCGATACGCGGATGCGTCTCGGCAACACGCTCACACTTAGCTGATCATGATACACGATCACGTTCGGAGAGGACACATGTATGGACGCACCTTAATGTGCACGCGCTCGTTCCGTTTACTACCGTTGAGACTTAAAAACAAATGTTCATATTTTTGCAAATTCCACATTCTACAATATGCTTTGCCCAGAGGAGAAGATACGGCATGTAAGAGCAATTACATTTGTCGAAAGTTACCACTTTGCGGTATGTCAGTTTCTGCAATATGACTATTTGTTAATGTTGACATCCAAGAAAACGTTTTGTTTGATATAGTCAATACGTTTAATTTTTTGAACGAAAGCAGTATTTTACATTGATTCAAATATTGTTTTGTTGATTCAGACATTTTCTACTTAATTTGAACACATAAAAATGAATTGAACATATTCAACCAAAATTTAGGTTGGTTTAACATTTTTCTTTTCTCTGTGTAGTGAAGAAATAATTGCTAGATTTTCTGTTTGTATCTGAGTGTAGTACCTATACGAATCTACGTATTTATTTAGCAACTGTGATTAGTAGTAACTTATATGTCAACGATACATTAAAGATTTTTTGGCGAATTACCGGTTGTTACCGCTCCGGTAACAAATGCTATTGGCGGAAGCAGTTACCAAATCGTTGGCGCAAAAATGTGTTGGTATCTACCGCTGGTTATAACCATTGTAATAATGATGGTAATAACCATCGGAAAATTTTAAGTCGGCGTCATCTCATCAGCGGCGCGCCTGGTGATCGCAGGCTCGCAACTCGATGCGTTATTTTAAATGAATAAGTTATAATTTTTTCTTCGTAATTTTGCCAGGAAATTTTATTCTTCTACCAAATTTTACTGTGCAACTGTAATTGTTTTATGACACTAAACGAGCCACATTTATGACTTAGTTCGCAGCATTATTTTTTCGCGGCAATACTCAATTAACACGCCAGGAGTGTCTACGGGACTTGTCCGCTGCAGCATAACAACTTTGCCGTTGCATTAGAATTTGAACCGCGCAAAATATATGACACCTATCCGTAGTTATAACCTTATTAATCGTTTGTTCAAATACTAAATTCATCTTCTTAAGCTCATATTCCTACGTGATGCATTAAGATGTGACTTAATTAGCTCATCTGTACATATTATCAAGCAAAATTTGTTTAAATAAAATATAATATTATGGTACTTAATGTTGGCATTTTCAAACTAATAAAAATACGAAACACCTTGAAACAGCTAATGTTTCTTCAAAATAAATACCGAGATAGGTAAATACTTCGGCCAGATCTGCGTTAACGTCTAACAGTATTCTAACGGACATGAACGCGACAATTAATGCGAGAAAAATTATTGCGGTAAGTTTTACATTGGTGGTTAAACGTTATTATTTGTCCCATATTTCGCTCCGAAGCGGCTGCAGAAGTGGTATTTTGCTTGAATATTGGCAACTTTATCTTAAATGTCACATATCACAGGAGTTCTATTAAAATATTTTAGCATTTTCCGTTTCCTAACATTCAAAAATTATATTTTAAATTAGTACTTGAAATAGTGAAAGAAACCTGCATTCAAAATTAAAATAGTACGTGACTAAAGATTCGAGATGGCGCTGTTTTCGTGCAAAAAATATATATCTTGTTACAGTTCATTTTTCATTTGTATTCTAAACACACCTGTATATGCACATTCCGACGTTCCGGACTGTTTTTGGAACGCGTCGTCACAGTATATTCTCTAAGCAGTAGTCGCACTCCTTGTCGGCACCTTTGAAGTTTGTAAAATTAGTTGAGCTCTGCGCAGGTTACTGCGCAGTGAATTTAACGCGCCAAACATGTCAAATTTAAATTCCACAAGGGAAATTTTATACTATCGATGACTTTTTTTGGAGTCATTTTAAAAAATTATAAATTATTAATACGAACATACAATAAAATTACCTCGAGTAAGTCTATTTAAATGAAATAAACCAATGAACATCAAAATAAACACAGTTTTATTCTACGAAACAAAAATTTCACAAATGTTGCAAATTAATTAATTTATTACATTTTTTATTGCTTTTCTGAGTTTTGAAATTTAAATTAACAAATTTTAAAGTATAAAATATTCGTACTCTTACAAATAAGGAGAGAAGATAATCACTCGGAAAATCCTGACATGGACTTTCAAACGGAATTTCACTCAAATATGATTTAAAGTTATTTCCCACGGCTATTAGTATCCGTATTTGAATATACACTCGTACAGTCAGGTACACAGCACTTCAGTTTCATTTTAGTTGTTTATTAACGTATTATTAACTAAAATAGGATGAAAATAGGTCGCACCTAAGCGTACGATTGACAGAAAACTGATTGAGTGTGACACACGTGTGACATCTGCGCAGTAACTTGCGCAAAGGATATTTGGTAACATCCGATTGTGTAGAGTGCAACTACTGGGTAGAGAATATACTGTGGCGTCGTCTTGCGTTTGGTGTAGGAATGCACCGTAACTCGCCGGCGTAGTTTCCTCAAAATTTCGTTCTAACATATTTCCACTAACAGAACCCTCAATTAAATAAACAAATTCATGTTTTAGAATTAACCCATCCTTGCTTAGAGTCGAAATCGCGTATATGTGCGGAGTTTTGTCAAATTTTAACGAAGTGCTACTTCACGGCGCGTATTATTCGCGACCTTTGCCCTTTTCGACAATTGGTCCTCGCTGTTGCAGAGCAAATTCGCCAGTGGTAAACTTGAAGGTGTCTCTCTCGATGAGATCCTTTCCTTCTCTGTCGAACGAGAATCACTCCGCCGCGCCATAACTCATTTATCAGCCTCGTGGTCACACGTTCTTCCGTTAAATATTTTTGTGTGTGTGCTCATTGCATCGAAGGGATGTACGTGCATGTATACGGCTAATTGCCGACTTTGATTGATCCACTTGAGAGACAGGAAAGCCGCGTGTTCCGTGGTTTGTCCCAGCCTAGGTGAGATACCGGGTGAGTTCTATACGAAATGATTCTCGATTCGACCCTTACGTTCGTTTCTTCTCATTGTTTATAGGCTTTCAGTAGGAGCTATTTTCAATAGGAGCTATTTTTAGTAGGAGCTCTTTTATCAGGAGCTATTTTAATGTAAATTATTTCGCGGGAAGTTACGAAGTCTGGCCCTGATCTGGTTTTGCGACTGCGTTGTAACTGTGACGTTGGGAAGTCCCCGCCCCCTCGACGAGAAGGCCGGTTCTTCACTAAACAACGCCGCTGTTTCCCGCGAAGATACCGACGAACGACTAGGACATTGGAGAAAGACAGGTCGGAGCGTTGTAATTTATTTTTGAGCGTTAATACGCGTATTTTTTTATATTTTTTTTTGCTTACTTCTTTGAAACTGCCGCAATTAAACATGTAACTTGTTGCGTACACCCCTCCGTTAATCAACGAAAAATGTTTACTCTTTGGTGAATAGAATATAAATAAACGAATGTCGTTGTTCACGCTAAATTTAAGGACAATTTCTTTGCTTGCTTGGATAATTGTAATTTAGAATAATGCGGAGTTCGGATCCGACAAAAAGTACTCGTATTTTGTAAAGCAATTATTTTCTTTTTTTTGTCGTCGATTTATTATTTATTTGTTTGTGTCTCTATTGATGAATTGTCGATTAAATTCAACGTGTTTTGGACGTAACTTGTTTTCTTAATTTTTCACTTTTTCCCCGTTCAACAAAAAAATTAAGTGGCGCCTATTTATTTTGTATTGGCCTTCGCGGTTTGGATTTGAACCCCCCCCCCCCCCGTCCCACTGAAGTTGGCTGGCAACACCGGAATATTCCGCTCCTGTGTTAAAACTTCTGCCTATCTGCTCAGGTAGGTAGCAATGTTTCTCTATCTATGGCCACAACTATGCGATACGTTCGCCGGCAATCAGTGTTGCCAGACGTGGTGATATATCGCCACATGTGGGGAAAATCAGTAATCAGTATGACAGAAGTGGTGATGTGGTGATTTCGACTCCAAATGTGGCGATTTCTTAATATTTTGATATAAAAGTAACATTTTTTACATAGTTAAAATATATTATACTCTAAAAGCGATTTTTTCAATTACTGTTTTGTAACCTAACCTCACGCTGGGCTCACATTGGGCTCCAAAATGGCGAACAAGCCAGGCTGTATCATTGAATTTAAACCTAGTAGTAAGTTAAAATCAATGGCTGTATAGTATGTAGTAGCTATATTGCCTAGCATTCGCCTCTATGCGATAGTTTGGCATCATGATTGGATTGATTGAATTTACTATTCCCCTTACTTCTTAACACCCCGTAGAATAGATAATAGTTATTTGTTATAATTTCATTTCTCAAAGCAATCGTCTTTCTTTTCGTGACGTCACAAAAATAAAATTTTATTCATCGTGATTCCCATGCAGAACTTGTAGAATCCAAGAATCGAGACAAGCTAGAAGATAATAACTGGTAACGCAACTTTATAATGAAATAATATGAACTTTGTTTCAGTTTAATTTTTATTTACGATAGTTCCATCAGAACTATCATTTTAAGCGACGATGGAAAACCTATAAAGCTTCTCGAGATAAAGTGTGTGGCTCAGGGTAAAAAAAAAACAAACATGTAAATACAAATTTCTTGTTTAATGACAATATATATTATTAGGACAAACCAAAACGATTTTAGAGGCTATTGAAGACTGCAAATATGTTGTGGCAGAAACTGTACTGTTAAACAACCAACCAAAACGTATAAATTAAAAGAAAAACATGCACATTACGGTCAGATTCAGCTTGGTATGGCTATATTGAATCGAGACAGTACAGACTTTGTTGTTTTTGCTAGTGCAGACAATACATATCTTACTATAACCGTTGCAAAAGATACTTCATTTATAAAAAAATGTTATTTAAATTGAAAGAGAATTATTTCACAAAAATGTTGCATCACCTTTGTGTAAATGAAATAAATTAATTTTTTTTACTAGAATTTGGATTTGTTTTCATTAAATAAACTTATCATCTGCTAGGATGGGGTTACAAAGATTACAACTGCACATACCATTACAAAAATGTGCTCTGCAATAGGTATTAAATTGGCTGGCAAGCGATTTGCTAACATTTTAAATGTCTTTATCCTCTGATTAGACCTCTCAAAAGACCCCTTTTTGAGAAATTTTTTTCTTTTTACGAAGGAAAGGAGGCCGAACTAAACCAATGCCAAAAGACTCACACAAATTTCGATTAAAAACCTTTTATCGACCATAATTTGATCCTGAAACATATCCAGTTTGTCTAGCAAGCCACTTTTTTCGAAAATTGCTTTATCGGAAGTTCGACCTCCAAATGCAGGGCTAACGTAAGAAATTAATCCAGTAGGTGTAACCCCTGTCATAAATTTTAGTGTTGTTGTTCCCTTGTAATGGGAATAACACTTAATTCGACAACATAGCCTTTTATGTCTCTGTCTCTATTTCAGTACAGTCAAGTACAATTCTAATGTCTTTAAAATGTTTGACGCATTTTGGCCTATAGAGACATCTTTTTATTACCTGACTGTACATAGAGTTATTTAAGTTCATAATTTAATGAGTTCCTTCTTCAATTTTCTATGAAACAAACAATAAATGCAATAAACTTTACGTATTCAAGCTTTATTGTGAATTCTAAGAAGTAAAAACAAAAATTTGACTTCTTAAATTTTGAATTTTGAATTTTTTAACATTTTGCTGGTACTCTCTTAAGTGTTATATTCCATGTAACTGCATATTTACCTTTTCAACAAGCATTCCGTATAAAAAATAAAATAACATTTCGTTTTATTGGTAACGCGAAGTCATCCTTGCACTTGATGATAATAATAGTAATTATGAGACGTTTTTAGTTTGATATATTGTCTTCATAAGTAGCAAATACAACCTTCTTTTGGTAAATAGCTTCTTGTGGAGTTCAAGTTGACGCTATTACTTTGCGCTTTATTACTTGCCTTGAAAGTAACGATGTGTTTCATACGGAAAAAAACAATGACGTGCGTAAAAAGATTCATTTAACAAACTATACTTTCAGATATTATCAGGAAAGTCTTAGCAAATTTAGACACCCGATATTTTTAATTTACAATAATACTTACCTAAATGCTGTTGAATTTGTATTCACGTGCTCTTTCACTTGCTGCATTTTCATTTGAATTTTTCTTCCTGTTTTTTTTTTTTTTAATTTCAGTAATCATATTAAAACTTTAACTAATGGTATTCATTCAATTTAATTAAATCAGTTTAATTAAAGCAATTTAATTTAATTTAATACAATATAAAATACAATACAATATAAAATTACTTACCACCGTTTATTAACCATTCGCATTCGCGCTTCTACGAGTCCTTTTCGTCTTTTCCATAGATTAGGAAAACGTCTTTTGTCTCTATTTTCTTTTGCCATTTTCATATATCAAGTGCAACTTTTATAATGCTTGGAAACTATTAAACTCTTCCGTAAGGAGGAGTGTCTTTGTCTTCATTTGAAACAACCAATCAGGTGCGCTTCTTACGGACGTGCTGGTTTACCGATTGAAGAGACATCTGTATCAGTGCTGCCAACTGCAGATATTTTTCCCTTTTGGCAGGTATTTTTTTAATGAAAAGGGAAAAAGGTAATTTTGTTCAAAAAAAGGTACTTTTCAATAATTCAGTCTTTAAAACAACATCCGTTTTTTCTGTGAGTTGAGAAGTATCATCTAATAAAACACACAATTTAAATATTAACATTTATAACTCTCTCTTTTTCTTCCACTGCAGTTGCTTAGTCCTCTGTCTTTGTTCTTGTTTCGGTTACATTCAGAATTCAAATCGCTGATTGGTTTGATAGTTCATATACCACAGGGAAATTATTAGGTCTTTTCGCGGAGACGTTCCGAACTAGTTCGGAACCTTAAAATCCATGCACTCATGAAAGTAATGGCCGTTTTACACATGCTAAAATTTGATACAAAGTGAGTGAGAAGTGCCAATTCAACCAATCAGAATTCACTGTGGTAGCTTATCTCTCTCTCACTTTGTACCAAAAAATGTTATAATGTAAAACAGCCTTTATACACTTGAAAGCGTGTTAAAATCGTTGATTATGTCGATGAGCATTTGATTTTAACCGCGAAAAGACCTATTACGATGAGCGCGTATTTAATTATTTTATTTTAACTAGGATTTCAATAATTCATGTAAAATATTGTTCTAAGTGCCGCAATACATTTGCATAATGCAATTATTATTGTTTGTAATATAATAATGTAGTTAAAAATCAGCTCTAGAAACTGCATGCTTCGAACTGAAGGCGTGAGCTGATACACGCTAGAACCCCCATTACTCCTACACGACTTAAGTCCGAATTTACTTATATCCACCTAGTTTTAAAATTCAACCTGTATACAGGCTGTTTGGTAAAGGTGGTCCGTAAATTTGGATACAGATTCAGTGATAATGATAAAAATTAAGCAAAAAACGCATTTGTAACTAGGTACTTATTAAAAAATATAAAATTATGCAATATACTTTTGAAGAATATGCGGACATGCACTTAATTTTTGGAAAAGCGGACGGTAATGCTGCTCAGGCGGTTCGATTGTATGCTGAATGTTATCCAAACCGACATTTACCATGTCCACCAAGATCCCCGGATCTCAATCCTCTCGATTATTATCTGTGGACATAGGTATTAAAGGTTTAGTTTATGCTCGTACCGCGAACACAAGACAGGACCTTCTTGAAAGGATACAAAATGCTTGTGAAAGTGTTTCCTGAAGTTTTGGAGAGAGTTTGCCACTCCTTAGAGCAAAGAGCGCACGCTTGCCTTCCAGTAGACAGAGCCACTTTGAACAATTTTTATAACTAGTATTGTTTTTTGTTTCAGTTTATTTTTTTTTAACATCTAGCTCCATCATAATGTAATATGTGCAAAACAAAAGCAACAGCTGAGCTCACATGTTTACATAAACTTTTATGCTTAGTTTTTTTTCACTAAATCTGTATCCAAATTTACGGACATATTTATTTGTTACATATACATATATTTTGGATATGTATTTGTATTGAGTTTATTTAAATATATAATTACAATCTTTTTGTTTATTTGAAAAGGGAATTTCTCAGAAAAGGTACTTTTTAACCTCTCAATAGGGAATTCGAAGTCTAACGAGTTGGCAGCACTGATCTGTATTCAGTGGCCGGATTCTAGTTTGACGATACGACACCTGTCGATCGAGTTTTAACGATACCACGTATGATACACGAGCGTCTAGCTGCAGATCCCCCTACAGCCAATCAGAACAAGGATAGCTCAAATTACCAATCACATTATAATACACTGTGGCCAATTAGAATAGGACAAAGTAATTCAAATTTTCGAATTCAAACTTACGATTACAGTTCCAATAGTGGTGTGGTTCACATTAAAAGACACTAATTAAGCTGGTGAAACAAAATAAGGTTTAAAACTTAGAGAATCTTTAAAAATAATATGGTAACTGGTACTGGTAATCAGGCCGTCATGGTGCTCATAACCTCGCTTTTACTTTGGAAGTTAATAATTTGACACGTAAGTCAGGCCGCAATATTTTAAAGTTTAAACTCATTCTGTAACATTATGATTAAAACGTGTAAATTTTTAGTGTACACAAGATCAGCTGTTATGTCATGAATATGGATTTTGCACCGACACAGCAAATCGTGTTAGATATTTTACAGCATGCTACCAGTTAGAACTCGGAGATCCTTAAACCAGCAGAAACTCAACCTGGCTTTTATAGCATACTCTATGTTTCTTTTGTATTAATATTATTATTTTTACTTACAGCAATTAAATATGATATCCAATCCCAGTAAACAAAATAACATCACCCTGATGTAAGCAAATGGTGAAAATAACGGCATTTTCACGTTTAATGTCCGTCTTCTGTGACTAACATATTAGCAAAATTAATTATATAACGTATATATTATGTTATTATTATTATTACTATTATTATTATTTCTACCTCATTGTGCATGAGGCTTTCTGGAGTGTTTTTAAATTTTATTCCTACAGAACCGATTACGTAGATATCACAGCGATATCATATTCACGTCACAAAGAAACGTTACAAGTGTGAATGCTTTTCGACTTTCTGTGATGTCACATGGATGTTTCATGTTTACTGGGATGCCAATCGTAATATTCATTTGAACATCGGGTCAGGGTGGATACTGTGTTATATTTCAAGAATGGCATCAATAGCACTGGCGTTAAAATACAATACATATGATAAGTAAGAAAATTGCATGGCATGGAACTCTAATGAGACGTGTTTTATTTCAGTGCAACATCTGATCAGAAGAAACAGAGTTTAAAGGGGGTCCATTTCTAATTTCAGTGAAACTTTCAACTAAATAGCTACATAAGTAGCAGTTTTAAATCGCTTGAAATTGATTTTATTAAAACTGTAAAGGCTAGTACTTTGGTTACTAGTTAATTTTAATCTTTTGTAATATGAATCCTTTTAACGGACACTGAAAAATGCACACTTTTTTCTGGAATATAATTCTAATTCTCATTTAACATGCTATGAATCTAATATACTTCTTTTGGGAAAGGGTTTCCTAGATGAATTATGGCATTTCTTTTTTTCTTTGTTGATTGATATCTAAAATGAATTATAAATTATTTTGTAAAAAACGAAGCAATTTAAAATGTTTGTATGTACAGGTTTTTTTTTGCACCCCACATGGTAGGTTTACTTTAGGAGCTTGAAAACTCTAAAAAATAATACATATAAATCGCTACAACTTTTGTATTTACAGTTTTTCTCTAGGTGTTAAAGTATCTAGGTAGGGTGCAAATATAAAAAAAAAACACCTATACAGTGCTTGACATTAAAAACTAACCAAAAAACCAGTCTTGTTCGGAAATAATGAATCTTATTGATAAAGAGTAAATATGATAATATTATCAAGGCATAATTTATTAGAATTTTTCAACAGAAGTGAGGCTCTGAGTGCTAGTTAGGCTTTGGGTTGGCAGAACGTTTTATTTCTAATGCCGAGCACTGAACTTATGGTGAGTTCCATATAAATTTGCTGGTAAATGATTAAGTCCTGAGTATGCATTATAAATACATAAAAGTTTGAAAGAATAATATAATGATCAGACGATGAAAGCTGATGTTCAGTGTTTGTAAATTGAATTTTCCAGTACATTTATATGGAACATATTTATATTTATAATTTATATAAATTATCCAGGTTGAAAATCAATTTTCTTATTTATTTATTATTGATTATTATCTTTTGATTTGTCTTGCATGAATGCTGGACCCTGTTAACCATTTTATTCATTAATTTTAAGTAATTGCTTATCCTAGATAATAAGTCGTAATTTTTACTATTTTTACAATATTCTGAAACCTCAGTAATGTTATTATTAATTTCTGTGTGTACTGTTTGTAAATTATTATTTCTTTTTAAAGTTTTTAAAGGCATTTGAATTTCCTCTTTGTCTTAATTATTGAGAACTTCATTACTTGTGGATACCTATACCTTTTTTGTTAATAATAATAAATAATTCCTGCTCTATGTGTGTTTACATACAATAGCATGTATTAAATAATCTGTGCATGTACAAGAATATACGTGCACGCAACATTCACATATAACACATTTCAATTTACATTCATGGCTGCTACTCAAATTAATTTTTTTCACAGTATAATTACTTTCATCAGAATTAATAGTCCAATTAGTAACTTCTTGTACAACACTGTCTTGTTCTGCAGCATCATCAGTTGTGATATACATACTGTCGCAGGTAGTAGCAGTTTTCAATCCGAAACATAGGATGTTAGCATGATTATCTTCGATAATGCCATATTTGATTAAAATTATATTAAACACATTGCTATGGAAACGACTGCAAATTGAATTAGAAGTTTCACTTACATTAGTAAAAAACGTTAAAATCACTGCTAAGACTTGTCCTCATTTTTTCTGTCGCCAATGGTACATCAATACTGCCAAAATGTAACGTCTTGTTTAACATTATGATCGACATCTAAATGGCGTTCTAAATTTTCATTTTCTAATTTTTCAAATTTTGTAAATGTAAAATCACAATTTGTTTCTAAACTTTTATTTTGCTGACAACATTTTCCACAATGTTATTTTTGTTGAAATATTTAAAATTAGTTATATTTGACTTATATATTGAGCCACAAACATGACAAATAAAAGTATTTTCATTCATTGCTGTATTTCTTTCTTCAGCTTTAAGCTAAAACGTTCTTTTGGTTCACCAGCTCAATAGTACCGTTTAATATGAATCACACCACTATTATTGAAACTGCATTCCTAAGTTTGAATTCAAAAATTTGAATTACTTTGCCTTATTCTAATTGGCTAGAGCGTGGTATACGCTCCTGATTGGTAATTTGACCTATCCTTGTTCTGATTGGCTGTAGGTGGATCTGCAGCCAGACGCTCGTGTATGATACCACGTATTCTCGTTGACTGTAATATAAGAACTTATTCCATTCGAACATCAACTTTTTATACCTAAAGTTATAATTTCATGCCATTTGATCTAATTCTTATCGATTTCCGCAAATTGCCGACGATTTGATTTCTGAATCACTTCTATACCGTTGCAGCGTTCACGATATCGTATCGAACGATACGATTGAATCGTGAAACGAGAATCCCATAGCTGGTTTTAGAATCATATGTGTCCGAAACATGGCCAGCTACATTAACATTCACTGACGTGTATGTATGGCCATTTCAATTCGCTTAAAATTGGGTTCCGCGAAAGCATGCCTTGGAGTATAAGGTTCTGTGGAATGGCAACACTGTTGCGACTTCAGGCTGCTTCATGTTTTTATAAAAGCTGCATTCATTTATTCACTGGAGTAAAAATAGAATAAGAGGGAAGCTCTTTTGATACAAATTAAAGTGAGAGAAAAGTGCAAAAGAGTAAATAGAGTGAACGGACTTGAATAAACGAGCGCAGCTAAACCTTAAGCTAAAGGCTGTTTTACATTATAACATTTTTTGGTACAAAGTGAGAGAGATAAGCTACCACAGTAAATTCTCATTGGTTGAATTGGCACTTCTCACTCACTTTGTATCAAATTTTAGATTAAAAATGTCATAGTGTAAAACGGCCATAAAGTAGGCGATTTGGGCGACATCAATTACTGTAGCTGGCGACTTAAAATGTGAAAATACTGGCAACACTGCTCAAAGTGTGCGCCCGAATCTTTATTTGAACGCTTAGGGAGTTTCCTTTAATTCATTTTTGAACGCTTGAGGTTCGCCTAGGTATCACTCTTACCCCGGGGTGCACCATTTTTGAACGCACTCCAGTGAATGTTAATGTAGCTGGCCATGGTCCGAAACAGTACTATAGAATATTACATTTTATTTGAAATATGTTAAACTATTTCCTTCATACACAATACAGATCTATGGTAAAAGAATCATACAAGACGGGTGCGAATTAATTTTTAAATAAAAAAGTCATCTTTATTCGGAAAAAAATTAAATAAATCTTGCTGTGCTTCACTCGAAATCCGTATTTTTCACAATAAATTTTTCGGTTTTGAATAATAATTTTGAAATTTTTAATACGCTCCCGTGTAGTGTACTCTTTGAACTTATATGTAGTATGAATTTCGAATTATTTTAATGTTTCTTAATATACTTAAAATGTATCCCTCTGAAGCGTATTTTAGACGCATGCTGGGGAGAAAGGATAGGGCCTTAAGGCAGAAAATTAGTATTTTAGTGTAAAGTTTAATAAAAATTTTAAAGATATTGGTGCGTTGGTATTTATTTTGTAAAAAGACTTGTAAAAGTGACTCTAAACTCTCATTGCACACGTCACGCACACGTAAGTGTTTTCCATAGGCGTCACATAGTAAAGTATAATAGTTTTTACTATTTGTTTGTAGCAATGAGAAACTAACGTTGACATTTGTTTTAAAAGTAATCATATCTAAGATATAAGTTTGCACATCTTATGGCACACTCTCGCCTGTTTTCAATAAATCGCATGATGTTTTAAAGACATTTAGTTCCTTTTTCACGAATCGTCTATGTTGCCTAGAGAAAACAAGCTAGAGCTATGTTGGAGCCTACCCCTTGTACCCCTCTGCCCGCCAATTGCAAGTCTCTAGTAGCGTTTTCGATTCATCTGCACTGGTTGCACTCAGTGTATTTGCATCTTCTTTTAACCTCATGTAATAACACGAGATGAAGATATTCTCAGTGCGCACTAGTGCGGTCAATCGAAAACGCTGTACCGTAACACGGAGAT